>VZRF01000011.1:189934-551414 GCA_013396875.1 Vireo altiloquus
GGAAAGGGGCGGGGAGGCCAACAGGTCAACCAGAGAAACAGAACTGGGGTACATCAACATAACACAACAAGGGACTCTGGGGAGAGGTCTTTTTGTCTCTCTAACCTAGGGACAACTTTCAGGGACCAGCTTCCCGGGGGGCTCCAGTGTCATCGTGACTGGGAGGCTTAACAGCCTCCACAGGAAGGAAGGATGGAAGGAAAGGAAAGGAAGGAAGGATATCTTACCGCCTACCATTCTTCGGCAAATCTAGTTTGCATAACATTTACAAAGTTTGGGAATATAGAATTAGAAATAAATTTCAGCCTTTGTATCAAGGATGAATCTACACTAGATATGCTGTAGCTGACAGAAGAACCAAACTTACTGGTCAGTCTGTTAAGAGCTGTTTGATAAACATTCCCTTTCTAAAAACTGCCTGAGGCTATTCTCCCCACCTTCCTCAGTGTTTCACAGCAGACATCTGTTGTTCAAACACAGATTTTCTATTGCCTGATGAAACTGAAGATAGTTGTTTTTTGAAACTATTGCCAAAAATATTGTACTTATTCTAGAGGTGATAATATGTAAGAAATGCATAGACACATGCCAGTCTGCAGTGAACAAAGGACTAATAATTATAACTTTCTGGAGGGCTGTCAGAAACATCTAGAGCACCTGTCCAGCACATTTCACTTGTGACCTGCTTACATGTCAGTAGCCTAGTGGATCTGCTTTGAAGAACTGAGCAGTACGCTCTCCCTGTTTGGTAGGAGACTGAGAGTAGGAGAGAAGATCAGCCAGGATTCCCCATTTTGGAGAGAGGGAGCATGAAAGAAGTCACTCAGCAAAGCATTACTACGAATTGGTTAATTGCTAAGTACCCTGTAATGTACTGCTGTACCTGTCAAAATAAAAAAAAAATGTACCCTGAAGGTGACTCGGCTTCCTACAAAGGCTGTTTCTAGTGCTGAGTCATTCACATCTAAAATGGAAAATAGAAAAAAAGGAGAAAGATGCTGAAGTAAAACCTCCCACGTAAGGGAGTGAGATGATAGCGAAGCCCGTGACAACAAAGTTCATTCCTTTGCATGGAAAAAGTCTAATGTAATTTTTAAAGTATCAAGTGTAACAACTGCCTGATACTATGTTTTTTAGCTGGGTTATAACAAGAATTGGTGTAGATGCTACAGTGAAAAGTCGCTTTATCATGATGCTATGTCAGACAGACTGCTCGACAGAGTCATGATCCCACCTCAGAGCAGGTCAGTGACCAGAACACTGGGCTGCAGAGACACCACTGAAAGATCGAGAGACAGGATATGTTTTCTTTCTCACTATTTCCGTGGAAGCTTCATGTATTTCACTGTGTCATCTGTGCTTTAACAAAAAAAATTAAAAGCTTTCAATTTTATGTGAGTAAATTTAACTTAGATATGGGGGAAAAGGAGATCTACTATGGCTTTTCAGTCCATAAAAGTCTCAGAAGCATTGTAAAACAAGGCAATAATATAACTTGGGAAATTACTTCTCACTTAGCCACAACACAAACAAAAACAAACGCACCTCCAAAAAGTAGAAATAACTTCTAAACAAACACAAAATATATAATGTTATTTGCAGTATTTTAGATCATTAAATCGTGCTGCTTTTGAAACTACCACTGCATCACTACTACAATGATCTTAATTCCTCTAAAAGATTGAGTGTTTGTCTCTTCTCCAAAACTCTCCTTTCATCCATCTATTCTGCTATACTTAGCATAATTCCAAATACAGAAAAATAAATTTACAGGATACTAACAGGCATCATGCTGCAAGTTTCATGGTTTTTTCAGACAAATCACCCTGTTTTTCTAGCAAGTATCTTTTCAGGTTGGTGTTGCTGAAGTACCTAAGCAATCAATGTCTCTGAAAGAGATAAAAAAATAAGAACTGCAGTATTAGATTAAACTCAGTGTTCAACTTGTCCTATATCTTTTCTTCTGGCTTGCATCAAAGTAAAAAAAATCACACAGACGGCGAATATCATATAATCTATTCCTTTTATATCTCCTTGAATTTCAAATAGCTACAGATTTTTTTAAAGTCTGAAAAGTGTGAATACAGTGGTCACCAGGCTCACATCGATACACACAAACAAGCAGAAAAGGAACATTTTTTTCTGATGGGGATTTTCATTGGTTAAATGCAGTGAGAAAATATATCAGATTATATTATAGATAAATCAGATGCCAAATGTAATTTCTGAAAAGGAGAATATTTTTAGATTTTATGTCAGAAAAAAAAATATGGCTTTAAAATGGGTAATCTTCTATTTCGCTAAATGTGCTCCCTGACTGAGACCTTGTACACCAAGTTTCAGCCTGAAGCAAATTGTTATAGTCGAGCTATTAACTTCTAAAAATAGGGGGATGTGATAGAAACATTAAGAAACCCACTACTGGGCACAACCACAATCCAGGGGAGGATGAAACAACACTCCTTTATTTTTCCTTCTTTACCTCATCACATTAGTGCAGTTTGTGGCACTGAACTTTGTCTGCTTTAAATGCATTTCTTTTAGCCACTTTCCTTCTAAACAGCAGCTTATTATGGTGATATTTAATCTCTCTGTCCCTCTCTCTTGTTTTTGAACAAACTTAATATCAGCCAAACACTTCAGGTCAGGCACTTGCCATTTGTGACTTAGTACTTAGAAAAGGTGTTACTTCCTGGGGGAGAGAACAGACAGGCTGGAGGATTGCAAGAGTGATCTGAAATTAAAATGCTTTGAAAAAGGAAGTTTTTGCATTTTCACTGGAAGCATTTTGAGAAACAGAACAGTACAGTTACATTTTGTAACAAAATGTGCAGCAGTGATTTACTTTTCAGTCATGAACTGCGCATTCTCTGTTTTATTGTAGTGTACCCAATTTCTCATCATCTGCTATTTATTTTACATTCAGCACTGTAAAACCAAAGAAGCACTGACTCATGAGTCAGCAGGTGGGTGCCCCTCTCCAGAGGCATTCCATGCTTTTTTGCCAAACCATTTAGCACATCTGCAGCCTTCACTAAATCATTTTTAAAAGTAATATCAGTAATAAGAGTCAGAGAGCCTTGAAAGGTATGTGCAGTATGTGTTCTGCAAACAGGCTCTCAACAAAAATCCCCAGAGCTAGGAACAACAGTAAAAATCATCTCAAAGGAGCAGTAGAGAGTGGAGAAAATGGATCTTGGTATAGAGGACATGCTATTTATGGAGGTCAATCTGCATCAGAGACATAACATTTCAGGGCTATTCAGCTATATACACATTCTCATGAGTTGTGCCGGGTTTTAAGGAACAGATCAAAAGATGAGCACACAAAACGAGTGTGTGTGAGTGCTTCTCACAACACTAACAGACTGCTTTTCTACTTCGACCACTGAAGGGTGTGTGGAAATCAGGGCAAAGACAAACTGGAAAACAGGCTTTAACACTTCAGAAGGACTAACTAAATCAGTACACTCGAGTCCCAGAAAATGAATTGTGTTGCAGGAATTTTTGGAAGTGTCACGAAACTTAGAAGCTTGCTAATGCCTGTGCTCCTGAGTCATCTGGACAGCCTAAAGTCACTCCCAGTACACCCACTGTACCAGCCCAAATTCTGCAAATGTTTCACTGCAGGTAGATATCAGTTTGGATACAGATAACCCATTAAAATCAAGTTAAAGTCTCTTGTAGTGTGTGTGGCGCAAGAGGTTTGCCCTTGTGCACAAACGTACTCATCAGAATTGCTTAGATCAACAGACAACTTGTTAAGAGTATTTTGCTTGCTAGTGGGGACAAGAGATTAGACTTTCAGAGCTTAAATACCTGACTCAATTTGAATCCCACTTCTAAATCTATCTCAATTCCTTTGGTAACCCTTGGGATATTTGACAAACAGGGTAATAATTTGTCATGCCAGAGTCATCCATGTGTTTTTCAGAAACCTTACTGACTTCTGAAACCACATTTTCTGGATCTTTTCTGGTTTCTGTGGCTGCTGTTCTTCAACTGCTACCATATGCTTCCAATCATGCAAATGCAAATGCACATTCAAAGGCAAAATTGCCTCATTCACTTGCCCAAGAGCATGTGACATTGTAAACCACCTTCTTTGAATTTCTGCCAACATACTTTAGACAACACACAGAACAGTCCTCCCACAAAAAGTTTCCATTTCTTTTCAAAACCAGTAAGATGAATGTTTACCTGACTCCACATTGTTTCTTGCTTTAGTCTGTGTTGGCACCTGTAAGTTCCACAGAACCTGGTAATAGAAAATCACTTCTTGCATGTGACACACACTTTACACTTATTTACAGTGTTTGTCAAAATATTTATTACTTCTTATTTAAAGTAATACTGTCCAGATCTTGAAATACTGCAACAGTTGTTCTGGATACTGTATTTCAGTAAATATCCAGCACTCCATGTTTCAAAATGATTACGTTCTCCAAAGTCAACTGACTTCCTATAGTTTCAAATGTTGAAATTACTTTGTTTTCTTTAGCATTTTATGGGCATTTTTTAGATGCCCTGATAGTTCTGTGAGGTCCAAAAAACAAAGCAGATGCAAGAAAGCAACTAAGTTTTTGGTGTGTTGAAATTTTATGTAGACCATAAAATAAAGCTGAAGACAAAATGCTGGAAAAAAAAAAAAAAAAGAGAGTAAACATGAAAAAATACAGAAATTCTGGAGTCACACTGAAAAAGAATGAGGAAGGAAAATGGAGAAACTAGAGAATCCAAGGAATTTTAATGTAAGGGAAAAAATCCTTGGATCCTCTAGTTTCTCCATTGATTTTTTAATAGCTTCTAACTTGGAAAATTTAATGCAAATTAAAAAACATCCCCCAAATTCACCAGTGACATAATTTCACAAGGACAATTATAAGAGATAAGTGTAAATCATGCTCAGTTAATTGGAAGTAATGGATATAACAAAGGTAAATTGCTAAGGTAAAATATAGATAGAAAATATGTTTTGATAATAACAGATAGAAATTGATAGGCATTTCCTTAAGAGGGAGGGGTGGGTAAAAATGAAAAAAAAGACAAAGCAAGAGACCAGTTTGTAGATACACTTCCAGGCAGATCAGAACTGCCTGCTCTGTATACACAAGAGAGCATTGCAATTTTATGGGGCACAAGCATTCACCTAAGATGTCATGTCAGTCTACTGGTTCTAGTTAGTGCATACAGAATTCATGTCATGTCCTGTTCCTCCTTGCCTCCAGTCCTGCCACTGTGGCCAAAAGGACACAAGAGAGCTCCAGTTGTGTGCTGTTGCTGTTCATGATCATGACAATAAAAGAGTTCACTTCCTGGCTGATTCTATTGATTCTGCTCTGCAAGCACAGCATAAAAATTTCTTAAAGGGAAGAAAGAAAGGCTCTGAAGAGGATCCTTAAGTAATACAATGGTGAGATAAATAAATGACCTTTGAGACAAAAATTTTCATTCTGTGGGTTTGAAGAGGAAACAGTATCTTTATAAACATTTGTCTTGGAGCAGGGAGAAGAGGACAGATGCAGAACATTTCAGCCTTAACTGCAGCTGAACAGCCAGTACTGACAGTGATTTTACTGTATAGGACTGTAATGACTGTGTCAGACATTATCAGAACTATTTCATTATTTCAGGTCCTCAGATTGTCCCACTGAGCAGGTACCACTCCTCACTGCATCCTGCCACTTTAATACTGCCTTTGGTTTTTAGACACAGTCTATGTCTCTATAAGACCTTGCAACTTGTACCACTGTTTACATCTTTACAAACTGAGCACTGCACATGCCAAAAATACCCCCAGATTATCCTGACAAAGATTTTTTCCTTCACTGTCACTATCTATATGGAAAAGATACCAGGCAAGTACAATCATCTCAGTGTCCCTGAGCATATCAGCTAACTTCAGTGAATCCTGGAGGGACATGCATCCCTTAAGTCTATTTGTAACCTGACTGTGCTGCAAAGCAGTAGCCCAAGTAAGCAATGAGCTTCCCATTTGTAAGGTACCCAAGCATGTTAGGAAATATTTGGGCTACCTTTCCCTTTCCAGAGAGTTGGCCAATTTGATCATAGGAAGTTTTCAAAGTGACTTCAGAGCAGATGTACCATTGAATACAAATTAAACTAATATTTCTTTTCCACCTAGACATATTTGAAACTCCTGACCCTCCCAGATAAATTCATACAGAAATTTGACTTTCTGATTTTGACTTAATGTGTGTAATCAGAATGCCTAGAGTGACTGAGCTACAGATTCCACACTCAGTTACTCTCTTGTGCTGGAAATGCCTCATATCCCTATAGTATCAGCATTTATGATGCAGCCACAGGGACACCTATGTAGGCATCTATAAATCGTCATATGTATTTGACCAGTCACAGATCTTGCTGAGTGGCTGAGAGCCCTTGGTGTCTCCTACACTTGGGAAGACTTCTCATCAATTCCCTGGGGGAATAGTGCATGGACTCTAATGAATCAGTTGGGCAGAAAAGAGGGAAAGAAATGATTGATTTTTCACTTGGTGGGCCAAACTATCACCTGGGATACAGGAAATCAGATTCTTTTTTGGGTTGTGGGGTTTGGTGGTTCCGGGTGGTGTTTTTTGTATATGCAATTATTTATTTAAAAGATATAATAGCTTGGAGATGGAATAATGAAATTTTTCATTCCCTCAGACTTTTCTTTCTGGTGTTTTGGTTTTTTTTAACCTGGGCTGTAGGAAGCCTGGATTTATGTTTCTCTTCTAAGCTATGCCACTGGGACTGCAAGATAAGGCACAGCCTTGTCCCAGTGACTGCTGTATTGACTATCCATAGATGTCAAGGAAGTCTTTGCCTGCCTCCCATGAGAAAGAGTTGGCCATAAGTACTTAATTCTAGACAGTTCGTAGCTGACAATCTGATATCAGAGGGATTTCCTGTGGGAAATCACTGCCTTCCTGAGTTCTGGAATATGATGTCTGACCGTGTTCAACTCTTGGGGGTTAGGGCCCTCTCTTTATTTTCAGATTCTCGAAGCAGCTAGCCTGCTCAAGCAGCTGAATCCTGCTTATCTATTTTTTCTTAAGATTATCTCTTGTCATTGTAGGCAGAAAATGCTTGGGGATTTGCAGGAATGGGAAGGATGCAGCATATTTTCTGAAAGAACGTATAGAAATTGTGGACCTAAGGCTCTGTACTTAACTATCATAAACCTTTATTTTCAGAAATAAATTCAAATAATCTAAAAAGCTCCCATTTTGTTACTTCTGATTGACAATTTTGCCCTCGAAGCACAAGGCCATGTTTCAGTGTTATCAGTGAAATGTACTCTAACGCTTAGCAGAAGTCAGCAATCTGTTGCAGAAGAGGGACTTGCCTCTCCCAAGGGCACAGCAGCGAGGCTGTGGCCAACTGCCTCACTTTGAGTCTAAAGAACAAGAAGAACACTTCAACCACAAGGATAAACTTAAAAGGATATCCACGTAGGTGTACAATGCAGGTGTTTGATTTCCATGTAATAGAGAAAAAGACAGTGTTTCAAGACTGACATTTCCTTGCCCACAGGTGAGTTTCTCTGGGTAGCAAGCCCTTTGCATGTGTCGCTCCCATAACCAGTCTCAACAGAACAGCACTGGGAAGAGCAAATCATTTGCTCATATATTCAGATTCATATTCAAATCTGAGTCTTTTCTTCTCTTTGTCCAAAACAGAACAAAACTAAAAACAAAACAACCAACCAAACTAACAAAAACAATTGCTACTGTTGTTTCCATTAGGGTTAGTAGTATTATTCTGTACCCTAACTTTGCATAGGCTAAAGAAAAAACAATTGCATTGTGCTAACAAGCATCTAATTCGGTACAGAAATTTGTCTCATTAAAACTGCATTTAAAGATTTAGTGAAGCTATTAGTGATTATTTTTCTGGTGCCCATAAAAATATCTTTTTTGGTTAAAAAAAAAAAAAAAAGAACAACTAAAGTTGTGTAGTTTTAATTATCATCTTCTCTAGCATAAGAGCACCAAAGGAGGGAGATGTAACACTAAATGTAATAAAAAAGCAACAGTGTTCAGATAATATTGCAGAAGAAATCGAATATTGTGAAGCATGGAATTACAGATCAGAAATCTCATATAAATTTAAATGAAAAGTTCTAATGGGAGGCCTCTTAATCTAATGAAAACATATGAATTTGCAAAGGACAATGTCTCTCATTTAAGCTATCAAATTTGATAAAATGATCTCAGAAAGGTTTAGGTCTAATTATATTTTAAAAAAATAACAGTTGACAGAGAAATGAAATAATTTTCTTGAAGAGAACTAACAGAAAAATTAATTAAACCAGAATGCTACAGCAGGGAAAATGAGGCTGATATGCACCTTGTTTGCCAGTGTAGAAACACATTCAGCAAAGCAGCTATTGAAACATCAAACTTGTTTTATCAGTATTGTTTCACCAGTATATCAAACGTTCAAGGGACTACTTCTTGGAATATCCTTTCTTCAAGAAACGTTAAGTGTGACTACCTACAATTAACCCAACGCATAACTATAAACCAATGTAACACTGAAGGACTTCCCTCAGATACACTTCTTTCAGTGATAAATACTCATGTTAGTTAATTAAATAATTAGACATTTTGGCAAGTGATCTGGCAGTATATCTCCTGTTAATAGCAGAGATAAATGAAACACTTTATGCTTGCACAGTTCTATACATTTGGATTCTAGCATTATTTCTTTGGGCTTTCTGGCAAGATTAAAAACCTGTTTCAAAATTGTCACTCTTTTTTAAGCATGTCTTCTTATTGAAATGAATCCAATAGGTGAAAAGGCCTGGTGATTCTTAAGTTTTTATTATTTTATTTGTTTTCAATCAGTAAAAACTGGGAAAGTGAAGAGTTCCATATTCATATTGTACTGATTACGTGAATGTCTCTGTCTTTCAAAAAAAGTGAAATTATAATTTTCCTTAAATAAAAGGAAAACAGCACTTCCTTTTAATATTATCATGTACTGCTCGAGTTGAGATTTTTTCACATTTTTTTATGCCAACTACAGTGTTTCCTAATATGATCAAATATACATATGTCAAATATACATTTGTCAAAATACCCCAATTTGGTATTATTTTTAAAATGTGCAGGGAATGTTAAGGTTTTATAACCAAATTTGAAAAAGCACAGGCATTATCCACTACTGTTCTCTAAACAATCTCAGAGCTAATTTTGACTTCAAGCAGACTTACGATAAAAGTAACTATATAGGTTTTAAGTATCAAAGAATATTCTAGACTTATTCTGTTTGAATTATACTCCAAGTCTTGAGGAAAGTTTTTAAGGACTTAGATCACTGGAAGTCATTATGCTTTTCATGGGCAGTCAGAACAAATTTTATTAAAATGAATATCTCAGTAAGATTCAATTATTTATCACAGGTTTTGCTTATAATGATACCATTTTCCTTTTTTTATCATCCTGACAAAAAAATTGTGTGAAATAATAGTTATTCGCAAGCTAGTATTATTCGACCTCAGCAAAGAAAAAGATTTTACTTTGCCTCACAGATCTTTTTCTTTTGCTGTGCTTTTTAAAGAAAGATTCAGTTTTTGTGTTGAAAAGGATTTTTCAGAATCAGTTTTCCAGAAGGGGATGTGAGTAATTTGAATTTAACTCTTTGTTATTGCCTATAGCTGGAATCACTGAACTCAAGTCTACAAAAGTAACATTAACTTCAGGACTACAGGAAGAACAGAGCCCACAATGTCTCATAATACTCTAATGAAACAATGTGTAGAGCTCACAATATCTGAAAATGCTATAATGGAACAATGTACATGTGCGGGTTCTCAGTGACTCGTTGTCCAGGACTAAATAACTAAAACTACTTTTTCAAATTTACTTTACAAGTTATTTGCTAACAACAATTAAACAAAATTATTGTATTTTTATAAGCAATGTTCTTACAGGATTTAACTCTTAAAAAAAAAAAGATAACATAATGTCTGTTTTTAAGTATAAAAAATAATACTTAAAGCACTATGTGCTATAGACTTCTTTCAGATTCAATTACACCTCATATTTTAATAAATTTACTAAAGGGAGATTTCCTAGACAGTCCTGTTCATCAGCTCATGAAAATAGCCTGTTCTTCTTAACAGACTACAGCAAACTGAACTTGAAAGTTCCTTAAAGTTTGGTGGGAGTTTTAACAGCCTCTGAAAAAAAATCAGAATGATATGCAATTGTGTGAACAAAAGTTTGTGTGATCATTACTTCTAGAGTTTGAATTCACAGAAATTAAGTCTGGGAAAAGTTTTTATGCTCACCCATTCTTTAGCATCCTTCTAGTATTCCTTTCAGATGTGAATTTACACTCCTCACTGCTCTTCTCCCTTCCTTTCATCAAGTTTTATATCCTTGTTATTAACACACCTGCTTATTGCCTCACACACCCTTCAGAGAGGTGACCTGCTGTCTCCCTGGTTCTGGGGATGGCCCTGCCTGCTCCAACTCAGCACAACCTGTCTAAACTTAACACTTTCTGTGAGGTACAATATAATTTTCTACCCCATGAGGCAACCTTCAAATAATAGTTCAAAACTTTTGCAAGCAAAAAAGCTTACATATCCTTGGGTGACAGTTTGTATAAATACCTGGTTTTTTGCTCAACATCTGTTGTATTTCCTGTTCTTCAAAAACAGTTGAATGAAACTGCCAGTTTATCTTTTCTTGACTTCCACATTCTGCATCATCCTCTCAGAGGACCACTCTGAGAGGGACACAGCACTCTTTTGCAGAGGCAGTGGAGTGGCAGCAGGAGATGTCACAAGCCACCAGTAGGATTAGGGACCAGAATGACCTGGGAGTGGACGTGCAGTAAATTTAGGGGTGATAGAAACAAAGTAATATTAGGCATTCTGTACACTTTGCTGCAAACCAGAAACTGGATTAAAAATAAACCCTAAGGAAAGAATCTACCATGCAAGGACAAGCATCAGAAAGGAGATTTTTTTTGCAGTTTATATTTTAATTTCTCATTTCTAACAGGTCTGACTTTTGCTGCCTCATACTTGTTTGTGTAATCATAAAACCTAGTTTTACAGAAAAAAAAGGTATAATAGTTTCATGAATGCTGCAGATGTAGGGCTGAGGCCATGGTATATCTAAACTTCAGACACCTTAAGTTCCTTACACCAACCACAATGTCACCTGTCGTGTGTTGTGCATCTCCAGGTTTTCATAAACATTCTTCCACAATCTTTTCCCGTACAAATCTACTCTCAGCAAACTAACCAGTGGAAGACACAGCAGAAACTTGGGAGGCTACATGTACCCTAAATATCATATTATTAAATAAAAATTGTGGAGGACAACCACAAACACAGGGAAGAGACTGACAGCCAGGTGCTATATAGACTGGATGCTTCTATACACTTACAGAGTTACTCTTAATAGCATGGATTGAGTATATTCACATCTAGTTCACATCAGAGCTAAATTTAAGTCCCTGGCATTTCCCAATATGTATTTAGCAATATAGAAATAATCATTACATCTTAGAGATCCACCAGAGGTCTTCTGAAGAATTGGACAAGTACAGCTGAGCAGCCTAAACTTTTTTCTTTTTAAAAGCCAAATGCAATTAGCTTGGTTTCAGGAGAGATTTCTTTTGCAATATTTTTGGAAATACATTTTCAACATTTCATTCACAGAAATTGATAAAATATTTGGCATTTCTTCTGAAATATGAATTTATACATTAATTTGGAACCTTTCATGTAGGGAAAATTGCATTTTATTTCCTTTATTTCTGTTCACTTTTTTCTCATCTGAACATTATTCTGTTATAGGTCAAGAGGGGCATAATGCCATTCTGTCCACTTTGGCATAATAATTCCTTCATATCCTGTTATTCAGTTTTAAAATATTAGGACAATTTTCTCCTAGAATAAATGGAAACATCCTAATTTCTAGATGAATTCCTTCTTTCCACGATGAGAAACGGGTGTATCCAGTGTCCATAGAAATGGACAGAAGTCTTTCAGTTGCTGTTGAGATGACTTGAACCAATCACAGAAGAGCAGTGCTTCACAAAATGAACTTTAGCACAGGGCAACTGATCTCCCAAGTCTCCTTCCACAGCTAATGGAGAGACAGAATCATCTCTACAGGCAATTCAGAAGAGGATTCTATAATCCTCAGAAGAGGAATAATACTGAATCTAATTTTAGATTCTGCCTTGTCACCCAGAGGAACCCATCTCTCCCTATGGAACACCTTGAACTTTGGGAGATTAGCTACCTAGGACATGATAGTTTTCACATTTACCCCTCTAAGGCAGGACTCTTTCACCCTAACTCAGATGCAAGCTGATATAAAGCATATGCTCAAATATTGGTATCTGTAGTAGTTGTTTTGACTTATTTCTACATATACATTTTTATGATCTGAAATATCAAGTATTTCTATTGTTTTGACCACAGCCATCAGTGATAAACAATAAATAAAATAATGTTAATACATAAGATGCAGTTTTCTTATAATGTTGTATATCTACACATATGCAAATTTTTACTTTTAGGAGGAAAAAACCTTTTTAACAAGTTTTTCTTGTGCTGTGAATAATTATTTTGTGACTTTTCCATAATCAAAGGGATGTAAAGAGAAATTTTGGCTTCAACCACACAGGATTTTCTTGGTAGGTTCAATAAAAGAAAAAATCCAAGTAATTCTGCTTTTAGATCATTTCCACTTTTGTTTATTTCATGCTCTACATGAGACTGAGACAATTAATGAATATTGACAGCACTGCAGCAGTAACAACTGCACCTCAGCAATCTCCATGAAAGAGGTCCTAGTGTTGGAAATTAATTTCTCTACAAGGTGACAACTCCATTTTCTTTCCACTGCAGCAGATAAAAACTGAATGCTTGGTTTGGGCTGTTTATAGCAGATAGTACCATGAACATTCTGTCCCAATTGCAGTCCCACTGCTCTCTGTCAATGACAAAGCAAAAGGCAGTCAATACAACTGTTCTTGTGAATCATCAAAGTTAGATGCAAAAAAAAGATCAAGAAATACCCTAACTGCTATTTTTATAAGTTGATCCAGGCTTGTTCCACAGAGTCCATTTTTGAGATGCACCACCCCTTGGCTGCGGGGCCAGCCAGGCCCTGTGGTTGGGTATCTGGGGGCATCTGGAACTGGCTGTGTCCAGCACAGGGCAGCCCCAGGCACCACCCACAAAGGCTATCCTGCACCCCCCAGGTCCACTGCCTGGGCACCTGCTCTGAGTACAACCACATCCCTTACAAGACTATAAAAAAGATTTCCTCTCCTTGGTGTCATATCTTAACCCTGTTAATAGACATGACAAAGCTTCAGTACTATTTTTATCCACAGCATTTGGTTTTGCTTAGTCAAAACAAATTTGTTTAGCACTTTTAAACTTTCCACGCAAAGGGGGGGCTTAGAAACTTCCTTTCTTATAAACTTCCCGTCTGTTTTACCAATCCACTCATTGTTTCTGCGCTTGTAACTGTGACTGAAAGAATGGAAACCCTTGAACTATTCATCCTTACTATCTCTTGTTTATAATTCCTTTTTCCTCAGCTTACAATAAATCATTTCTATCAATATGAATATGTTAAGTAAGATTTAATGAAATTTAATTCTGATTCTTTGTTAAAATCTTATTATATCACAGCTAACTGTGAGAAATTTTGTTTTCTAGCTAAGTACATCCTTTATATCTCAAGGATGCCCATTGTTCTAGACTTTGGCTGGCTTTTTGATTTTGACATTCCACAGTTTTAACAGAAGTTCAAACTAAGCAACAGTGATTCCCGAGTAAGGGGATAGTTTCATGGCAGCAGTACTGGATGGACACCTTGGAGACCAAAAAGAGTAAGCCATGAGGAAAGGGCTGATGTGCACCAAGAAACACAAAAGCATAGATGATAAAAATCATCAAGATCAAAAGGAAGAAGAAAAACATTTTTGAGCAATCCCTTTACCAAGATAAAAAGTAGGCTGCTAGTGACTTCAATAAATGAAATGGATGAAAGTGAAATTCATTTGGAAAAGATGAAGAAAACAGTTGAAGGAGAAGACTGGATTATTCATGTTTTGCATACAACTAATTTCCCATGATAATGCAACTCCATCTGTAGGCAGATAGAGCAGTACCATAGGAAATAAAATAAAGAATATACTTTTACATTATGAATACGCCTAAGGTCTGTTAAAGCAAAGATGATGACAGAAATCCATGAGGGTGTATTTGATAATGTTTAATTACATATATCAGGACTGGTTGTTCTACTGTCTTTTGCTTAAATAACTCTACAATTAATATTTTTATGTGACTTAAAATAAATGGACAATGGTTACCATTGATAGAAAAATTGACCGAGAACAGAAGAGCTACTAATCATTCTTTGGACCTCCCAGAGGACCTAATCTGGCAAAATGTATCATGGGTGCCCCAGTAGGGATTTCAGAGACAGATTTCAGGACTGTAACACACAGGAGGCACTTTACCTTTAATGAACACACACGGCATTAACAACCTGTCATGTAACAGATGTAGAGCACACAACAAATACTTAGAGACACTATTCCAAGGAGAACAAGTCGCCATATTTTTTGTTCTTTTGGTATACAGCTGTGATTAGGAAGGCCACATTCATTTTATGTGACAAAGCCTGCATTATGTTTGTATTTGCTCTGGGAGCAGTCATCAAATTTTGTAGGTATCGTTCTGTAACTTTTAGTGCTTTACATGTGAAAAACAGTCTATTTCTTTACAAATGAAACAGAGCTGTGAGTTAAAGGCAACATGCAGTTTATTTTAAGCAACTAAAATGCTTTTTGTGCACTGAATCTCCCAAATAACAAGAGTAACAGGAACAATCATCACTTAAATGATTTAATATCTTTTGTGGCTATGCAGCACAGGTCACTTGGAATCCAGAACAATGTACTCATTGCCTGATGCACCAGCTTTCCTGTAATCTGTAGTCTGACATCACACCTGTGAAGGAAGCTAAGTTAGACACAATGAAATGATTTGGGAAAGTAAAGGAATTTTATATTGGCCAAATTAAAGAGTCATATGAATACTTGAGGATCTAGAATGAATGTTTTGCTAAAAAGACTGTATGATTAGGATTTTATATATTTGTGCTATGTACAAAATTTAAAAATAATTTGAAATTAAACTTTATTAGGTTTAGAAAGTTTTCTGCCTCTCTCATATAATTAGATGTTGAGTCACATTTCCTTGTGTCTGCAACTAGGTTATGAGATCGACCAGACAGAACCTTCATGTCTAGTTGCTAATTATTCTTTATTACATTTCATATTATTTCTAATGTATATGAGCAGTTCTCAGAAGTTATAATCCCTTTTATTACACTACTATTACCATTTTATATACCCAGTAGCCTTTTATAATCACAGGAGAAGGAGAAAAAAATGTTTAAATCATGAAGTATCTTGAGAGCTTTCTTTTTAAAGAAAAGTCTGTGGAATTTTTTTTCCCAACTATAACTTAGAAGAAAATTTTCGTATTAGTCGATGTACAGCCCAGATGTGCTTACTCACACTGAATAGAGGCTCTGGTATTTAAATACTACAGTGGTAGTCCTGTTTTCTACTTTATGCCATGAAGAATGAATTACCCTAGACTACAGAGGATGACTTCAGATTTTTAATTTTTCCTGAATTTTATAAGTAGTTAAGGAATCAGCTATCCAATTTACAGTGTGATTTGAAGATCTGGTGGTTGTAAATTTGCTCTCTCTGCATAACTGCTGAGGAGCATGTATATGTAGATGCTATTCTTTCTCAAGTTTATTAATATTAACATTGGTTACCATACTTCCTTTTTTTTTCCCTCCAAAGTTATTTCTAACTCCATAAAAGATAGGACTGTCTTTTGGGTTTTTATAAGAAAATGGGCCCCTCCCCTTACTATTCTGCCTAAATGTTATTTCCTAAATGATGCATAAATGGTGATTTTAAAATTCCAGTCATGTGAATCATCCCCTCAGGTTTCTGTTATACCAACGAGGTTGTGTTTATGCTCATAAATAAGCAATTCCAATTATGCTTGTTTATTACCCAAGCTCCTATCATTGGTGTATAGGCAATTAAAGATTAAAGAATTTCTTCTCTCCTTGTCCTTTGGTGTCTTGATTAATTTTGTTCTCAGCATCACAATTCCGTACTGAAAGTTCATGTGTTTCCTCTTTTCACCCTTCTCTTTTATTTGATGCCATCTTAACCACTGCAGCATACTTCTTTGGTACTTGCCTCAGTGATGTTTTCTAAGGAACTTTAAAAGGTTTTTAGGACTTCCTAACGCCTATGTTGAAATTAATTCTCAGAACTGATTGCCACTTTATTAGCAGAGTAACACCTTAACAGAAATCCATGGTTGATTGACGCCATGCCTCTGTCTTTACCTTTTAAGGAAGCAAACAATCTACATCAGCATTGTTCATATTGTGCCACATTTCCCATCTTTTCTATCAGGATAAGTTCTAGTACTACAAAATACTTACTAGTATCTAGCAATCCACTTCAAATTGTCTCATATATTAACTTTTAACTAGAGTGCTATTGGACCATGCCAGGAGAGACTGAATCAAATGTCACTTCATCTAAGCAAAAATCATGCTCAAATTCCTATCATATCAAAGCGAAATAAAAAAGGTATGAATTCCTTTTGCCAAGCTGTCAGGTAAAAAAAAGTTGAACAATTCACAAAAACAATTATATTCATAGGCAGTCATTCTTAAGTGTGTCATTACTTAAGAAAGTTTTATGAATAATTCAAGTAGTGACTTTAATTAGTGTTTAAATGATCAAAAAGATAGTTCTGCTTAAATAATGATGTGATTTTACTAGCAACTGTTTTACCACCATGAAAATTATTGAAATGGAAAACTTCCTAAGACAACTAATCAAACTTGAATAAATGCGGACGCCACTGTATTTTTCTGCAGGTAAATTTGACTGCTTTAGTCAAGCAAGCAGAGTTTACAGCACATCTCTGGGGATTACACAAGGATCTTAATAAATCTCAGTTAACGTCTTTCACAGGTAACAGGTGGTCTTAAGACAGACATGTATGTCCTTCCTCATCTTCCATAAACGTCAGAAAAATATCTTGTATTGCTAATATTTGGAGGAGGAAAAGGTCCATATCAGTGAGACTCTTGTGGACACTGACACTGACAAGAGGTTGTGATTAATATTTTGAAGCTATCATAACCACAGGGTATAAATCCTGTTTCATGGAAATCAGTGAAAGTTTTTGCTCCTGACTTCACACATTATCTCAATCTTAAAAAGGTGTGATTTGGTTGCCTAACTGGAGTTAAACAATATCACTTTTGGCATGCTTTCGTAATGCACCAGATCATATGTCACTCCAGAAGAAGGGCACTGAACCCCTCTGTGTCAGATCTGTCAGCCCCACATGAATGTATGAGATACAGGAAACCTGAAGTAGCACCAATTATGTTTAGGCCACTGAATTTTACCCAAAGTATTTCTTAATTTGGGAGTTATATGTAAGTGACAGGGAAGAAGAAAAACAATTCAATTCTATTTTTATATACATATTTTCTTTTTTAATATGACTTAAGCATTCTATGATTCTGTGAACTTGTCATTCAACCCAGTCTTCTTTTAAGTTGCAATGCCTTAGGTAAAAAAAAAAACAGGAAATTGAAGATCTGAAGGAGGAGATACTACTAGGTCTCAGTTCTAATTTTTGTGGGAATTAATTTATAATATTTTTTCTAACTTTGGTTGCTAAAAAAAAAATTAATTTGTTTCTACCTGCCTCTAAACCATCTTTCTCTATTTTCCTACCTTCCCAGACTTTAACATGGTGAGTGCAATTGTAGGTGACTACTTTAGCATGAGAAGACTTGTTCTCCACTAACTGTACTGAACAATTTCCACAATGGGAGATAAACAACTGGCTAATAGGCAGGCTGAACAGTCTTAGACACAGCCTGGAACAGAATCCTTCTTTCAGCTAATGACACAAAGGTATTTGGTTCCACTGAACCACTGGAATATCTGAGAGTTCGTATAAAGACAGCAAACACGATGCTCAAAGTCTGCGCTTGCTGAAGGGCAGGTAAGGCACTATGAGGTGTCTCACCTGGCCCTAAATAGATGTGTTTAGGCAACTGAATAGGGCTCAAAGAGCCTTTCTTAGAAATTGGGACTAAAAATGTTGCCAGATCTTTCTAGGCAGAGCAGAATAAAGGCTAGTCTGGATTTTTGTTCCATTATTACTATGGTTGGTGCTGAAGAAAACCGTCTATCTTTTCTCAATCCAGTTGGCTCTCAGTATATTATAAAAGTATGCAATTGACAAACAATATGCACAGGAGTTTACACTGAAATTTTTATAACAGTGAAATTCTGAAAACAAGTTAAATGCCTTCTAATGGACTTACTGATGTTTATATTTACAGGGAAGCAGGCTTCCAAAACACAGTGAAGCTGTTTCTTTCATCAGTAAAAATATATTCTTGTGAATTGTAAAGATTCTTGCACTTGTGAAGATTCATTTGGAGCAAGAGGTGATTATCAGTAAGAGGATAGTAAACTCACTAAATGAGTGAACTCATAAGCATCTCAGAATATATTATTCTCATGATGTACAAATGTTCAAAGCAAGAGGAATTAGAAGGAAGTAGAGTGAGGAATTAAAAACAAATAAGCAACTGCTTATATTTCAGATACATCCAACTTTTTTTCATCACCATGTCTTGCAATACTGCAACAATGGTGAGAGCTGAACATACGCACAGTGCAAGGTTTTGAGGGACTAGTCTTCTTAGTCCAACCTATTCTGTTGGAAAACAGTTTTCTATGTTACATTAAGAAGTAAGACTCATTCTTCATGGAACCCTAAGCTTTTAGGAAAAAAACTAATATTTTTCAAGGTTCTTTTAAAGGACAAAGGAAGAGATATACATAAAAATTTTGAGTTACTCGTTCTTTGTCTCACGTTGTTTCATGAGAAAGTCTTACAGAGAAAGAAGAAAGTCACTTTGCAGTCCTCCTGGGATGTAGAAATCGTGTATGAATCCATAATGTCTTCTCATCCATGCATCACTGGGGAAGGAAAAATCAAAGTAAGCTTTCCCGTCCAGCCCTGCAGTGTGCTTACTTTCTCTTTTTGCTGATTACATGCACTCTTTGCTGTTGAAATAATATTAAAAGCACATAATAAAAACTTTAACTATTTAATTTAAACCCTCTTGTTTACTTTAAAAAACATATACAGAAATGGTCATCTACCTCCAAAAATAAACTCCTGGCAAACAAACAAATTCAGCAACAGCTACCATGAATTATAAGAGGCTTTTATATTTCCTTCAGCATAAAACAGGAAAAAATAAATCCCATCAGTAAGTAAATGAAGTGGATCTCAGCATAACCAATCTATGAGCCGAAAATTAGTTTAATTCCCATGGTAGGAAGTTTAAGAGATTCATAGATTAGAGGGCCAGAAGGGACTGTTGTGATCAAATTTATAAACTTATGCAGAGATTTTCAAAGGCACAGAAGACATTTGGGTATGCAGTTCCCACCGACTTACAAAAGAATTTGGATTTTAATTGTGACTTCATTACAGAGCACCCCTTTCAAAGAATAGTAATTTGAACAGTACCCTGAATCCTAAATCATGATGCATGATAGTCAATGTCATCCATGATTCAATTACAAGTGTCTCAACATAGTTAAAATACAAACAAATTATACCCTCATTGCCCAGTATTTTTCTTCTGACATTGCCTAAAGAGGAGCTAAAAGAAATTTGATGGCTAGGCCTGTTCAAAGACCTGTGCAGCCATGGTGATGGCGAAAGTACCTTTAGACTGAAACAGAAAACACAGCCTATCTGAAGTAAGCAGAAGTACAGGCAAAAGCCTACACCTTGAGGGAAAACACATTTATTATTTAATTTATTTGAAAAAATTATTCTTTCTCTATGGAAAATGTCCTGATGATATCAGCACATTATAATAAATTGCAGTTTTTCAGGCTTACTAGAGCAGAGTCAAGATTCAACTTGGAAGGGGTTAAATGCATTTCTGTTACCAAAAGGACTCTTCTTAAACAGGAAAAGGCATATTCATTAAAAAAAAAAAGAAAGGCTTGGAAATTTGTTAATCTCTTACAACAGACTGTTTCTCCGTGGTCTACTTCCTGTATTTAAATACAGTTTATCTTAGTTTTAAAAATAGCATTTAAAAAACGAACAGAGGAAATGTCACAGTCGGTGAGACAGTGATCCATCTATTCCTAGTATCTGGTCCCCAAGAGTGGTTGTTAACACAGGCTCTTATTTTCTCTCTTTTAATGACAGTTTTAAAATTCTGTTCGTATTTCTCTTCTTCTAAGTGCCTTATTTTTTTTTTTTAATGTTTGTTTACTCATTTATTTATTTCACTGTTACTGGCTATTTTTTCTGAAGTGCTGCCACAAACACAACTGCAAACCTTTTTTATTCCAACTGTGCTGGCTCTGAAGAGCCAGCAGTTCATGGTTTTCTCCAGTAGTCACATTTTGAAAATTGCTGTTGGTCCTGAAGTATTCTCTCTAGTTTCAGAGACAGAAAGAAAATTTAAGGCTGGGAATACTAGTAGTACTGAAGTTTTCTAAGCAGGAAAGAAGTGTTTTTTATCCGCTACTGCCGCTTCCTTCCCAAGGTGGCTGAGGTGGAAGCCCTGACTGTCAGTACACTGACTACCCAAAAACAACAAAAAAAGAAATCTCAGCAAAGTGTTTGCTATCAAAGCACCTGTGGTATTGGTACAATCTCAAAAGCTGAAGAGATCATGGGAATTTTTTTATACATTAGTCAGTTCCATTTGCTGTCTGGATTCCTTACTTCTACATATGTTAATGGACTTATGCACTGAAATTATAATTTTAACTAATTCTGGCCAACAGCTATGTCATGTACCAAATAGAAATAAAGAGAAATTGATCTGACTGATGGGGTTTTTTGTAGGGGAAAAAGTAGTGTCATCTTCTCAGAAACAGCTTTTCCAGTCAAGTAGCCTATTGAGAAAAGTAGACATCACTGGCTTCAACAAATCATATTTATGCCTATTCTGGAAGTTCTGGCATATGCAAAATAACAGCTTTGAAATGGTAATCAAATTACTGGAAAGAGATAGTGCACTTTTTTCTTTATCTGCTCCAAACCCAGCACCACCTTTCTCTCCTACTGCTAGCTGTAACGATGATTAAGCGAGCATACTGAAAAACACAAAGAAAGCTCTTTTCAGACTTAGTTCTGTATTCTCCCACTCTCTGTAAAATATAGAATCAGTTTTCCATACAACCCCTTTTTAAATAGTCATGCTTGCATTCAGACAAAAAATGACTTTTGAATCTTGTACAGAGGAATGATTAAGTTAAGAATTTACTTTCATTTTACAGAGATATTTCACATCACTAATGCCTTATTAGATCAGTTCATTTGAATCTTCCATCACTGATTATTAATACATGCTGTCTGTGTTATATAGACAAGATAATATCCCCAAGCTGAATTTTCAACAGGTTGCTGTTACCTTTGGATTCTATTGTATTGAATTCAAAAACCTTTAAGGCTTTCTTTTTTCTTCTTGTTTTTTTCCATATTTTCTGTCATGCTTCTTCAACATATCTCTCTCTCTCCATTCTTCTTCACAAAAGTAGGACATAAGGACCGCTCCTATTGTCCCATCTCTCTTCAGTTTATTCAGTGATCACTTTCTGTGGATTCTTATATAGCTTAAGCATTCTTTTTCTCAGAGATCATCATACCTGCAGCAGTAAAACCATATAGGTCAGTTTGCACTTTAGCTAGTACAAGGAAGATACAATTCTAAATACTAAAAAATCTCTCCCTGGCTCCATTTATTTATTGTTCTTGGTCCTTCAATGGTCCTGGTTACTCAAGGTCCTGCAATTTGCCTCTGTTGAAACAAATTCAGGCTAGCTCTGTTCTGTCTTCTAGCTTCAAAATATTTTCAAACACCATGGTTTTTCCAAGGAAGATTTTTGCTAAAATCTCACCAAGTTTAGACTGAGCATAGAAAGATTCAGCTTTAAGAATCCACTCATTTTACAACAACAATAACAATTGCAGGTTTAAAGCAGCATGAAGCATCACACATCACATGGCTGATCTGGAAGACATCAACAACCTGCTAACAGCAGGGGTATTTCTCTCTCTCGCCTTTCCTCCCCCATCTTTCTCTCCTAATCTACTTTTTTCTCTTCTGTGAATCCGAAAACCTTGATGGTTGTAGTTGAGATGAAATACCTGCTTCCATGCACACCTTCATTAAAACACTACTGTGCTACCAGTGCACTGGTTTCACTACTTTTTACTGTTGCTGAAACTTGATTTGTTAGCCTTTGTTTAAGTTCACCATGTAAGTAGTTTTCTTTTGATCGTCTCACTGGTTTTCTCAAGAATCTTATTTTTTCTTGCTTGCTTCCTGTGGATGTAGAAGCTAATCTACCTCAAGGGTGACTGCTGTGCTTAGTCAGCAAGATAATATTGCCTTTGGAATTAATTTCTAGAAAAGCCAAGAAAAATCACAGAACCAACAGATGTGAGGTTCAGAGACAAACCCCACTTTTTTTTCTTTATTTTTTTTCTACTTTTGTTTTAAGGACATAAATTCAGTACTTGTGGAAAACAAATGAGTGAGACACATAAAGACTAGTATTTAGCATTTTCTTTCCTGGCAAACTGGGAGAAGAATCTATACTGATAGCAAATGCTGTAGTAGACTTTTTTTTTAATCTTGAGAGGTGATAAAACATCACAGTAACAGCAATGAGCTAGAAAAATCTCTATAAAAGAAAAACAATTAGAGCCATGTGCATTAAAATACATTACATTTCTCTTATTTTCAGTTTATGTGAGTACAGAATGCACAAGCTACAGTGGGGAAACAGCTGCAGCTCATTACAAACATGAAACATCCAGAATACTAACATATTCTTAACCTTTTAGCAAGAACTTCATACATAATTTTTGTATCTGAAAAATATAATTCTTGAGACAAGTTCCCCATAACAAAATCTTCTTCCCTATACTTCCACTTTTCTTTTTTCCAGCTATAATCTTCCTTTCTTGGTTTCAAAAAAAGAAGAGGAGAAACAGCAACCAACAAATTAGAGATCCTTTAGGCACTACAGGAATACACTGTTTTTACAATGTAATTATATTATGATAAAACTTCGTAGTTTGTAAAGTTTGAAGTGTTTAAGATGTATATATTGTTTGAAAGAAAAGGGGATTTTAGTTATTTATTTTAGTTATTTTAGTTAATTTAGTTATTTAGTCAAAATTATGTTGAAAAATATTATTTGGAAAAGCATTAAGTTAATATCTAAGCTGTCTTTGGTATCAGTATTTTCCTTTATAAATAAATAAATAAACTTAAATTTTTCATCTTATATCTTCTACTTCTTATCAGAGAATAGGAATAAAAATATCAATTCCACATGTTCAGTGAATGATATTTCAGTGTTTTGTATGCCCCAACAAACGAGGAGTGTATCTGATACAAGTCAGAAATTATGAAATCAGTACCCTCAGTCCTTAATTTCACATATTTCTTTTATTTCACAACAGGTCTTTTGAAAACCACAATTCTGACAATTTTTTAAATTCATTATCACATTGGTCACATCTTCAATACTGTGTAGGATACAACTGCATCCAGCAGGAAAAACCTGTAGAGAAGCCTTTTAACAGTCTAACATTACTGGAGCAGATTTTACAGAAGAGGCTCAAAGTCATGATAGGAAGAATTAGCTTGTGGTTTGAATTAGAACATCTCTGTTATTGTTTATTCATGTGTAAGTAATGTTTACGGCCGTTTTCAAATTCTCTTCTATAGTGTATTGGTAGAATGTTGATAGTGGTGTAAGGGAGAAAGGTGAAAAAGGAAAATTGCTAAAAAGCTAAAATCAGGGAAAGGAATATTGTGCCTGATTATGGAGATGCAGCAAAAAGCTGTAGCTTTCCCAATTAAGATGAAGTGGTTTGAGTGATCTTTTTTAACTTTGAGATACAGCAGTCTCAGTTTTATTTAGGATCTCCTAGGTAAGCAGACTGAGAACCGCCTCTCCCTTTTATGAAAGCGTAAAGATCTTTTTCTTTCACACAGAAAGAATTCTTTTTCCCTCCCAGATGATTTATTAAGAGTACAAAGATTTCAGTCTCCTGTGAAGTCTCCTAAATTGTTCCTCTTTAAGCATACACAAGGATGTGATAACCTAATATTTTTAATGCAAAAATATGCAGAAAATGCACTTAAAAATACCACAGGGACTCTTAATACAGCAAAAAGAAAATGGAAAGGCACGTCTGCATTGTGTTTTTCTCTTACTTTAGCCACCCTTGGAAATGGCGGGCTGGATATTATCCACATGACATTCTGAACACTTTATACCTTGTTAGTGAAACTTGCTCATACATTTTACTCTGCATCCAGTCTGACAGCACACAAGCCGTCTTGAAAGAATCCTTTAAATAATATCTTTCATACAGTGCTCTATTTTTTATTATTAATGGCTTTCAGAGCATGGGTTGTGAACACAACTCTCACTACTTTTCTTGGACAGAACTACTACTCCTGGAGTTGTCAGCTCCAGCTGTGCCACGGAAGTCTAAAAATAAATGGATATGCTGCGACCTGGTGAGACAGTTAAACTCCTGTGGTGCTTATTCTTGCTCCTCGGTGAGCTGCACTAGTTCATTGGGTCTAGACCAAAGAAGTTCCGCCCTGCTCCCATGTAGTTGCAGAGAAAGGTTTTGAAGTAGTAGCCTATTTCTTGGGAATGGGGAGGAAGCTTGTCTGTTCTTGTTAACCATGCAATAAAACGCATCGAAGGTCCTTTCAAGTCTGGAGCAGTTCTGCCATCACATGGTGCCAGCACAGGATATTCCTGCAAAGACCTAGGTTGTGAGGGAATATATAATTGATTCATCCCTACAAATCAGTGGAACAAAAATCATTTGGTGAAAAACACTGCTTTTCTCCCAAAGCATACCCTCCTTTTTTTCCTTCATACCCATCAGCGTGCACCTTGTGTGCATGAGGCGTATCCAGTCTCTGAGTACAACTGCTGATTTGCCATTTACACAGCTCCCCTTCTTCTGAGCAGCCTTCTGTAGGCATTTTTGCCATTTTCTCCAGACAGTGTGGCATCTCAGTGTGGGTTTTACCTATCAGAGGAAAGCAACAATACCGTGAAATAAAATCAAAGCCACAACCTTAGAATAAAAATACTTATTTTCAGAAATGTAAAGAGAGTATATTAGATGTGTCATCCTAGTAGTTTCAAAAATTGAAAAGGGGAGAGGGTCTTAATTTCAGCAAAAGCCAACACAGTTGAAAGTAAGCACTAACTCAGTTCTCTAGAAGAGAGAGACAGAGAAAACAGATAGTGCCAGTTGCCTTTATAAAAACAAATGTGTTAAGTCACTTGAAATAATCATGAGTATCTGCAGTTAAAAAAAAAAAAAGTTACAACAAAAACTAACATCAGTGCTAAAATCCAAGATGTTGATCCAGGCTTTTAAAATTTGGTAATAGAAGGTAATACATTTTATAAACTGTCAGCTCAGTGATTTAACTTCAGCTTTATCTACTGTAAAGCAAGAGGTCAGGGTTAAAGAACAGCCAGAAGCCTTCTGCCTTTGGGACCAGCAGAGATGAGAAGAATCTGTCCTTCTGGACTCAGGGGAGTGAGGAGGTGCAGCTCACTTCTATCTGGAGCACTCCCCAGGTAGACGTCTAGCTCCAGCAATGACAATAGTGATTATAATCTCAAAGGTTGCAGAATTGCTGAAACAGCGTGGGGCAGTATTAAAAAAATGAAGAATCCTCAGGAGCTATTGAATACCCTTTGGAAGGCTGAGTGTGCTTGCCTTAGAAGTTTTCCTGAACAGTGAATAGAGGGATTTAGGACAGCAGGTATAAAAACATGCATTGTTGGAATCTAAGACAGTGGAAAGTAAATACCATGAATCATCATTAGTCATCATAAGGAAACAGAGTGATATGTTCTGAATTCAGATGAAGCCCTCGACAAAGGCAGTGACAGCTACTGAAAAGGCAACAGAGCTCTCAAGCCTCCCTTATAATGATGGCACTACAATTGGATTTTACATGAAGCATGGTCTGCTTGCTCCTTAGTTGTCATTTCTGAATCAGCTAGGGGCTGACACATTGCTGCTCCAACAAATAACTTATCATTGAGCTTACAAAAGGTTAAAGTTATTTTTATTTATAGATCACAAAACCAGAGAAGCAGTGAGAGGCAGTATTCAAATACATTTCTTAAAATTGTGCCCCTAAAAAGTGAACTGTGAAAGAAGCATTTAGCCAAGGATGTTGTAAGCATGAAGCCATTGCACAACTCTGCAAAGGTGTGCTGAACACATTCTCAGCTGCTCTGCTTCATTGAGAGCTGAGAGAAGATCATTCCCTTCAGCTCAAGAGCAATCCTGTGTAGCTACAAAAGCAGGAACGGACTTGCCTGCAGGAGGTAAAAATGAAACAAATAAAACACAACCAACAAAATAAAAAACCCAAAACAAACATACAAACAAACCCCCAAAAACAAAAACAAAAAACCCAACAAAACAAAGTACACACACAAAAACTCAAGAACAAAAAAACAAATTCACCCAACCACCCCCCCACCCGCCAAAAAAAAATCTCTTCAATCAGAATAAGATAACTATATAACAATTTTTTTTCTGAAGGTGATCTTTAGAGAGAGCTTGTTCAGGTTATCAGAAGACATTTTCATATTGTTCCTTGCTAGACTATGTACTGACCCTTACCTCAGGTTTCAGCATGTAAATGAGACTGGAGGAAATTAGCTCCAAAATTTAATCTATTGCCTAGCATAGTGATCACAAATTTTTCATGTGTTTATCACTGCTTCCCACCCACATCACGTCTGTCATCTTTTCCCCTCACTAATTTCTTCTCTTCCCCAACTTCTGTGTTCATAGAGGAATTAATGGAGACTTCCTATCTTCCTTTGGAATCTAGCTAAGTTTCTGACCCTCCCAAGTCTCTCCAGGACTCACAGCATGGTCTGTCTTTTTCCACAGGCAAATAAAAAAAGGACAAACAATAATGACGTTTTTAACTCTTGCAAGACAGTAAGAGAAACTTACATCTCTTGTCAAGAGACATCAATGTGGGGGATACAAATTGTGTAGGTAATAATAGCAACATAAGACCAGAAGGAATCATTGGATTATTTTGTCTAACTTCTCAGGTATCACAAAACATTGCAACTTAGACAATTACACTTTGTCTTATTTATATCTTTAAAAAACTCAGTAACTTGCATTTGATTAGAACAAATATCCTCAAAAGGCATCTGGAAGAAATATAGAAATGTATAATTTCTCATTTCTTTTGGTAGTTTGTGCCACCAGATAACCACACATTAAAATCACTACTAAACCCAAAAGTTTATTTCCAGGGTTGTTTTTTTTTTTTCTAACTGCAGCATCTCACTGTTGGTCGTTGCACAACTACAGTTCTTTTTTTTTTTTTTTTTTAAACAAAATTAAAAAGCTCCTAAGTATACAGGGCGTTCTCATCCTTTTGACAGATAAAACTGAGTAGATCCTAATGAAATACACCTCTCCACACTCCTAATTTTTTTCCTGTGGCTTTTTTCTGCTCCACTCCAATTTTTTAACATCTTTTTCAAAATACAATAAACTAAATCCTTCTCCTGTATCAGATGTCCTATCACAATATTGAGGAACAGTATAAAGCCCATAGGACATTGAGGAATTGTAGGTAATGACTTCAAGAGTGTAAGGAAAGAGTCAATGTTATTTGGCTGGTAAAGTGCAATATAGGAATTCAAATGTCTGGGGTTTAATTTCCATCGTATTGAAGACCGTTATGTAAATTCAAATAACTATTTCCCAGAATTTTCAGATTTTATTAGACCAGATGTAATAACTGCAAGTAGGATCTTCTCTCAGATGTTGCATCATTTAATTCTTTGTTGGTTCTATGTATTTTGAGATCCTCATCTAGAAATCATCACTACGATTAACTTTCACATACATCACCACATTTTTGTAACCATGACATAAATACAGGTATTCTAGAAAGCACTGCTAAAATCACTATAAAGTTCTTCTCTGTAACATAAGAGAATAATCAGTAAAAGTGAAGAGACATAACAGTGGTTTTCTGATTGCATGCCTGAAAACTAAAGGCTTGAAAGTCAGAAACAATTCTTAAGAGGAGACTCCATCTTCCACTTTAACAACAAAGTCCAATTAATTTATATGTCTCTTCTTATTCAGTATAATTTTTCTATGTACACCAACAGAAATACATATTTATGTGCAAATTTTAATTCCAAGGTTGGGAGGCATAATGGAGCCTAATTTTATTATACTAGATAATTTTCCTAGAGGTGCATATTGATTTCACGCTGTCAAACAAACTGCAAAATATATTATAACAAAACAATTAAAACTGCTGATAATTATTACAATTAACTCGCTGCTTCATACTAATGGAATGTTCAAGCATCCGAGAATTCCTGATTATCAGAAACTAATGGATGTTTAGAAAAGGATGTCATTTTCTGCAGCAATTTGTTCTTGGCCAATTTAATGTTCCCTCAAAACAGTTTTCCATTCCCAAATGTCTCATTTGTGGCTTTACAAAGGAAGGAATCATGACAGTATTGTTTCAGTGCTTATTTTGTCTTCAGGAGTCTCAGGTCTGTTCACTTTTCTGTTTTGCCAGGAGCATATAATCCAGAATAAAAGAATCATAGAATCAATTTATGCGTTGATTTGTTAAACAGAGCTGAAGGATTCTCATTTAAAGCAGTGTTAAATGTGAACTAATTCTACTGAAGTGTAAGATTTTGGCTGAAAGAAGAACACTGATCCACTTTATCTAGCTGCATTTCTCTGTCACATGTGCTGCTTTGGCTGTCTGAAACCTCCTTATTATACAGCTCTTAATGCCCATTGTGCTTCTGTAACACTTGTGATGCTGTTCCAGTGTCTGAACATGATGTTTTTCTATCAAGCACCCAAGTGGAGTTTTGCTATTCAAATCTGACCAGCTAGTGCAGTAGGGCTTTGATAGAAAGAGCAAGCTGGGAACAGAGAAGCACAATCCCTTAAAGCTTACTTCTGTCCACATGCATTTTTGCACTTACAGGGCCAGATGCATATCAATTGCAGGTTGCCCTGAAGTGGAATATTTTCTGCAGGGACTCATACAGCTAGTTTGGCAATCCCTTTATTGTGCCAATGTTAAAACTCATGATACAATAATTTGCTTTATGAAATAAGGTTATGTACTTTTCAATAGGGAGCACTGTAATCAAGGCTGCCATCAATTCTATATGACACCTGTTTTACAGAACAGAACTTTTCTAGTGATTAATATCTTGGGAAAATACATATCTCAAAAGCTACAGGTTCTGAAAAAGAATGAGACAATTAGATTCCTTTCTAGATTTGTATTTCCAGTACCTTTATTTTGTTATTTATAGAAATAAAGTAATTAACAGGGACAAGCAAGTACAATTAATCATTTCTTCATCATCATCCACGTGGTTTTGTGTATTGAACTTACTGGAAAACGTCTTGTGATGTAAAGGTCGTACTGTCTCTTGGAAATAAACAATACAATTAAAATAAATAAGCCATCACAGCCTTATGAACCTTTCTGTAGAAAACAAAAGAAAGTGAGTGAGTAAAAAAGTTTTATATTCCTTCATTAGAAGTGCCGAAGATAGAATACATTTTGATGAATAAGAGTCTCTCTTTGAATTTCTAAATAAAATTTCCAATAAACTGGGGCAGAATTTCCAAGGATTACTTTAAGACCTTTAATCTTTTTTTAAAGTAGGAAATATATTAGTGTTTTGCTGATTTTTAAAGCAGGAAATACCCTAGTGCTTTGCTGAATCAGGGCCTAAAAGAGCAATCCAGTCACACTCTGGGACAAAAATATCACAGTCTGTAAAATATCCATAATGTGATTAAGAAAAAAAAGGTCATTTTGAAGCTTAAAAATATTTAAGAGTTGAAACTTTAAAATGTTTCCATACCCAGAGTAAGCAATGTATACCTTCACTAATACATTCACCTAGTTACACGGCTTAGCTAATTACACAGCTTGAACAAACTGCTTTGTGTCACTGGGGAGAGAAGTAAGGAGCACCTAAATCCATTCTGGATTTTAATGGTTAATAGTTCTTACAAAACACCATAGCTAATGGAGGCTGAAGGCAGAAGCTCTCATTGTGCCAAATTTCTTTTACACATACCTGGAGAAGGAACCAAGTATCTCAGCAGTTCTGTGGTAAACGTTGGAGACACAGTACAGGGCAGGGAAAGATTTTCCAGCAACAGAGCAAAGAAATTACGTGTTGTAGCCTGACTGCTCTCATTGAAAAAGGAATATTTTTGTAAATAAACAGGGTGGCAAAAAATAAATATCCATCTATCAGGAACTTCTCCTAATAGGAAGATCCCATATCATCCCAAACATGGGAGATTTTTGCATGTTGGAATCACATAAAAACATATTAGTGCCAAAAGGCATGAACACCTAATTATTGTCCCTACCTCTGCTATATTAGAGCTCAGTGTGTCAAATGAAATCACCACCTGTATATTTGCATTAAATTACTTACTAGAGCTATGATTTTTACTACAGACTTTAGGTGCTGTCACACTAAAAAATTTTTCCTCTTTCATCTTAATTTTAAAATGGAGAATTAAAATACTAATGAAAAACTAGAAACGCTTTTGAAGGACTTTGGAGTACTCTGAGCTAGGACACAAAAACCCTATTAGCTTCTTTTTCTCAAAACATAGATGTGGGCTCACATCTTTGGCAAATGTCTGAGAACAGCTGAATTGTACTATAATTTTTAGCACAGTGTTCTTTTATGGGTTTTTTTGCTACAGTGTCTTTCCTCCACCCCTTTTTCAGACTCCATAGCCAGGCTGTCATAAAGAGTTCCTTAGAATGGTTCACATTTTAACAGTCCTATGGATATGTAAAACATGAATTAGACTTACTAAAAGAAATAGAATCAGAATGTATAGCAGAGAAAATATTTTTTCAAGGAGCTATGAAGTGCACTGCAGCCTCTGAACCCAATTCAGCGTCTGGGCTTACTACTTCACAGAAATTGCACAAGCTACCAGATAGGGCAAATAGATGCCACACTGTAGCATCTTTCTCTGCTGCATTCAATTAAACATATCCTGGGTTCACAAGTTTGACATGCTCAAACAACTTGTGTATGCAAATTTTAATTTAATTTTAATTTTTTAACTTTTTCTTCTCTGTAAGAGATTTTCCCATATATTCCCAGGAATAAGATGGCAGATGTAAGGCATCACATCTTGGTTCTGACATTTCAGTACTCTTTTTAAACCTGAAGGCCGTTATCACATTCAAGGATCTGAAATGCACATAACATACATTTTAATTCTGACTATTTGACAGACCAAACTAGGAATGAAAAGATGAAGACGTGTCATCACAGATCTCTGGAAGAACAGCAGGAGGCATTGAAGGTAAACACAGTAACAACGTGTCTCAACCCAAGATTTCAGCTGGAAAATGAGAAAATGAGCACAAAGATCAAGTCCCAGCTGAGCCATATGACACTATTAAGCAAAGAGAAAACCTTTATTTCCTAATACCAAGACAGTCAAAATCAGCATCACTAGATGAGTTTTTAATTTTGAGAAAACATTTATTTCCTAATACCAAGTCAAAATCAATACCAAGTCAAAATCAGCTTCACTAGATGAGTTTTTAATTTTTCATTGTTCACATAAGAATGCCCCTCTCTTAAAAAAAAAAAAACAAAACCAAACTGAAAAACCCTGAGACTGTTGCCAGACTAAGCTAAAAACATTGCTAACTGTTGGTAAGTGCAAAAAACTCTTTTAATTTGGGCATTTTATGAAGGACAAAATTAAGCAAAATAAGATAGTTGAGTAACTTTTTACCTCCTGCAGTGAATTTTAAACACCCAGATAAATAAAACTCTCTCATCACCTGGAGCAGTTTGTGGTCAGCCTTGTAGATGGGCTGAAGCATGAGCCCTAAGAGTGTGGGACGAAGACAGAGTGAGACTGAAGCTTTTGGCTTTCCTGCTGAACAGAGGCTCAGATAGGTCATGGAGATGAATCTCACAGAGCTTTTGATAAAGTATTTGAAAAAGGGAAGTATTTTCCATTGTTCATATCACTTCTGGAGGCACACAGAAAGATTATTTGTGTCTCCAAAGGGAGAAGACTTGCCTTTTTACCACAGGAATGTTCATCTCCCATTTTTTTCTGAGGCCAAAATATCGATGACTCACTGCAGAACAAATGTGATGGATACAAAAGTAATCAAGCAGTGAGGGGACCTGATGAGTGCGTTTCACATCTGGGGCTTGTTTCCCTTTCTCTGTCCAAGGCCGAAGTAACTGTGAATTATTTTAGTTAATTTGCATTAGAATGTTATAGCCTAAATGAGTTCAAAAGATTTCAATACAATCCATAGCACATCACAAATACTACCGTCAGCTACAGTCATTTCTGTAGTCTTAAATCTGAGAGACATGCAGATAAGATGACAGGTGTAGCATAAAAGAATAAAATACAGTAAAAATCAATTACAGTCAAGTAATTTTTCTTCCTTAAGCAACATTTTTATAAAAGAGAAATTACTACAACAAAAATGACTGTAATTTCTTTAATAACTGAAAGATCTACATATTTTCCCTAAACACTAAATTTCATTTTTTCAGGGTAAATTATAAATAAACTCTAGTTTTCCATGATTGCTATAGTTCATCACATTGAAAACTATGCCACCTGCACCAAGAGAGATGCATTCAGTAACTCATGTCCTAAACAATCAGATGTAATTAATGTGATAGTCACAATTAATATGATGTTTTCGTATCTAAGATGAAACAGGCAGATGGAGACAAGAGTCTTACATGCATCTGGTATCACATAATAGAAGCCTTGCAAGAGACACTTTTCTTGACTTCCTATTTACATATTTGATTAAGTAGAATCATAGAATCATAGAATTGTTGAGATTGAAAAAGAATTCTAAGATCATCAAGTCCAACCATAAACTTAACACTGTCCAGTTCACCACTAAACCATGTCCTTAAGCGTCACATCTACACATCTTTTCAATACCTCCAGGGATAATTACTCAACCGCTTCCCTTGACAGCCTGCTCCAATGCTTAACCACCCTTCCACTGAAAGAAATTTCTTCTTAATATCCAACCTAAACATCTGGAACAACTTGACACCATTTCCTCTTGCCCTATTGCTTGTTATTTGGGAGGAGTCTGACTCCCACTTTGCTACAATCTCCTTTCAAGTAGCTGTAGAGAGTGATAAGGTCTCCCCAGAGCCTGCTTTCCTCCAAGATATAAAATCCCAACTCCCTCAACCACTCCAGACCCTTCCCCAGCTTTGTTATTCTTCTCAGGACATGCTCCAGCCCCTCAATGCCCAAATTACCAATCACAGGACAAGAGGTGTGGCCTCACTGGTACCAGCTACAGGGCAACAATCACTTCCCTGGTCCAGTTGGCCACGCTGTTGCTGACAGAGACCAGTATGCCATAGGTCTTCTTGACCACCTGGGCACACTGCTTTGGGTTCAACCAGCTCTAAACCAGCAGCCCCAACTCCTTTCCTGCTGGGCAGCTTTTCAGACACTCTTCCCCCAGCCTGCTACATGGCAGGCATTGTTGTGACCCAGGTGCAACTTGGCCTTGTTGACCTTCATACTATTGGCTTTCGTCCATTAATCCAACCTGTCTCGATCCCTTTGCAGAGCCTTCCTACCCTCCAGCAGACCAACACTCCTACCCAACCTGGTGTTGCCTGCAAAGTGACTGAGGGTGCACTTGATCTGCTTGTCCAGATAACTGATGAAGGTATTAAACAGGACTGGCCCCAGCACTGAGTCCTGGGGAACTCCACTTGTGGTTGGCCATCAGCTGGATATAACTCCATTCACCTTCACTCTCTGGGACTGGCCGTCCAGCCATCTGCCAGGGGAATGCTGTGGGAAACAGTGCTGAAGAGGCTTTACTACAGTCCAGATAGAAAACAATCACAGCCTTTTGCTGATTCACTGGGCAGGTGACTTTGCCATCAAAGGACGTGGGGTTGCTCACACAGGACATGCTTTTCATAAACCCATGCTGGCTGGGCAAATGCCCTGGTTGTCCTGTACGTTGCACAAGGACACTCAAGACGATCTGCCCTATGATGTTTCCCAGCACCAAGGTAAGGCTGACAGCCCTGTAAGTTACCTGGATCTTCCTTCTGACCTTTCTTGTAGATTTTCTAACTTCCAGTCAGCTGGGACCTCTAGAATACCCGTTTCCTCAGCAAAAACTCTGTAGGAATTATGTTTTCAAATTGAAAAACAATGTCAGAAAAGCATTAATTGTATGTTGTTGGAGACCAGCAAAGCCAAACAGCTTTGCCTGTTCTCCTGGGGCCCAAATTTACCCCCAAAGCTTCACAAGAAGGCTTCGCCATAGAAATGAGCCCTTGAAAGAGATTGCCCCCACTTCTGGGTGAGCAGCAAGCACCAAAGAAATAAAAAGCTGGATGTTTGATGTGCTACAGAAAAATGGGTTTGTAGTTTTAGGAATTGCCTCATGTATTACTATGGGACCAAGATGGAGATTTTTGGGTGTCAGTCCCTTGCCCATCTCCTTCTTCCCTCTTCTCCTTCTTCTTCCCTTTCCTGTGACCTCAGTTCCTATCATGTAGTAATTGGTAGAAAGAATTTAGTTTAGAAGAGACATGCTAACAATATTGATAGTTATTGGATTTAGAAACAAAATAATATACGTAGAACCATCCTATTTGATGACAAAACTATATAATCTCTGTGCACCGGGTGTCGTCAGCCATTTAGCACCTGGATGCAGTGGAGACACTGTGTTCCTGAATCTTTGATAACATAGAATAAACAACCTGAAGCAGCAACAAAGTCTTCTGTTATTTTTCTCTGACATGAGAGATTTAGAAGACAAAGCATCCTGGGCACGAACCAACTCCGTGGGGCCTAAAGGGACCACCACAGTATGTGTATCATTTATTAATTGGACTTCTGCTACCGTGAGGAATTCTTGTTAATACTGCAGTCTGTTGTATGGCTGAGAATGGCATTTTCACATGACTTGAAAACGTTGACTCCCTTTTTAAGATGGAAAGCTGGTAGGCTATGAGTTCTATATTTTGTATTTGAAACCAGAAGATTACCTTTAGACTAGCCCTATCATTTCTGTCTCAGAGTAGCTTTCACAAACTTCTTCAGTAAAAATTGTACATTTAAGCAAGGTAATCAGCAGCCTGACTCTGTATCCCGCTGTTACATTTCCAAGCCCATCTTACCTTGGAAAATTCAGCCAGTGGAGAAGGAAATATCTCTACCTTTTTAATAACAGGTCTATTTTTTGAGCTTTCATTATGTATGAAATTTACGTCCTGTAAGATGCATCTATTATACATCCATATACATATACATGCACATATATATGCATTTCTTGCATATATTTAGCGTCTCCTTTTCATGTTGATGTTGGTCCACTTTTTTAAGGAATAATTATCACTGGGTTATAGCAACACTCAGAATGATCCTTCACTTCTCTCAGTTTTGAGACACAGGATTAAAATTATGATTCTAGATACTAAGTAATTGTCTCTTCTTTCATGGACATTTTCTTTTTCTTTTATAATTGTGTTATTTTGTTCTAATTACATTGGGCCATACATGCTATTTTTTTGTGCAGGTCTGCCTGGAGAACTGAGGTACTGCAGAGGCAGTAATCTATTCTCTTCACAATTATGAAGTAAAATATATATGTAAAATACATAAGTATGTTTTACTTATTTGAAGTAAAACAAACATGTATGTTTTCTTTCAGGTACTGTATTCTCCCAAACTTTATGATATGAGCAGTGCTCATATCATGGTGGGGATTCATTTGGATTTCTTTTGGGGTTTTCTTGGTTGCTATTTGTTTTTTTCCCCTGTAAGCTCTACAAACAGGAAATAGATCCGTTTTGCATTATGGGTATAGATGCATCTGGTCAAAGTTATTGTTATATATAAAAGTACTGACTAACTATTTCAGATAAACTCATGTAAATTTGTAAGATTTCTATTCCCTAATAAGAATTCTGTGAGACTGGAGCCTCATATGAAGCACTACTGTTAAAAACTTTTTATCAAGTTTTTGTTAATGGTGCAACTTTGGATCAAGTGGATGACTCAGCTGAAATTAAGGGGAAAAAAATAAAAGTAATTCTATAATGAAGGTTTTAAATTCAGAAGAAAAAACTTGCAGGCGTTGAATTGAATGTTGCACAGATTTAGAATCTTCTTAAGCCATAAGCACAGGAATTTTCTTCGATTCTCTTTACAAAGTGGAGGAAATTTGGAGAAAAGGGCTTCAAATCTAAATGGATGAAAATAGTGTCTTCAAACATGAGAAAAAAAGAAGAGCTGCAAGAAGAGGAAAACAAGGTTTAATCAGTAGTGAAAGTTATGTGTTACAGGTCAATATCTTTAGAGAAGGAGTGAGAACTGCAAAAGTCAAGATAAATTAGATCTTGCAAAGGATATTATACAAATACTGAAAAGTTTCTTATCCACATAATTAAAAATAGATCAAGGAAAAAGATTAAATATAATCTAGATATGGCCCCAAAACTTGAGTTAGTATTTTGCCTCAGTTTTTAGTAAAGTTGATGGCATTAAGCATATTAGAAGAGGCAAGCTGCCTTATAGAAATCAGGGTCTACAAATGTAAATTACTATAAGTAGAGTGCAAAAAAATCTCAGTAGATATTCAATGTACTCAGGTTGGAGGGAATGATAATCCTTATTAGAAAGATTGTATGATCTCTTGTGTAATTCTGTCTTTCAGATGATTCTAACTCCTGGGTTTAGTCCATACAGTACCACTGCAGTTGTGAAAATAAAAGTATTTGGGCAGCTATTGTAAACTAATGATTTAAAAGAAATTTGAAGAAAAGAATGATCTAAGACTTAAAAGTAAACAGATAATAAGGTAAAAACCTCTAAGAGTCCACAAAAAATTGTGTTGGCCAGGAAAATAGACTGCCTAGATATTCTTCACATATGATTTTAAATGAATTGTACATAAATTAAATGAGGGTAAAATGACCAAGGCAGACCTCAATGAAGAATTTGTTACCATAAATCATACTAAAAATATAATTTATAGAACAGAAGGTCTTGCAATTTAGGAATAATACCAATACTTTAAGATATCAACTAGGATTCTATCCTTTTGAAAGGACAAAACAGAAAGAATTAATTTGACAACAGGATAACTGTGTGCTAGGGAAGTGAAGTGGTTGCAAAACAGGGATAGAAATACGAAAATTCAGGAGTGAGGGGAAGACACAGCAAACCTTTATTTAACAGATCACATGTAAACTCTTTCATTAGGACAAAGCTGCCTTTGTCACTTGAAAGGTTTACCTTTGGATTTTTTTTGGCACATACTCTTGACATATACTAAAGTGACATTTAATAAAATTATGTATTTTTATCAAATGAAAAACCAAAAGTAGAATAATATATACATTTTGTTAAAAATAAGAATACAAATACAGATTTTTCAAGTACATATTTACTCTTCCAAAATGGCACTACTCTAATAATGACACCAAAAAAAAGAGAATATAATATGTAAACATATGCTCAGAAATCAAAATAATATTTTGGCAATGTTTGAACATATATGTGTTAGGGATTAGTGTTCAGAGATCGATGCCTCTTTGGAGTAGATCTTATTCACTATTTCCCATAAATTAATATTTATATATAATACGAGACATAGCAACACACTTATAAATAATAATTTGATTAGCCTCATCACTTCAGATTGGATTTCTGGGAAAAAAAAAAAAAAGCCAGCCACGATGGCACAACCTCTGCTGCAAAGTTTTCAACTCAATATTCAATTAAAAAGTTTACAGAAGTGTGTTGTGCAGAAAGATGGTGTCAAGAGTGAACAGGCAAAGAAAACAAGTTGACTTCACACATCACATCTGTTTGCCTTATGTTTCTTTCCTAAGACAAAACACGCCATACATATCTTATGTACCTCTACTTTCACATTCCACCTCTGATTCCATATTTCAAGAGAATTAGGGAAGAAATTAATTTTTAAAGTTTACAGAATTCAAAACAGGGTTCAACAGCACTTGACTGACCAAAAGGGAGATAGAGTCTACCAAAGTCCAAATAAAACCATTTTTTCAGAGGGAGTTCTCGTGTAACTATCTGCTCAGAAATAATTCATAAGTTAACATTTTTCACTGTCTATTCCTCTCAGGTGCAACTAAGTAAGGAGCATTCAGTTAAAACTTATACCAAAAACCCTTTCCATTTCTGAATATAAAGCTGAAAAAAAGTGGTGAAACTTCCAAATATTTTAATCTCTTAGGCTATTGCCTCTAGTTTCTAGATGTCAAGAGCACACTTGAATATATCATTTTATTGGCTAGAAATAGTTTATTTTGAAAAACTTTGCTGGAAAAGCAAAGATTATTTGATATTCTGTACAGATTTTTAGAAGAGCCAATTGAAATGACAAAATGAAATGACAGAAATGTTATGTGAAGTTTTCTTTCAGGAAAATCAGGCCTACTTACCTTCCATTTTTTCCGTAAACACAGCCTAGGATAACTGCTTTGTCAGATGAACAGTTTTTTTCCAACCAGAAAGACACAGCCCCCATATTTGCAACCATCTAATTCAAAGCCGTATTGACATCCCCAAATATTTTAGGAACAGACATGAATATGACACAATAAATATGAGTCTGGTATAGAATTTTAACGTATTTCAATGAAAAATGACTGGTGTTTTCTGCTGTTCTGCATGTTCCTTTATCCAAAACAATTTGTTTATGTATTTGGATTAAAGAAGTAATTTATGTCTCTCAAGAAGAGTTCCTACAGCTTTTATAGGCTTCTGTGGATTAATCATATGCTAGGTCTTTTTTGTAGAAAGGTTTACTGGAACTTAAATTGATCTACAGAGTCTCTCACAGTAGTAATTTGACAAACAAGGATATCAGCAGTACCCATATAAATGAATAAAAGTATAATAACAACATTGTTTAGAGACAACATGCTATTCCTAACTCTAAATTGAAAAATGATATTATATGCCTTAATGACATGATATCTAAATGAACATATCTTCAAATTCTTATATTAAAAACTATCTGAGTAAATTAAGTAATTCTCCTATGATTTCTCCACCTATGTCTTTTTCTATGAACTTTGCTGCTAAATACTTTTTTTTTTTTTTGGTGATTCAAATACCTGGAATAAAGCACTATTCTGATATGACGAACTATTCACAGTACCTTCACGCCTCCAGTTACAAGCTCCAAAACTGGTACTTTAAAATTGGCAAGGATTTTTCTTGTTTTATTTGGCAGAAGTGACCTCCTTAAGAATAGTATTCTTTCTGAGATGTTACTTGCTATGCAAGTTCTCTGAGACTATTTACAGGATGCTGTAAAGTGAAAATCAATGTGAGTTGCAATAGTTTTGAAGGAAAGGACAAAAATATCCTAAAAATGAAAAACCGTGGTGCTTCTTTCCTACCAAAACATCATAACAGGTTTTCTCAGCTTTTCTGTACCTAAGATTGGGTATGGATTATTAAAACTACAGTTTATGCAAAACTAAGCAATGGACTGGGTCAGAAAACACCTAGGCAATTTTGACATCCTCAGGTCCATGGGTCTTGATGGGATGCATCCATGAGTTCTGATAGAGCTGGCAGACACCATAATCAGGCCACTCACAATCATCTCTGAAAGGTCATAGTGGTCAGGACAGGGGGCTGAGGACTGGAAGAAAGCAAATGGCACCCCAGTCTTCAAAAATAGCAAGAAGGCACAGGAACTACCAGCCAGTCAGCCTCACTTCAGTCACTCACTCTGGAGGCCATCTCTATCNTTCAGCCTCACTTCAATCCCCAGAAAAGTGATGGAACACCTCACTCTGGAGGCCATCTCTATCCATGGATGACAAGGTGATCAGGAGTAGTCAGCATGGATTCACTTAAGGCAAATCATTTTTGACTAACCAAATAACCTTGTATGATGAAACCACTACCTGAATGGATGAGGGGCGAGAGCAGAGGATATTGTCTACCTCAACATCAGCAGAGCTTTCAACACTGTCTCTCACAACATCCTCGTAGGCAAACTCAGGAAGGACAGTGAATGGATTGAGAACTGGTTAAACATCAGATCCCAGAGGATTGTAGGCAGTGGCACAGGGATGGATGTTGGATGCCTGTCTCTAGTGGTATCCCCAGAGTTCAATATTGGGCCCAGAATTATTGAACGTATTTATCTATGGCTTGGGTGAAGGGGCAGATGCCTCCTCAGCAATTTTGCTGATGACACAAAGCTGGTAGGAGCAGCCAACATGCCAGAGGGCTGCGCAGCCCTTCAGAAGGACCTCGACAGGCTGGAGAAATGGGCACAGAAGAAGCGTCTGAAGTTCAACAAAGGCAAATGCAGGGTCCTGCACTGAGGAAGAATAACCCCCCAGTATAGGCTGGGGACTGAGCTGCTGGAAAGCAGCTCTGGGAAGAAGGACCTGGGGGTCCTGGTGGACAACAAGCTGTCCATGGCCAAGAAGGACAATGGTATCCTGGGCTGCTTTAGGAAGAGCTTTGCCAGCAGGACCAGTGAGGTCATCCTGCCCCTCTACTCATCCCAATCTGAAAAGACTCAGATCAACTGCAAATCAAATAAAATTTGTTTATAAGGTAAAATCCTGTAATTATGGCCCTAAGAGACTCAGTGGGAATTTTTTCATTGTTTTCATTGGTGTCGGGATCTCAGCCATAATAAATAGTGCTGGTAGGGGAGGCATAGGAAATGCTGTCAGGTGACTTAATAGCACTTTGCAGCCTACTTGCTGTAAAGTATCCTGCTCCAGGCAAGAAAACTCTAATTTTACAAGGTGACATGAACACAGGTTATAGACACTATACATGTTTTTTTCACATATATAATACTGCTGACTTTTCCTTTATTGGAGTAAAGGTCTGATTATCCCCAGAGACATCCCAATGTATTTCTTTAGACTAGACTTTAATCCCTCTGCTGATCCATCATTTCTTGGGTCTATTTCACTTGACAAGGCCTTGACCAAAGCCATACTCCAAAATTCTCTAATCAGGAACTTGTAATTTATTGCTCACAAACAACTCTAAGACCTGTGCTCCCACCTATGAACCATAGGTCATGAATCTTGGCATCATATTAGAGCTTGATTGCAGCAAAAAATTTTCGGATTGCTTTTCAGAACAACACATAAGCAGACACACTACTTACACTGCTTACACTTAATTTTCATCTGTTAAATAAAATCCATCTGACCTCGACTGTGTGCTAGCTGAAGTGTGCAAACAGCACAAATGTGGAAACCATGAGCATAAACTCGTTTATTGCCTTCAGGATAATGGATTTATTTCTATGCTCTGGGTAGAATGTGCTCATCCGGGAAAGAAAAGGAGAAATCCCAAAAGGTAGCCTTTTCCCTGTTCTGCAGAGCTGCATTCTAACTCCTCTCCCACAGAGTACTACTGGTGCTCATTTGGTCAAGATTGCTATTAGATGCAGCAGAATAAATCTTTTAAATAAATGTAACCTTTAAGATCACCTTCTGTCTCCGTGCTGAAAATGTTGATTGTGGAGTTTAATTTTCATTTTTCACTTCCAGTTTTTCCCACTGCTCTACAGAGCTTGCCAAATTTCCTCTTTTAAAGTCATCCATACCTATTGTAAAATGGGTTTCAAAGACCCAATAGGAGGAAGAAGAAAAATTATTTAAACATAAATCTGTCTGGTCTTGAGATGCATACTGTATTGGAGGCTTTTTTTTAAACGAGTAGTTGATGTGATATTTAAAAAGTGCATGCTATTAACTTGTTGCCTTTCTCTGGTCTTAAAATTAAAACCAAAACACAGTTTATGGGGAAAAGGGGTTCTTACCTTGGGATTTAAGGATCCTTGGGTGGAGCACTTTGGCCAGGTGGAATGCCTTGAAATGCTCACACCTCCCATTACACATGGAAATGCACAGAATTATAGGCCTTGCAAATTAGCATATCTATCAAAGATTCTCCAGTGAGAGGCTCAAGTGAACCCCCTGTTCTGAGGAACCTTCCCCCTGGATGGGCCTATCTTAGTTTACAAAATGTGTTCTGGAGAGGACCTTGGTGCCTGGGGCTTCCAGACTCTTTGGTCTCCTGGTTTAATGCTACAGTGGGTCTCAGCTGAGTTATCAGGCTTGGAAAGTTACAAGTATGTAGGCTAAAAGCACTAAGAATACATAAAACTATATAAAAGGGTATATAAGAGGGGTAGAAAAGAGAAGAAAATCATCTTGGCATCAAGTTTACTTATGTTCATATAAAAAGATCGATTTTCAAATGTGAAACTGAGCATTCACTGTATTGTTAAGTATTTCTCTGTAGTAGTTACACTTTAATTATCTTTCATCTTAATTTTTTCCCTAGCAATATTTTTGTGAAATGACATGCTTGTTACTTAGTATGTAGTGCACCTTCAAGATGTATAAAAACAGAACTAAGTTATTTAAAAAACACACACAATGCATTACTCATTGTTGGAAATCCAAACTGTGTTTATATTGCTTTATGTCTTCTGATGGTTTATAGTCCGTCCAACCACAGTATACACAATTTAGAGGTTGAATTAAGTTTAATATTTAGGGCTTACTTTTTATCAAGTACTACTACAACAAGGGGAAAATAGTTACTGGAAGAATGCAACATTTCTTTGTTCTACAATTCTGTCGCAATTCCCTTCCCTGACATCAAGTATAAAAGAAGGTCACTTTAAAACAAAACAAAGTAACTGAGGAACAAAAATAAAGGCAACCAATGAAAATAAAGCAGGTTAAATGATGCTAATTTGATGTCATTTTAACTGATTTTACATTTCTACATGAATTAAGCTACTTTGAATTTTCTGTTTTCATGTATCACAGTTGCATTCCCTGTTTTAATGTTTTAATTTTTACCCCTCCCTTTCATTGTTCTCACTTGTTAATGTCAACTTCCTTCTTTTGTCACATTCTGAGAAAGATGCCAAATGAAAGCATCATTAGCATGTACATATGTACTCAGCAATGTACTGAGTTACCATCGCTGGGAAAATCAAGGCGCTGATATTTAAATACAAAATCCTTCATTTGGCAAAGTCAGTCTGGCAGTTCTTTACCTTCTAGGACAACTGAACTCCCAGTCTAACACAAAAATGAGCCTTTTGGATTGCTAGGGGTTAAACCAAGCTGCTAGGAAAGCCAGAGAGAGGATCTGACTCCCAGTTGCCTCTGCTAGAGAAATTAATCCTGGAGTTTAGCATCTGGATCCTTCAACTGCCAAGCTTGCCCCAGTTGTGTGTTTCATCGCTGAGCTAGATTAAAAAAGAATGATGAGCAGGAGCAGGTTCTATTCCATTGGTGACAAAGTAAAAGGAGACAAAAATATCACAAAAACAAAACTCAAAAATCCTGGAACAAAAAAAAAATCAAGAGTGTCTTGCCACTGCATGTGTATGCTAATGCACACTGAAACATTGCCCTGCTTTAAAGCTATGTCAAGAAAAGTCAGACATGTCTGTCAGTTTGTTTTTGCAAACAGTGTGAAAGTTAGAGGTGGCAAATTTGTGCAGGTTCAAACTCCTATTAGGGTGCCACCTGTCAAGTTTTTCTTTGAGCACACAGGTTTATAAAATGCACTTTGTTTCAGGGTGAGGGCAACCCTCATCAAGCATTCCACTCTTACACACACTCTGTACACTGGTGGTAATGTGATTTGAAAATGCAGATGTGCTCCACCTGCTAAACTAAAACCCAGATATGGATGTAGTTCCCCTTTTAAAGTTCATTTAAGATATTCTGGGCATTAGAACTAGTCCCATCATAGCTTGGAGTCCATCTGCGAAGTTGGAAGTGTATTCAGATTCTAAATCCCTATTTTGTAATTCATGTCAAGATCCTCGTATTTTTATTTGCATAAATGTAGGATGCTCAGGAGCACATTTTGACATCTTGCCTATCTGTATGTTTTAACTGCAACATTTTTGATTCTGGCCTTACCCAAAACTCAGTAAAATTGTCCTTTGCTTTTCTCCTCCTCAAAACAAACTCTGAGAGTTTCAATCATACCATCAGAAGTCAAAAAATCTGGACAAAACATCACTGATCTTCCATATTTATGGCAGAGATGGGGCAAATTAGCAAGGTGAGGTAATTAAACTTGGCTTTAGAGAAGACTCTCAAAGACAATAACCTCCCTGGTAAGGTCTATCTGATTTAGAGGGAGGAAAAATTAATCCAGCTCCATAGTCTCTGTAAATAGTTTCTAGCTGTAGTTTTATGCTGCAGGATTACTCTGTGTACGTTACATCTAAGGGAGATGCTGTCTTGATGGCAGAAAATGTATCTCCTTGAACAGCTACAATCTGCCATAGGTAGATTGATCATTTATTTACCTGCATTGTAGAGAGGCCAGGACACAGAGAAGTTGGTGATAAGAAGAAATGAACACTGGGAGAAATAACAGGGTGAGAAGTCAATAAATGCTATTCAGCTCTTCTTGTTGATGCTGGAAGGGTCTATAAGTATACATCAGAAACTGGGCTACAAAGCTCAGATGATCAGATACCCTGCTTTCCCCCAGGTAGATCACAGAGTAGAACACAGTACTCAGTCCTTTCCACTACAAATCTATAACACAGCCATTTTTCTTCAATATAAGGGGATAATGCCTACCAGCTTAATACCAGCATTGTGTCGTGGCTGGGTTTCTGTGGCCAGACCATATCCAGAACACCCTCTTAGTGTTACATTTGGGCTGGTATAAGATATATTTGCAAATAGAAGTACAGGGGGGGAAAAAGAAGAAAATTGCTTCTGTAACTAGTACAGACAAAAAAAAAATCAATTTTTAAATTCTTCCCTTACTCCATGTTTGGTCAGCATGTCTAAGACTTTCAAAAGTTTAGGTTTCTGTTAAGTGACACTGTTCTTTTGATGATGCATTTTAAAGAAATATCATTTTTGAGAGCACGGGAGTCAAACTGATTTAAACATTCAGTTTTTATTTTCTTAAGCAAGAAAGCAGACAATATCCAAATAGCTACTCATTTCTAAAATACTGGACCACACTACTGAATATTGATCCTACATATATCATAGCTACAACAGGTATTTGCTATTGTCACTCTAAACACAAATATACAATTACAAATATTTGGTCAAACAAAAGGAAATGTTTCTACATACAGATAACGTGGTTTGTGCAGATGAAAAAAAAATATTTTCAAGAGCAGAGTTCTTTCTATCTATAGGAATTCCTTTTTCAGTATTTTTTTTAATTTGGAGAAAATTCCTTCTTTACAGACCATATCTTTTCAACCTTCTTTCATAAATGAAAGGGAAGACAACTTCACTATCATTTTCTAGAAAAAAAAAAAAAAAAAAAAAAGGTGTGTGCCATAGGACAAATTCCAGCTCTAAGTTCAGTTATTTTCCACAAACTATCAAAATTGAAGTAAATGAACGTTTACTAGATTTTTAGAGAAGTGTGGAGGCTGTTTTAACTAAAGAAATATTTATTTTACTAATTTACTATAAATTACTATGTAGGCACTATGATAGTTTTTACAAATTCAAGTAGCTGGGGGCTAAGGGAGGAAGTATTCCTTCATGCCTTGTAGTGCTTATATTACTTTGTACTAAATTGATTCCTGCCCCTGAAAACTTGTCCTTTTCTCAAAAGCAACTGAGCAAGCTCCAGTGGAAGAAATATATGAAATATACAGTTGTGTTGGGTTGACTCTGGCTGGGTGACAGGCATCCACCAAAGTTGCTCTATCACTCCCTTCTCAGCTGAACACAAGGGAGAAAATGTAAAAAAGGTTCATGAGGCGAGACAAGGATAGAGAGAGAGAACTCACCAAGTACTGTCACAGGCAAAACAGAATCAGTTTGGGAATATCAATTGAATTTGCTGCCAGCAAAAACAGGGCAGAACAATGAGAGTTAAAATAAATCTTAAAAACACCCTCCCCTCCCCTCTCCCTCCTTTCCAGGTCTACATCTTTGCCCCTAGCAGCTCAGGGAGACAGGGAATGGGGGTTACAGTCAGTTTATCACGTATCGCTCCTTCTGTTGCTTAGGGAGGGGTTCTTCCCCACTCCAGTGTGGGATCCCTCTCACAGGCAATAGTTCTCCATAAACTGCTCCTGCATGGGTCATTTTTCCACAGGGTGCAGTCCTTCAGGCACAGTGTGCTCCAGGATATGTCCCCCTGCAGGCTTCCTGCCAGCAAACCTGCTCCAGCATTGACTTCCTTCTCCACAGGTCGCCAGGAGCCTGTTCCAGCACAGGCCTCCAACAGGGTAAGAGCCTCCTTTCAGGCATCCATCTGCTCCAGCATGGGTCTCATCCACAGGCTGCAGGTGGATCTCTGCTGTCCCACTGACCTCCATGAGCTCCAGGGGCACAGCCTGACTCACCACGGTCTTCGCCATGGCCTGCAGGTAAATCTCAGCTCCAGAACGTGGAGCACCTCCTGCCCCTCCTTCTCCACTGACCTTGGTGTCAGCAGAGTTGTTCCTCTCACAGGTTCTCACCCTACTTCTTCTTACATCTGTGTAATAAAATTATTTCCCTTCTTACATATGTCTTCACAGACATTACCATCATTCCTCATTGGCTTGACCTTGGTGGGTCCATCCTAGAGCTGGCTGGCATTGGCTCTGCTGGACATGGGAGAAGCTTCTGGCAGCTCCTCACAGAAGACACACCCACAGATCCCCTCATTACCAAAACCATGCAAGTCCAGGCCATGCAAGTACAACACAGCAGTGAAAAAATAAGAGAAAAACAGAGAATTGGTATTTTTAATATAAATAAGTCCATGAGACTTACGAGAAAAACAAGGAACGAACTTACAGTGGAGATAAATAAGTAGGATCCAGGCTGTATAGAAACAGCTCAATTTAAGTTTTTAAGTGACTGAAAAGCAAGACTCTTTTATCTAGTGTGATTTCTTTTTGGCGGTTTTAGTTTGTTATATTTCTGACAAAACACAGCTTTAAAAATTGAAATATATAAGGATTGATTATGTTATGTTTAGTATGCTCTAAAGAAAGAATGGGCCAGTTCCACTCGATGGCCTTGGCTGCCTGGAGTAGCACTATCATTTTTGTAAGCTCTTTGTTCAGATATTTAAAACAAGTACAAAAGAAACCTTGGCATAATATAGGCAATCTGATCGTAGACTAAAAAAAAAAAAAAAAATTAAAAAATACCGAAGTCATCCATTAAAGAAAGAAAATTTGTACTGTTTCATGGGTATGTAAAGCGTAAGTCGATAATATTGGACAACTCAAAGATACAAAGTAAATGGAACAAACTATAGCTAGTACTAATTCTAGAAATTTGATAGGGGGATCATAAATATGGATATGTCTTGTTTAATCATAAAATTTAATCAAGAAATGAAATTTATTAGCTGATGAGAAATGTTGAAGAGGTGGCAGAATATCTCTTAGAATAGAACATGTGTCCTAATCAGATCAGAAACACATATTCTGTCAAGCAGATGAGTCAAACTGCAATTCAATAACTTCAAAAACCCAAGCTAGATATTACAAATCACCCTTGCAAAACAGGAGGGCACTGTCCACCTCCACAAAACATTGCGTGGACAATCTTTTCCATACTGCTTCTTTCGTGTCACAAGCCATGCTGTTGAGGACCAGATGCAATAATAGCCCCCAACTAACCTAGAAACACTGTTACATGTAAGTTTAGGCCTGGTTCCCAGAACGAAATTTTAATCTTAGAACTAAGTACATATAACCTGTGTACAAGAAATGAAGATCATCTCAGAAGGACAATGAAAATAAACTCATATGATGAACAAGAAACCAAAAATAAGACCCAAGGAAGTGCTGATCACTAAACTTCCCTGGAATTAAATGCTGTGTCTGGAACTTGATACTCAAAAACCTAGGCACCCTTCTTCATTTTGGACTCATGTCTGAATTCATTCCTAGATTTAGATTGCAATTATTGCTTTTTTCAAAGAATGAGATATCCTGGATGGGCTTAAGGTACATTTACACTGTGGAAGAAGGAACAGTGCTTGTTGTGAAAAAGACATAAGGTTAAACCCTTCTACCCTAAGGAGTTCTCTTTTCTTCATTCCTAACTGTTGTGTGTTTCCCAATGACTATTCAACTGTGCAGCTTTTGACAAGGATAAAGTTGTTGAGCAGGACTTACACAGAGCCAAGGCCTTTACTGCTTTTCTTATGCCATGCTGGCAAGGAAGTTGGGGGTGCAAGGGAGGTTGGGAAGTGACAGCTGGCCCCAGCTGACCAGAGGGATATTCCAGACCATATGACATCGTGCTCCGTGTATAAAGCTGAGGGGGGTAGAAGGAGGAAGTACAGGACATTTGGAGCGATGGCATTTGTCTTCCCAAGTCACTGTTAGGTGTGATGGGTCCCTGCTCTCCTGGAGGTGGCTGAACACTTGCCTGCCCATGGGAAGCAGTGACTTATTTCCTTGTTTTTCTTTGCTTTTGTGTGCAGCTCTTGCTGTTTCTATTAAACTGTCTCTATCTCAACCCATAGGTTTTCTACCTTTTATTCTTCAATTTACACCCTGAACCCATTGCTGGGGGAGTGAGCAAAAGGCTACTTGGGCCTTGGCTGCTGGCTGGGGTTAAACCACATTCACACATAAACAAAAACTGTCAGAACATAACATATTATGATGCCATGGTAGGGGCAACTTTAACTGTAATATGGAGCCATTCTTCCTTAGAATGCTCTTCCTGATCCTGCACATCTCTTACAGTTCTGCAGTGTTACAGTGATACAATATCAACGGGAACATAGATCTATGTCTCCACACCTGACTCACCCTTTGTTGCACACTCCGTAAATTGAGTTTTTACGTGACATTCCTGGCAAGTGGCAATGCTGGGATTCATCTCCTTTGCCCAAAAAAATAGGAAGGACTAAGATCTTCTATTTCTGTAAGTGGTTGCCCTTCCTACTAGAGGATAGAAAAGAGAAGAGGGAAGGAAAAATTATTTTGGGCAGATTTTTAAAAGAAAGCATATTCAGCAATATTTTATTACATGCTTCATTCAACTTTGTTCAGTTCCTATGTTCTAGATCCCAAGAAAGTGTAGGTGGGCGATCCTAGCCTGTGAAGTTCTGGGTATGCACAAAAAGAACAAACGATTGTAGAACAACGATGTTGTTGTTTGCCTTTCCACAAAAACTTAGAGTTCATGGATTGATGATCAGAAGGCTTTATTTATAGATAGATAAGTAGATAGATATTAATAAAAAGATGATTGAGAGAGAGAGAGATCAAACAGCTTCTACAGCAGGTTTGGAGCTGCGATCATCTCCATGTCTCTCTGTGTCTGTCTGTCTGTCTGTGTGTGTGTGCAGCACCAGAATGGAATGCACAACAAGAACAGAGAGGAAACCTTTGATTGGACAAGGCAAACACTTTACTATAAACATTTTTCATATTTACATTCTTCTCTCCTGGGAAACTACAGAGATCTTCTTTTAGAAATGGAGTTAACTATTTAGAATTGAAGACAGGTTAGAAAGAAATTGCTTTTTCCAGCTTGTCTCTGAGATTTCTCAAAAACCTACTGCCAAGTCATGACCACAAACGATAACAATAAAGACTTTTAAGACTGGACATGAAGATTGAATTTTAAACATTTTTACACATAGTGAACACTAAACAAAGATTTCTTTAAGTAATAATACTGGATGTAGTGTACATTTGCCCTGCTCAGCAGAGAGCAGGTTCCCAGGAAGGAGAATGAATGTTCCTTGGCAAGCACTCCATATAGTTTAAATCCATTACACTCTATATGACTTAAAATGAGTCCTAAAATACCTGTTGATCAGTTCCATATGTATCAGAGACACATGCTATGTATAAGCCACAATAGGGGCTTAACTTCATACACAAATGGCATTGAAACATTGCTTGAAAAAGCCAAATAAAATTAAAATATTCTTTTTCTTATATTTAGGTGAAATCAGCAAAATTGATCTATTGGTAACTGGATAAAAAAGGCTAAATTATGGAATTACATACTCTTCAACATGTAGCAAATTTACACAGAGTAACAGGAAGGATTAAAAAAATTTAAATACAATTTAAATTAAACAAATGCAGTATAAGGTCCACATTCTGAATAGTAAGAGTTATGTATCATTTAGAAAAAGAAACGTTGACAATTCTAAAACAGGTAAAAATAAATTATCCTGTAAAATAAAGGAGATGTTGAGGCTGTTAAGTTACATTCCGCTATTTCTATTATAAATAAAAAATATTTTCAAATATTTTCAAATACCATTACAAAACAATCAGAATATTGTGAAAGTTCATTTAATGAAACACTATTAATAGTAATCTAGAATCTACCTGTGGACATGAAATCTATTCATATAGGAGACCTGTGTCTGCTGAATCTCATCCCATCTTCATTAAAATGAATCTATTAGTTAGATTCAGGAACTGAATAATATAAAAATAAATCTTTTGATTACATCAGTACAATAGCAAGGTTTCGATGACAACTAATGCTCCATTTTGCATAGAAAATAATAGTTTTATAAGCTATAATGAGAAGCAAGAGGGATGATTCATTCTGGCATCCTTAGAAAGAAATGAAAAAGAATTGTATCTCACCAGACAAGAGAATTGTCCACCTCCATGTAGTTAGTGTATAAAAAAGGGGGAGAGTGGGAAAAAGTATTTTGGATTGATAAACACCAATGTGAAGAAAAATGATAGATCACTGAATCTTATGGAATGCTTTTGAAGAACCTACCAAAATATTATTGAAATAGAATCATAAATGGCAGCATTTATAGAAATTAGGAAATGAGCTTTGACTTTAATTACATATATGTTGTCTATATAAAGTCAAGATATATCAAAAAACATAGCTATGACTAGCTTATTCCTTAGTCAATTGGAAAAAAATTGATCAAAATAGGTGAGTAAATCCAGCTATGTTACATAAGCTGTTACCTACCTCATCTGTCATGAGTTAAACAGAAATGGTCTTCTACAGCAGTAGCAGCAGCCAAACTGTGTGTTTAATGTTGAAACAATCAGATGAGCAACCCACTGAATTAGCCCTGGGAGCCTCAAAACTCACAAGCAATGTTCCAGGAGGATGCATGCACTACCGCTTTATAAAACAGAAGAGGTAAAAATGAAATAGAAGGGACTATTCCTAGATGTATAGGGATCAACAGCCATTTTAGGAACCATTTTGAACTGCACTGTTTAGTCCCTTCTGTGCTTTAAACTGAGGTACGTCTGTTAATTCAATTCACTTATTTCATCTGCACTGTGCAGACATCAAAATGAAGAAAACCATTAATGAGGCAGGCAACTTTCCAGAATTCTTCAGGGACGTCACAGATCTATTTACTCCTCTTCCTATTCCCTCTACTGAACAATCTCTCTCATTGTCTTTGGCTTTGCTCTTCTCCATCAATGCTCCCACTGCCTTTAGCACACTTCTTGCTACCCTCTGGAGTTGTACTGCTTCCATTGAGGACAATGAAATGATTTCCACTCATTTTAATGGTCTAATGCCAAGGTCTAAGGTACTAACTCTTCACAGAATCATAGAATGGTTTGGTTTGGTTTGGTTTGGTTTGGTTTGGTTCAGTTTGGTTTGGTTTGGTTTGGAGGAGAACTTAAAGATGATCTTGTTCCAACCCCCCACTATAGACAGGCACACCTTCCTCTAGAGCAGGTTGTTCAGACACCCATCCAACCTAGCACTGAAAACTTCCAGGGATGGGGCATCTACAGCTGTTCCAGTGCCTCACCATCCTGACAGTAAAGAATTTCTTCCTAATACCTCATGTAAATCTACCGTCTATCAGTTTAAAGCCAAAACCCGTCATCCTATTCCTACATTCTTTTGTAGAAAGTCCCTCTTTAGATTTCTTGTAGGATCCCTCTAGTTACTTGGAAGGCTGTTATAAGGTGTCCCTGAACCGCAACAGATTTGAACCTGTGTAGAAGAGGTGCTCCAGCTCTCTGATCAACTTAGTGGCCATCCTCTGGACCTGCTCACTGGTCCATGTTCACTCATGCAGGCTTCCTGGTAGTTTTGGCCAACTTCCTTACTGTTGGGATGCATCTGTCATGAGCTTGGAGGAGGTGATCTGTGAATATTAACCAACTTTCTTGGGCCTCTCTTTCCTCTAAGGCTTTATCCCATGGGAGATCAAGCAGATCCCTGGAGAGGCCCAAGTCTGCTCTCCTGAAGTCCATGGTAGTGAACTTGCTGCACACTCCTTTCACTGCTTGAAGGATGTTAAACTTCATCACTTCATGGTCATTGCAGCCCAGGCTGCCCCTGAGCTTCACATTCCCCATCAGCTCCTCCTTGTTGGTGAAAACAAGGTCCGGCATAACACCTCTCCTCATTGGATTCTCTGTCGCTTGGAGAAGGAAGTTCTCATCAACGCATTCCACTAACCTCATGGATTTCTTATGCCTGGCTATGTTGTCCCTTCAACAGACATCAGGGTGGCTGAAGCCCCCCATGAGGACCAGGAATTTTGAACATGAGGCTGCTCCTATTTGTCCATTAAGAGTTTTATCTGCTCAGTCTTCCTCATAGGGCAGCCTGTAGCAGATCCCCACTATATCACCTGTCCCTGCCTTTCCTTTAATCCTGATCCATAAGCTCTAAGTAAGCCCCTCATCCATCCCCCAGTAGAGCTCCATGCATTACAGGTGGTCATTGATATAGAGGACAGCACCCTTTCCTTGTCTCTCATGCCTTCCTTCCTTCCTAAAGAGCCTGTATCCTTCCATTCCAATGCTCTAGTCACAGGAGCCATCCCACCATGCCCTGCAGGGGTGTGCACGTCCTCGACTCCTTTTCTTTATTCCCTGTGCTCCATGCACTTGCTTAGAGACTTTTAAATTGGGTTCTGATGAAGATGTCTGGCTGGAGTAGCTGGAATTATTATTTGCTGCCTTTCGTGTGCTCTCCTCCCGACCTGTGATCCCTCTCCAGGCTCTGGGCATCTCTTGCTGACCCTGGCATCAAACTGGTATGAGTGGGATAGGCTGATGTTCTCATCCCACAGCAACTCTAGTTTAAAGCCTTCTCCACCAGCTTGAAAAATTTATGACCAAAGATGATGTTCTCTGACAATTGGAACTCATCTGTCCCCAGTAGACCAGGTTTCAGAAACTGAGTCTCATGGTCATCTCTGTCTGAATTCCTGTGTTTTTCTAATTTTTTTTTCCGTTTTTGAAATAGCTTATAATTGTATTCTCCACGTCCATTAGAAAATCTCTGTATTGCTGTTGCATTTCACTTACACTCTATAACATTTATATTATTTAATTATATGAAGAGTTCTGGGAAATAGTATAATGAAAGGCATTACACAAAGCAAACGTACATTGTATTGTAATTTGGTTTGGTTACTTTAGCGTGTTTATATGCTTCAAGACTTTCTTCCCTAATAGTTAAATTCATTTATGTCACAGATGTTTGGTTATTGGTCTCCTGCCTCTTCTTAGAGGTACTGTAATTGAGCACCTGCGTGTGGGGACAGAGGGAATTGGGGGTTCTTGATTAATTTTCTCCAGCTATAAATTATTTATTGTCTTGTACCAATCTCTTGTCATCCTCTTTGGGACTCTTTTAAACTGCCAGAGATACCTATTTACTTTTAATTGATTGCTACTCTGTGCTCATTGAGTTTTCCTAGATGACAAACACAGAAGAAATATTAAAACTAGCCATATCTAAATTCAATAGGAAGAGGTGGCATAGTACAAATTATTCCTAACAGTGAAGTCTAATCTTTTGAAGTACATTATTCCAGATAGGAAGACCTAGTCAGCCTCAAAGAACGGCTAGTGAGTTTCAACTTCTTGGGCAAATTGCTGCAGCTGACCCAGTTTGAGAATAGAAATGGACTGTCTGAACTCCAGAAGTCCCTTCCCACCTCAGAAATTCTGTGATTCTGTGACAGATCTAGATAAGCATCAAGTTATCTTTTTCATGGAAAACTAGGAGAGTGAACTAGGCTCCTTAAAATCTTATGCACAAAATTGGTCAGTTCCACTACTCATCCAATCTGTTTCTCTGCACAGATTCTCTGAGCCAAGGTACTTGCCTTCTTCAGTATCACAGTTGCATATATGTTAAAAAAATAAATTCTTACTACATTTTTTTATTAAACTCATACTGTAATTGTCTCTGTTTTAACATTTTTTGTCTTCAGAATCTGCCAAGCATTTATCCCACAAGATTAATGAGACATTTTAAAAAATACCAGCCCTTCAGACATTAAATTTGTCACTCTGGCTCACAAAAAAGCCCTTGAATAAGAGAAGAAAAAAAATATCTCACCACAGTGTCCACACTCTCATGTGGAAAACCACTCCACCTGAAAGTATCCAGACAGCAGTAACTGTTGCCTCACAGGAGTAGAATCATTATAATATACCAACTCAATAGGAGGTCAAAGGTATGGCACCAGAAAGGTCAGGAAAATTATAACAGCATTTGGAGGAGCCAGTGGAACTGTTAGCAACATAATATCTGGTTGAAGGCTCCATAGACTCACAAATGGATTACTGTGACCCATCATTTTTGGAAAACACCAGGATACAAGCAACTCATATTTTAACTGGCTATTTAAGTGACTTAAAAAATATTTTTGGGATGCATGGCAGAATTTATAACAACCTACAGTAATATTTTAGATGTATCAAGAGTGGGATTTTTTTAAAGCACTAGAATAAAACTGCATTTTACTACATTGAAATTATCAAACATAAGAAAAACATCCCAATTCACTATATAATCTCTACCAGAAACCTTGGACCCCACTTCCCAAAAGAATGTTCTGATTGAAAAAAGGAAACTTTTAAAATGAGGACACTCATGTCTGCCTTCAAAATATATATTTCTATAGCCCAGAAGGACAACACACTCAAAATACACATTGTCATACAGGATGCGTACAAGGCCTTATCAGCAGAGATCCAAAGCTATACCATCCCATTAGGTTTTAGTGGGAAGAAAAAATTATAATATATAGCATACTGCTTTATCTAAAGCTCATGTCAGTGCTGCTGGAGTGCTGTTGCTCAGCTTTGATCAAATTACTTTACACCCATATTTTACACACGTGATGAGAGATCCACAAGCAGATAATTGAACTCCTCTTTCCTGGACAGTCAAATAAATCCTTGTATTCCCTTTTCAGTTACTACCTGAATACATTTCAAATGGTCTACTGCAGCCAAAAGCAGTCACTGGAAAGTAAACTGTGTAGTCCCTTCTCTGTATTAGTGCCACGTGCCATTAACACCCTTTCCTGAAACCGATAGGCAAAGAACATGAAATGGAAGGAAAATCTGCAACAAGAACCTTAAATTATTTATCCTGATTATTTTTTTAATAATCTATTCGCTTTGCGTATTATCTCTGTTCAAAAAGAATGAATATACTTATTAGAACATACTTTTACACGTTCTGTATCATAGGCATTTGTGTTTACGCTTGAATTTATAAAAGATATCTGCTATGGTATTTCTTCACCCCAATGTACATTCACCCCTCCTCTCAGAAAAGAACTCTTTCAGAGAGGGTTGGGACTTAATCCAAGCCATATTTCTATACTCTAACACAGCTACACCAAAAATAAAACTGTCATAAGAGAGTACTCATGTATACGTTGCAATTTTTTAAAGGAAGAATAAGAAGATTCATTCATTTAAATACAATGCATGAAGAACTGGGGTTTTCATTTCCTGACCAAGTATATTGATAGTATTTTAACTAAGCCATTATCTTTATTGCACTTCTAGAAAGACCTTATCATAAACCAGTGGTGCTTAAGGCATACTAAAATTGTAAGGATTTTCTCTGTCAAAGAATTAGCACAATGCCCCTCTGGCACTATTTAGAAATTCTTCATTTGCTCCACAAACATTAAAAAGCTGGAAGAGCATAAGTGCAAAGAGGGAACACCAAATAAGCATTATTTAACTGCATTCGAAATCAGCCTAATTTTTAAAAGTGATTTCTTGAAGATTTATATCATGTAAGACAACTAATAATACAAAGGACAGGAAGTTTTCAAAATTCAAACCTAAGTGGCAAAATTTGTAAATATTAATGCTTCTGCACCATGAGATTACTTTCCATTAGCAATAAAATCAGCTTTTTAAAGCAATTACAGTTCCTGTGGATCAGCCCTGTCTTTTTTTCTCTCATTTTTCTATTAGTCTGTTGTAGGTGGACAACAAGCGGTCTTACACCAAGATAATGTGTTTGAGTCAATGATAAAATATATCACTTTTCTTCTTATTCAAGTCAGTTTTAGTAATTTCACACTCCTCCTTAGAAAGCAGCTATCAGCTTCTTGATCAAAGGGTTTTGAGCTCTTGTTTCAGCTGACTCCAGACTACAGAAGCTCACACATCATTTCAACAGGGAAGTGGAAACTCCAACATAAGTGCTGGATCTAGAGTGGATCACAAAGGGACAGTATTTTGTACAGATGGGAACAGGAAAATCTGGATCAACTATTCCAGCTCAAAGGAGAACTTAACCTGGTTGGAGCTCCTTAGGATGGATGCAGTTCTGCAGAACTGGGCCCATGCTCGTCATAAAAAAAATTTCTTCCTTGTGCCCAATCTAAAGCTACCCTCTTCCCTCTGGACCCACTCTAAGAGGTCCATGTCTTTCATCTGGTTAGGACTCCAGAGTTGGATGCAGCACTCCAGGTGGAGTTTCACAGGAGCAGGAACAGAGGGGCAGAATGCCCTTCCTTGCCTGCCAGCCATGCTGCTTTTGATGCAGCCCAAGATAGGGCTGGTTCTTTGGAGTGCAAGTGCACATTGCCAACTCATAACCAATTTTTTGTCCACCAGTCTTCCTCAGAAGTGCTCTCAATCCATTCATCCCCAGTTTGTGCTGGTAATGGGGATTGCCCTGACCCAGATACAGGACCTTTCACTTGGCCTCGTTGAGCTCCATGAGGTTCACCTGGGCCCAAGCCTCAATACTGTCAAGATCCCTCTGGATAGCATTCCTTATATAAACTCCACCACTCATCTTTCTGTCATCTATAACCTTGCTGAGGGTGCACTTGACTCCACAATATATGTCATTGATTAAGACATTAAATGAGTTTTGGCTCAGTACAGACTCTTCAGGGACACCACTCGTTTCTGGTTTTCACTTAGAGATTGAACATTTGACTGCAACTCTTTGCATGTGACCATCCAGGCAATTCCTTATGCATATGACAGTTCATCCATCAAACCCTTATCTTCAATTTAGTGGCAAGAATATTGTGGGAGACCATATCAAAGGTCTTACAAAAGTCCAGATAGAGAACATCTGTTAATGACTTCCCTTGTCTACAAAAGCATCATAGAGGGACACTAGATTCATCAGGCACAATTTGCCCTTCATGAAGCCATACTGGCTGTTTCTAATCACCTCTTTGTCTTCCATGTGTTTTGCCATAACTTCCAAGAGGTTCTGTTCCATTATCTTACTAGACATTGAGATGACATTGACAGGTCAGTAATTCCCAGCATCCTCCTTTTAACCCTTTTTAAAAATGGGTGTGATATTTCCTTTTTTCCGGTCACTGAGGCCTTGCTTTTGTAGGATACACCGACAAATTCTGAGGAAAGTCTTCGATGTCATTGTGATGCCAATCTCAATTACTTCTGAAGGGTCATTATGATGAGTGGAGGTTCCTTAGGGGCTGGAAGAAAGCAAAGGTCACCCCTCCCTTCAAGAAAGGTAAGCAGGGTCTGGAGAACTACAATTCAGCCAGCTGCACCTAAGCCTTGGAGAATGCAATGGAGCAAATTGCCCTGGAAACCTTTTCCAAATATGTTAAAGGAAAGAAAGTGATTGGGCTGGTCAGCACAGATTTAAAACAGGGAACTCATGCCTGATCAACCTTGTAGCCTTAACAACAAAAGAACTAGCTCAACTGGGGGGCAAAAGGGGAGCAGGGGGCAGGGAGAGGAGTGGCTGTTGCTTGTTACAACTCTAGTAAGACTTTCAAGACTGTCTCCCATATCATCTTCATAGATAAAATGAGGAAGTATGGATAAATGGAAAGTAGTGTGCACTGAAAACTGGTGGAACCATGAGGCTCAGAGGGCTGTGGTCAGTGCCATGAAGTCCAGTTGGAAACCATTCTGCAGTGTGCCCCTAGCTCAATGAAATTTGCATGCCTGAGACTGGTGCATTTATGATAAAATAATTTCTAATCATAAGTGTTTTAAACACAAGTGTCTCCGAGCTTCCCTGACAAAGTACCAGTGCCATGCAAACATCCATTCAAAACAATGTAGATATTTATCCAAAGCATTTCTCAGACATTCCTTCAAGCCCTTTTTTTTTTCAGTTACATGTTTCTAATAGTATGTGAAAATAAAACTTACCCAGAGAGACAGACATCAGACTCAGACTTTAGATTTTCTGTAATTCAGTTTGAAAATAAATGTCATTAGAGAGTTCATGTACTTAGAAGTGAGCTTTTTCTTTTTTTTTGGTTTATCACAAATGGCATAATCCCAAAAGACGTCTATCTATTATGCTACCTCCAACAGCGTAAATACATAGTTACACCTACACATGGCTTTCATACATCCTTAAGACCCTCAAAGTAAAATAAAGTTTAATTTTGAAATACAGAGGGTCAAAATATAGAGCTCTGAGCAACCTGGTTAATTGGAAAGTGACCCTGTCCACAGCAGGGAGCTTGGAACTAGATGGTCTTTAGGTGCCTTCCAACCCACACCATTCTATGAATATGATTCTATGAAATATAACAAACCAAAGGAAACTGTCAGGCCAACATCCAAGAAAAGTAAAGAAGAGTCCATGCTGATGCAAAGCAACTGTGAACATAGTTCATTTAAGCATTTTCTTTTTTTAAGATATGATGAGTCCAAAAAATGAGCCAAATGCAATTGTAAGGCAATGCAATGCACAGCAAAGAAGAAGGGTAATACAGTCAAGATGCTAAGTGGATCAGATCACAAAGACTAGTGGAAAGGAGGAAGACAGAAAAATAAAAGGGAAGATGATCTGCATGGGGATTCCATGAATCAATTGTGTAGAACAGCAAATCGAGCAGCTCTGGGCCACCATCTCTGAGCTCAGCTCTGTCATTCTTCATTAAGGGATTCTGAGATCAGAGTTTCTGCTGCAAGTAATCACTGTGTATTTCCAAAATTATAACAGCCAGTGCTAATTCTCTCTGTGGTGAAGGTAACTATTGCCCTTGAGCATGGAATGCTCTGGGAAATGAGTTATCATTCAAATGCTGAGAAGAGGGGATATGACACTAGCAGAGAAATAGACACTGGCACGTGCAGCAATCATGGGTAATGCTTCATTTACTTCAGTAGCTCTCTTTTTCCCTCCCTCTCCTTCCACACTCCTTCCCAGTTACTGATTATTGCTGCACTGAGGTGAATAAGTGGTGCTTTAAAAAGAAGGGGAAAATTACATAATAAAGGAACTAAAATGAAAAATACGAGAGAAACATACTGCATTGAAAAATAAAATTGCTAAATTAATAAATAAAAAGCATGAACCTCTAATATTACCACTTACTCTTTAGCTACATCTCTGACTTAACAGTGACACATAACAGCACATAGTACAGTCTTTCTTTCAAATGAGAAATTTAATTATTACTAATTAAAAAGACTGTTTTAAAACACTATATGCATACATACAAAGAGATGAAGATAGGGAAATTAAAAAAATAAATTGTTTAACATAACCACAGTTAAAGTTTACTTTAAAAAAATAATATACTTTAATAAAATTTATAAAATGCTTCTGTATCAGGATGGCATCTCTGCCCACAGAAGGGGAGTGTGAACTAGATGATTTTAAGTTCCTTTCCAGACCAAATCCTTCTGTGATTTTATAAATGTTTGAATTTATGTAATACTCATTACATACTTAATATTTTATTTGGGTTAGAATAGGCACATGAGGGAAATTTAAACATATAGAGCAAATCAGCCTTGGTGATCAATTTATTCAAATGGAGCGTGATGGTCTTTTCATTTGTTCAACTATAATTAGGAATAAACTAATTGAAGTTGGAGTTATAATTAGACACACCTTGCGATATATGAAGAATCCACTCTATTGATATCAACAAGATATATTTTATATGAATTTATTAAATTATTATTCTATTGTCACTTGTTCTAGAGCAAATCGTGTAATTCATCTTAGAGTAATTTCAGTCACTGCAAAGTCGATTTCTTTAACAGAAATCTAAACAAAAATGGTGACGATGTATGCATCAAATGTATCTTCATGTCACGACCAACAAAAGGATGTGACACACTGACTGGTCCTTTTGACTGCTTTGAGCCATACGCAGAGCAGAGATGTTCAGTCAAGGAAATCATGCTAAATCCAGTGTACAGCTAAAACTCCAGACTTCATGTATGGCAGATATAATGCCAACATGACCTGCTTTGATCTGCTGATCCTTCTCTACTGGATTGAATTACTTACTAATGTAAATTTAGTCCATAATTTCTGGTACTTTACATTCAAATTCCTGCTGTTGATGAGTTTTATGTAACAGGGACTGTTCCACACTAAAACTCTTACTATGCACAAATTACCCTTACTTTTTTGCCCCCAAATCAACTGTTTAACATCACAGATCCACTTTTGAATTTAACTCTAAAGAAATGCATATCATGATTGATTTGCGTCAGGAGGAGCTGGACTCCTGTCAATCCTCCCAATGCTACGATGTTCAACTCAATGTATCTTCATTGGCCCAAGCTGGTTTTGACCAGTCTCATCTCTCAGTGTGTTCTAGGAGATACAACCACTTTTTATACTAAATGATGAAACTGAATTAATTCCTTAACACAGCATCCTTGACAGTAGACCCTCTCAGCATGGGATGGAATCAGAGAACCTGTGCGGTAGGAACCAGTGCAGTACACAGTAGAGGAATATTTTCCCCAGTTTAGACAGCTTTGGAAGATTAAACTTTGATTTCCTCGCTCTATTAAATTTCCTACAACTCTCAAGCTGAATTTGCTGTGTCTGTATACTTCTCCCTAATCTTCTTTGACACAATTCTCTTTCTCTTCATATCTATTCACTGTTATACCCCCATCCTTGCTCATATTGTCACCAACAGGTGGACGAATCAAGTAAACCTCAGAAACATGTTCACTGTAGCAGAAAACAAAAGCATCCACATAAAAAAAAAAAAAAAGGCAGAAAAAAAAAGTACATTGAATTGCAGTTTCATTAATACACTGAGCCTTTAGCTGAGATTTCGTGAGGTAAATGGCCCAAATCAGGCTACAAAGACATTTGAAAATGCATATATATCTTAAGGCTCTGTATGGTATTTGGCTTTAGAACAATTATTGGAGAATTCAATTAATTTTGCAGGGTACTTTATGCTGATCTGTACATGTCATAAAAGAGAACTTCAGGCAAAAATAATGCTGTCTTTTGGCATGAACATTGCAAAGCAAAGCAATGTCTCCTGGGACATCTCTATTGCTAGCATTTCCTGTATCAGTTTGGGGGATTGGAGGGGAGGCAAAGGAGGGAGAGATTGTGTTGTTAGCACTGAATACCTTTCAACTCTACAATTACCCCTGAGTAATGACTCTTGAGTAGCCATTTCAGGGTGGGATCCTTCAGCATAAAGGCAGTTTGTATATGAAAAAACCAAGAGCACTGTGGGTGCATTGACAAGTTAAAACCAACTGAATTTTCATCAATGCTTTGCAATTCACTATTTTACTGTTCTGAATTGGACAAAATAAAATAACTTTATATAAAATTCCTTTTTTCATTATCTTAGGCAAAGTTCTGAACAGCAGAGTGCTATTCAAATAATCTGAAAAGAGGGATAACCTAAACAAACAAGACTGGTATTTCTAAATTACTACTTTGGTCCAGTGAATATAGTGAAGTGGCAGGGGATCTGAGATCTCAGAACAGAGAAATTCTTAAACCTCACTTGTACCCATCGAGTAAAATATAGAGAAGTCCAAGAGCATCAGTAAATCTGCCTTAATAAGTCCTTTCTGCAGATGGATGAAGCCATGTCATGGCAAAATCCAATAGTGACCCTCTCTAAATTAAATTAACAACTTGTTTTTCATAAAAAAACCAAATCTACAAAGTGCTAATGAGCAGAAAGATCTGACTCAATGTTTTTGCCTCTTTCTATAAACATTCTTCGTTTCACTGTGAAGACACAGGAGAAAGAAACATTTTGCTGCACAGTTATCAGTATCTCTGATACAGGCCTTCATCCACTCAAGGAGTGCATTTAGGATTTTGGGAAGGATTCAGTTGCCTAAATATTAGTGTCTAATGACTTTCGAGTCACTCCAAGGAAGTAAAGACATATATGTAAGGATGACAGATACCACACTGGACTTATGCGGGAATTGTACCCTTCCATAACAACAGCTGGGAGCCAGGCAGGACAGCCTACAGCATCTCATGAGCAAGAGGTTATTTATACAGAACTCAAGTGCATAAAGCTATCAAGGTATTTATATCTAGCCTGACTCTGTCAGACACACAGAGCATAATGACAGGTCTGATGAGTAGCTCTGAAGGATGGTAAGCATGAAATTAGATCAAAGAAGGAATTTCCTTCCTATCCTTCTTTCTCCTTCAGCAACAGGCTGTTGGCACTGTTAAATTCTGTTGATATTTAATAAAAGCTAACATCTGTGCCTCGCTTTCCTCCAATTACAGAACTTCATCCTAGGGCCACTTTGGAGCTTCTTACAAGCACTGATGCTTGAAGCACAGCTATAACAAAAGAATGGACTGACAGTTTTTTTCCGCCTCTAGCTACCTTTATTTGCTCTTTTTTCTTTTATTTGCCTCAGTTTTGTTTTTGGTTGGCCACCCTAAACGACCAGCCTGCAGCAATGGCACCCCTGTAGGAAAACATTTGATCAATCCTCTTTTTATGCAAGGCCTCCCAGGAGCAGGAAATATCAATGAAGAATTCTTCCATGCCCCAATGACATGCAAAAACACACAACCACTGCTGCAACACTGTCAGATATACTGAACTGGCTGGAGAGATTTACAGATTCTTTGTCTATAAGCCATGATAGATAATGTGAAAACACTGTTTACAATTGTTAACGATGAACTCATTATAAGAAGGTTATCTCAGAATTTCACTCTAAAGCTTCTTTGGGGTAAAATTTCGCTTCAGATCATGTTCAACATCTGTCAGCAAGAAGCAAAAGCTGGAGAAAAAAAACTATCCAATTTTATCCATTCTTACCTCTCTAAGACTCTTGTGGAACTGCTAGATGACTAAGAATAACTGATTTAGAACCTCACATTTAGAAAGAAGACAATATGAAATAATAAAATAGAAGAAAGAAGAGAAAATGTAAAAGGCAAAATAAAACAGTTCAACTGACATCTGAGTTATATTGAACCAGGCATGTTTTCACTATCTAGCAAGCATTTCCTACTCACATAAATTCAAATGTTTCTTGATTTTTCAGGCTCTGAATATTCCAGCTTTTCTGCAGTGCAAATGTTGGCCTTTCCTGAGTCATCACTGTTAGTGATGATCATTTGTATAGATCATTAGTAAATTAGATTTCATGTAAACAAAATATTGAGGCCTATTTTCTACATAATCAACTATAGCTAAAACACAGAATTTCTTAAAACTGTTGCACATTAAAGGAGTCGATAGATGTGTCTAGTTCTATACCTTTAATGTGCAATTTTTTAACATACCTGTATATTTACATATACTATTTCTGTCTTGCAGGCATTATGTAGGAAATAGTAAAGTTGATGTAAACGAAAATGAATTTTGGTAGATAAGTTTCTGAAGTTATGTTGGACTGCATTAACACAAGCCTAAGAATTTGGTTCTTTCCATTATTTTCCATACTATCCATGACATGATTGTCAGAATGCTGTGAAAAATCAGGTTTTAAAAACAAAGCCTTTCCAAGGTATCCAGGAAGAAAAATGGTGGTACATTTGACAATTCTGAATTTCTTGGATTTGAGCTGGCATGTACAATATCAAGAAGCATTATTGGTCCAGCTCAGAAATGTATATATAATTTTCTGTGCAAACGTACAGATAACAGCATTTTTTTTTCTGCTGTACTGTAAAATGTTACTCTGGGGAGATGTCTGATATTCCATCACACTAGTCAAAGCCAGGCTTAATACAAGTCACTGCTAGCAAGAGAAATAGGCTACTTGCATGCCAAGAATTCAAGTTAGATCCAACACTCTCTGAAACACAGCAGATTTTTCCCCTTTTCCCCTAAGGACCTCCAGGTTATTCAGCAAATGGAGCTGAACCACTCTACCATTTTTTCAGTCAGTGTGAAATAGGCCCTAAATGGAAAAGTAGTCTAGCTGTGACACACAACTTCAGACACTGATTTGTCATCCAGCTCAATGTAATGCTTTACTGAAGAGCACTGAGAAAGTAAATTTCTTTTTATATTAATATCTGCAATTAATTACAGATTCAGTCTCACCTCCAAAAAAAAAAACCAGAACAGACAATCACTACTGATGAGCACTAGGTCAAAGAAAAACTGAGCACACACTACATCTGTATTATTCTCTTTAATTGAACTTCCTTTTTAATAGTAACACATAAAATCTATCTCTGCTCTTAAAAATTATTTATGTCTGCATCTTGAAACCCAAGTTTCACTCAGGACTAAAATGCAGGTCCATTCTTCATAAATATGAATTTGATTATAATATAATTTATATTTATCTATGAGTAATTAATATAATTTTTATGACCTAGATACCCTCTTATAAAAATTAGAACTATAGAATATTTGTAAAGAATCAGTAGAGATTTTTCTTCTTATTATTTTGAATTAAATACAGCACCAAATCATTCATTCTCACTCTTTTAAAATCACTAAATTTTTCTCAGAAAATATAGCTTCCAAATATACAGGATGAGCTGGACTCACAAAACCTTTTTTATATCTAAAATGTCAGAAGGTAAGTCCATTTCTTTGAATAATTGTAAGGCTAGAAATTAGAGCTCTATGCCACTGGAAAGGATCCGTTTCCCAGTTTCTAACTTTGGAGCATCCCAAGATACTGGATGTTAATGTCATGACATTTTAGATATAGAGAAACTCTTTTAAGCTATATTTAGAAATTTCAAAGACTCCCTCTGTAACCTTCACACAACTGGACCTCCAGTAAACAGGGAATCTAACTTTACCTTAAGAGTACAGGAGATAATCCATAAACATACTTTAATGTTTTGGTATGCACCTAAAATAGTTTATTTCTAACATATTTACAGAATGTAAAGAAAATGTACATGTACAGAAAATATGATGATATGATTATACATTAAAGGTTTTACCACTGTAAATGTAGGTCATCCAGAACAAATAAAACTGACAGCAAAGGGTTTCAAAAAAGGTAGCCTGAAGTGAAAATTTTCAGTCCAGGCTTAGAGTACTCAAGAAGTCAGCTATTTTATATATTTATTTATTTATGCACTAATGAGCAAATATTTCTCTTTAAAGCTGAAGATTTTTCGTTGCACAGAAACTATAGAGACCATAATATGGCACTTACTCCCACCCTCCATGAAACTTTTCCAGTCCTTACTTCAGCACCAGAAGTTCTACACGAAAAAAAAAAAAAAACAACAAAAACAACCCAAACCAAAAACGATTGATGATGAAACACTCATCAGTTTATATAACCTTTTCTATTGTCTTCTGCCGTCTAGCTGTGCATTTATTCAACAGTATCTCTTAAACTGAACAGAAAAATACACAGAATTTTAGAAGGTGGATAGACAGGACCCTTGGACCATTTCATTGATTAATTTATTTTTAAAGTCCATTAGTATTGGATTTTATTTGATAGATATTCTTCATCATCGTCACTCAACCTATGTGGTACCTAGTACCAAGTTATATAATAGGTCCCAGCCACACAGAATTAAATTTAGCAAAATAAGAAAAGCCTAATAGTTATTTTGATTACCAATATTTTGTGAGGGGATTGTATTTAGGTCAGACTCTTCTGTATTCTTCTCCTTGTTCCTGGGGACAATCATTTATTCATTTTTCAGGCCAGAAAGAAACAAAATGCAATTTTACATATTTCCCTTAGACTAATATTATTCCTGTGTGACAAATTCCCCCCACAAATCTCTTAAGATTGGTTTGAACAGTCCTTTATGAATTAAAGAAAAAGCCATAGTCAAATACCCCACTCTGTTACCTGAAGAAATCATATGCAAAGCAGCAGTGAATTTTCATTAGTTAGAAAGAACATATCAAGCATGTTTTATTTCTTCCTTTTCCTCTACAAATATTATAAAGTCATCAATATGCAAGCCTATCATAAGATACATGTTATATTATAAATGTTATTACTCAGTAGAATGCTTAAAATTGAGGAAGCAGACCTCCCAGAAATTCACCAATTTAGAGATTGTCTTACAAAGCACTGAAAAAGTAGATGTTCACGCACAGCCAGTTTTCCCATAAATGAGGTTAATTTGTGTTAGCAAACTGTCAAAGAACCTGTCATATTCCATTGTCTTTCCAAGTATAAAAAAGTTAAAAAGATTACAAGACTGAAATAATACCCCAAAGGAATCCTGGGCAACGAAGAAAATCAGCTGGTTTATAGCTTCTTATTTTTAAATTCTGTTTCCATCTGATTTTAAGGAGTAACTTTTTTTCCTGATTGTTCATATTGGAGAACCCTGTTCTTTATTTTTACTTTCATGGTATTTTCTTTAAAATTGCTTTAATAATAGCAATAGTTCTGTGGAACTCTTTGACCCTGTACAAATGCAAGATTAAATGTTTCACTCCAATACAAACTTGAATTAGTAATTTGATGCTTTTTTTTTCTGTGCATTATTAATGAAAAAAGAGAAAACATTTCACACATTTGTGAAAACAAATACATGGTGCAACTGGTAATAAGTGTTAGTTAAACACAAATCTTTAGAAAACCAATATGTACTGGAGGTGTTAAAGAAAACATCTTTATGTGTTGTAGCTACCACAGGGCTAATGCAATTTTACTAGTTTTGTGATTTTAAAAGTTTAATGTGTAGACTGTACTTCTAAGAAATTTTGTGAGAAGATAGCAATGCAAATATATATTTGGAGTAATTCTAGAGAAATAGGAATCAGAAGTAATCTGATGCATTAACACAGGAGAACAGTTAAAATTAAGAGCTTAAAGCCCATATTCACAATTTACCAGGAAATGACATACTTGGTGTGATAACACGGAATTCAGTGTACCTTAATATGAGATAAATTCTGGTTTCACACTGGTTTCTACATGGTTTTCAAAATAATTGCTTTGATTTCCTAGGATTTGAGTGAGCACAGAGACAAACAGAAAATAGTGAAATATGTACCCGTTTTCTTAAATGTTAATAAAAATATTCAGTAAACAAGTTAAATTTTATAACTATGTTGCCATATGACAGATATATTTACTATCACCAGTATAAAAAATAGGCGGTTTTACCTATTTTTTCTTCCCTTTTTTTATGAAAAAATGTGTTCAGTTAAATGCTTGGTGTTATTACAGCATGCTGTATAAATAATTGCATTTTTCCAGCAAAAGACTTCACAATTACTTCTTTGTAAGTAACCTCTGAACACAGCAAGTGCTTGCTAAAATCATATTATATTTGGTTTTGTATCACTGAAAGAAAACAGTTATCTTTAATGTGTAATGAATCCAAGTAATGAGTCTCTGGTACATGGGAGGAGATATAGGGGAAAATAACATTGAATTCACGTGTTACCACAGGAAATAAATTCTCTTATCATGCCTTTGGACTACATTTCTCTCCAACAGCTACATTAACCAATTGTTTAGTTTAGTTCTAGTTTTCCAAAGAGGCATTTGAAAAGCTTAATAAGTGCAGTGTCCTTTCAAGACTGAGCCTTCTCATGCATCAAGCACTAGGAAAGTCTTCAAAAATCACTGTCTGCTGGTTAGCATTCATTAGTGACATTTACAATTTCACATGCCCAGGACTGATTCTTATAATTTCCTACAAGGTTCAAATAACTTGAACTCTTATTGATTACAGACCATTCAGCATTTTTCAAGAGTCCGACAGGGACAAGAACATGCAACATCATGAACCATTTATCTCGACAAAGAAATTGAACCGGTGCAGGCTGTGAATTAGAAATGTTGTAGTCATGTCTGCATAACTCTTACATATAGAACTGTTTTTCTGAATAAAATTTGTTTATACACATGCATGCATACACACATACACAGAAATAGCAATCTCCTGGTAGTTTGGAATAGGATTAGAATCTGGAATAGGAGACTTCACACAGGCCTTTATATTGATCTGTTTCAGCTTACACTGTCACTATTATTAGAGCAATATATCTAAAAATTCTTCAATGAGAACATATCTTTATGATACAACAATATTTCTAGAACGTTTCTAAATGATGGAGACTCACATGAAAATAAAATGTGATACATTAATCCTTTGGTGTAATTTCTATTGAAAAATATAACCTCCAAAATAAAGTTTTAAGACTTTGATTTACAGATACAAAATATTTAGTGGATGAACAAATTCAAATGTTTCTGTTACTGAGCTTATTTTTGGACATATCCTTTCCTTTTTCTGGAGTAATTTCATATATTTACAAACAAAATGCTGAAGTGCCTGTATCCCTTTCTGTATATATAAATGCATGCTGTCCACAAACACACATACAGGCTTATCCCCTGGAAAATATTTTCTCTAAAGTATTTTTGTTTCTATTCATTGCATTAAAAGTAAAAGCAAAAGTATTTAAAATCCGTTTTTTGTTTTCCTTCATTATTGTTTCACAAACTGCTAATTAGAAAAGATACTTCATACAAATGATTAGCTTTTATATCTGCTTTAACACTTGAAAGGTTACAGCAACAGGAAAAGGAAGAGCTTTAATTAAAGAATGAATTATTGAATACTTCATTTTAATTGATGTAGCCTTCTGCTATTATTTTGTCTGTTTATAGATATTTTATGTGATTCTGTAATCAAGATCACACACAAAAAGAAGCCTTTAACTACTGAGGCTAAAGAATGAAGGGTGCTGTATGATCACATTCAGCCATTTAAGTTCAAGAATCATGTGAAGTATGGTTTCCATGACAACAAGTCACTAATTGCTAACAGAAAATAAAATAAAAAATCAACCTTGATGGAATTTGGCAGTGACATGGAAGCTTAAAAACCTTCAAAAATAATTATACGACAATTTTCATGTATGATGAAGAAATACAAGCAACCCCACCTTCTGAAACATGGTGAAAGCACTCAGAGTTCCAGGGTTATTTTGGGTTTGGCAGAGCTGGCTGCATACAGTAGTCATTGTGCATTATACTTGATAGTCAACACCTATCTTCAGTAACAGATAAGAAGAGATGTTTGTGATGAAGTGATGAAGGATTTTTGCATCCTTGGGCTACAGATCAGCAAAGGAAAATGCTGTGGAGAATGCATGAAGTAAGAAAATGACACAAACAACAAGATTTTAGCATAAATTCGCAGAGTAAGAAGAAAAGCAAATTAAAGGAGAGCAGAGGGAGGCAGAAAGGAGCTATAGTCATACATACCTCCCATGCTAAATTATTAGAAGGGTTTCAGACAGACAGAAAGTCTTTCGAGAAAACTATTTGGAAGTACAATGGTGCCATTCAAAATTTACCGATTTATGAACTGCCGCACATCATTTGTAAAAATTGCTTCAGCCTGAGTTACCTTTCACCAGCTCTGTAAGTCGACTCACTGGGTCACTAGGAGTGAACAAGAACATTTTGATAAATTCAGTTTCCATGACAATGAATTAGCCATGGAAAGGGGGAGGTGTTGAAAGATCTGTGTTCTGTAGAATACTCTTCAAATGTTTGCCTGTTTTCATTTTTAGCCATTTAGTTCTCATGGCTCTGTTCCAGGACTCTAATTCACCAGTAGCTGGTTTTCCTCCACAGATTAGAGGAGTAATTCATCAGTGAATGTTTCACTCAGTGGCCCCATCTAATGTAAGAGAATATATAAATGAATTTTTCCAATTATGCTTTTTTGTTTGTTTTGAAAGAATGCAGAAGACTCTTGTTGTTGTTCCACTCTAACCCAGCTACAGAATACTTAATCTTTCCTATTTATTGCCCACTACTGTACTTAGGAGTACAACTGTAATTTGCAAGATGTTGGAAGTTTGTTCTAAATATCCATGAATCCCCAAAACAGAACAAAACAAAACAAAGCAAAGTAAAACAATGCCTTGGAGTTTGTTTCAAAGGAACAAGCCAATAAAAGTATGTCATATTCCAGAGCCTGCTATAGCCTACATCAATGGCAACTGCTGAGAAAAAGACCTCCGACAACAACTAATATTTATTTTTTATAGAAGTGCTTAAAGTTATTTTTCATTTGTTTGTCTTTTGAAAGGTTAAGCCAGTGGGACATTTGTTAGTGTCAGAACTAAAATCTACTCAAATTCGGGAATGTCATTCAGCCTTTTTCAGTGGGTCCTGTGTGAGAACCTTATACTAATGAGATTAAGAGTGAAGATGTTTAACCATTCACGGAACATACTTATATTTCAGTACACAAAGTATCAGGGGATCAGAAGAGCTGTTTCCATGGCTATTGGAATAGATGGGTTTCCATTCAGAGACAATTGAGACAAATTTGACTCTTTCAGAAAGTAAACCTGTTCTTAGTACCTCCAGCAATATGCTCCCCATTGCCATAAATAAAAACTGAAAGGACCAAGCACCTTGTTTCCACTGTCTCTGCTGAACGGCAGAGTTTCATGTGCTCCACGAGAAGTGGAAGGGTTTTTCAACAAGCTGTTAGTGTCTGTGACAGCCCAGCATGGGCTAAAATGTATGAATGATTTTCAAAGGAAAGAATGTGTTACTAGCAGAAACAAAAAGAAGAAAAACAACAAAAAATTGAACCAAAAACAAAAAGAAAAACACAACAAAGCAAGCCACTACACAGAAAAGACAAAAATAAAGGAAGAAGAAGAAGGGAAAAAAGAGGGAACAAAAGGAGGAGAAGGGGAGCATTCACTTGGAGCATCACCTTCAAGAGGAGAGGAGAGGAGAGGAGAGGAGAGGGAGATACTTTTGTATGTACCTCTGCAAAGCTGTTTTATGTATGTCAGTAAGAGACCAATTTCTATTCACTAATGTACACATAGAGTTATATGTTCTATGATATTTGCATATCTGGTTCTGTTTGTCTTTTCATAGGTAATTCACACAGAGAGAAATAGTCACAAATAACTGCATATTTTCACTGACAGCCCTTCATCCATAGACACAAAGATGGAAAGGAAAGGTTACTGCTTGTAACTTTGTCACCCCACCGGCTTGCCCAATTAGATAGATCTCCAGCAGCGGGGGCAAAGTTACCACCTCGGAGGAAGTTTCCTCCTCCTCCAGTGAGCTTGAGGCAGTGGCTTAAAAGAGAGATGGGTAGTAATCGCTTCTTCCAAAATAAAAAAGTTTAATAACATGAAAATAACAAGCAAAAAGCACCTGGGGTGAGCACTGGTACAGCTTTCACCCCAGGGGTGGAGAAGCAAAAGAGCAGATGGCTCTGGAAACAGTGGTTTTTATCAGGTTAGATGGGTGGGATTACATGGGGTATTGTCCAGTGAGAAAACAGGTACAGAAAACCTACAGGTCAGGGGTCCAATGGGTCAGAAGGAGAGGTCTCGTGGGCAGGCTAAGCCACCCACGACCTGGGGAACATGAGAAACCTTGGCCATGTGCTCGTATTTGGAGTCTTAGATGTAATAAAAACCTCTGCTTTTAGGAGGCACACTGCTAAAACTACTGGGCCACAAAGATGATCCAATGGTTCATATAAGAACAGGCTGAGAGATCTGGGGTTGTTCAGCCTGGGAAAGAGAAGGCTTCAGGGAGACCTCACCACAGCACTCTAGCCTCCTTAAGGGGCTTATGAAAGAGAGAGAGAAGGACTTTTTCTACAGGAGATAGTGATAGGACAAGGGTCAATGCTTTCAAGCTGCAAGAGAGTGAGTTTAGATTTAATGTTAGGGAGAAATTTTTTACTCAGAGAGTGGCGAGGCACTGGAACAGGTTGTCCAGAGAGGCTGTTGAGGCCCCATGCATGGAAGTGTTCAAGGCCAGGTTGGATGGGATCCTGATCAGCCTGGTGTATGGAGTGGCATGCCTGCCTATGGCAGCTGATTTGGGACTAGATGATCTTCAAGGTTCCTTTCAACCCAAGCCATTCTATGATACTATGACTTAGTAGTTTACATGAGAGTTTACTAAGTAGTTTACTTAGTTTTACATGAGAGGCATCTATTCCATCCTAAAAAACAACTGAAAAGGTATGACAATTTTCCAAAATGCAAATGCCATTAATACTAGAGTATTATGGATATATTGCAGGGTCAAAATCAAAAAGACTGTTTTTCTCAATGAGACTTAGTCGTTCTGAAGCAGACCCTCACAAAAGAAAAATAAGAGAAAGAAAAGATGAACCCAGGTCAATTGATACTCGGGAGCCTTGAGTATCAGTCTTGATTTAAAACAGTGGGGGACAGTTGCCATCAGGCACTAGAGTGCTCGTGGACAAGAATAAGCCTAATGACTTGTTTGGTTTATCTGCCATGTGGAACTGTTTCAATGTTCTTAATTCAGATGTGAATGAGGTGGCTTAATAGCTCCGCACTTGCACTCCTGGAGCCAAGGAATGCGTGCCGGTAGCGTTCAGGTCCCATAGATATTAATGGTGAGAAATTGCTCAGCCTGCTGTTCTCAGCGAAGCACGGTGCAAAGCCCACTGCGAGAGACAGATGTCAGGGGCTTCTTCACTCCAGCCGTGACCTTCAGTTGGCACCACACACTGTGGCGTGTCTCATCTTGTTAACATTTTAACAGGTGAGAGATGGATAAACAACAGTTCCCTCAGACCTGTAGATTGTTAATAAGTGTCACAAAATACATACCAGAGCTCAGGTGCAGATCATTAAAAAAGAAGCAGGAATGTGAGGAATAATGATATGTCAATCTACCTCAAATCAAGTTTGACACCCCCATGATACTAGTTAGCACCATGCTCAGGGAGCTTTGCCTTCTGTTCTTTCGAACTTGAACCAGGAGCACAGCACTGGAACTTATTTCCAGATGCTTTTGGTTAAACTTTGAGCCCCTGCCCAAATTAAGGAAGAAAAGAAGAACATTCAAATTTTCATTTTTTTTCCTAATAAAGGTTTAAGTGATCTAGTCAAGCATCGTGAACTTTAGTTAATAGTTTCATGCTACAGTAATGGCACCTATTATTTGAATTCATTTCCCATACTGACAGCACAACTCAGGCATACTCCAGACTGTGACATTTTAAGTGACTGGTGATTTTCAGTTGTGCTTTTTACAGTACACTTGTATGAACTGCGGACTGGAATACACACACATCTTTGTGTAGAATACAGCTCATGCTACTTTTTCTTTTGCTGCTATATAGAGAAATATCTACTTTTAAAAGTGCAGTATGTTCAGAATATGTGTGTTTTCCCATGCTAAACTGGATCAATAAGAGGAAATACTTGAGCTATAAGACAAACCTTTAAAAGTTTTCATTGCCTCAGTCAAGCCCATGGTGTTCTATTCTTTATTAGTATCACTGAATTTTATAATCTAACAAGATGAAGCACAGAAAGCAGAAAATGTAAATCCAGTACTGAGCAAAAAATTAGTCAAACATATATTTTTAAAGAATCATCTGTGTCTCATAGCTACCAAACACTTAGTCATTCAGTTTGTATGTTTATATTTTATCAATAAAAAATATTTTATAAATAAAAACACATGACATCAACTTTCTCCTCCAATGCACTACAAGCAGGAATATAACCACAATTTGGAAAGCTGTACCTCTGAATGGGAAGAAGCTTATTCTTTGCAGCTGCTTATTCATCGTTACTCAAGGTGCATAAAATCACAAATTGATCATCGACAATTCACAGAAAAATGTGGCAGGAAATGATTCATGCTTCTTCACTCCTTTCAGCTCACAAATTCATAGTTGGAAACTTCATTTCAACCTAGGACAAGTTTAGGAAAAGAAATCCAAAATTTTTCTGGGTTTCCCACATGGCTTGGGATTCCAGTACTGTATGAGGCAAAACTTGGCTCCAGCATGTGTTATTCTGATGCTTCATTATGCCTTGGCAAGACCACTTCACCATGATGTGTTCACTTTGAGTTAATTTCACTTAAGGGATAAAGCTTGCAAATGAAAATTTGACAGCATGTTTCTCCTGAACTTAAGATACGGAATCATGTTAACACTCAAGTATTACCACTGACTTGAAGCTGACCTAGAAACCAAACCACAGACATAATTTAAAACCACAGAAAAGGGACCAAAGTAGCTCTTTGGGATGACCAATCTATGTATTCTGCAATCAGTGTCTTTTCTTTTTAATGAATTTTGCAAAAAATAAAATCCATACATTTTTAAAATAGAATATTTTTGTTTAAAATGCACATTTGCAGGCAATGTGATATTAGTAATACTTCCATGCATCAGTAGGTGAATTACTATTATTCATCTGTGCTATTTCAGGTCATGTTAAGGAAATAAATTAGAAAATGTGAATATATTTTCCCCTTTTCTGCCATATCTGTTAAAAACTCCTATATATACTCTTTGACAGCTGTGGGTGAGTTTTTTATTTTAATTTGTTTGTTTGTTTGGGTTGTTGTTGTTGTTTTAATAATTAGGGGAATTTCCTGAGAAATACAAATGAAACCTTTACCAGATCTGCCTTTACAGAAATCTTGTCAGTGTTCAAAATTAGTAAAATCTAACTCCAATAAATGGTGTTAGGTTCTCAATTGTGCTGAAGTCAATAGCTCCTCTTGTAACAGTGTTATAGTTTAAGCACTGCTGCAGGCCTATACTAGTCTTGAACATGGGATCAAAGAGATAAAAGCAGAGTGACAGCATCTCTTTCGCTTTATATTCCACCACTATAAGGATCTTTACATGAGTTCGATTCTCAGTGGCATTTTGTCATTGATTTTTTTAACATATCTTTTGCATCAATGGTTTTTTCAGGAACCTCTTCCAAGGAAGATCAAGTCATCATCAAGTCAACATCAGAACAAGTTAAGACTATGTGTGTCTACTGCATGAAAGACTGTGGGGTGTTTACCCATCACCTCTACTAAAGATTTGTGTACTGGAAGATCTCTATATCCCATTGCCTGAATATTTCATCAAGTATTAAAGGTGAATTTTTTTTAATTCAAGTATAGTAAAACAGTACCTAGCAAGGTACAGTCCTCAACCAGGTGAATTCAGTGGCAAAGCTAACACATTAAAAAAAATAGCAATATAACCAAACTGATTAAATGTCTGTCGCAACATATTACAAGCTATATTTCGAAGTGAGAGGGTGACTCTCGTAACTTTTTGACCAGAGCTGCAAGTGTACAATTTTTTTTTCCCAAAGCTCAGCATATTCACTGCTGAACTCTTAGGAAATCTGGCTATTTTTTTTTTTTTGGTGAGATAAATAAAAGATGAGTTCTCTTTAAAAAGCACTTCTTACATACCATAATAAAAAAAGTATCAGAACTTATGCTTTTCATTGCTTCCAATCTTGTGTAGATGGCTAGGAAACTAAATAACAGTACAGAACTCAACATAAACAGTTGACAAGCCTAAAAAATAAGTTTTTGTGAAAAATGCTGATGTTCATCTACATTCTTTTTGCTATGATTTAGAAAGGAACTGGAACTTAAAAAAAAAAGAAGTCAGAAAATAAACAGAAAAGTGGCTAGAATGCTGCACAGCAGAAAAGGACCTAGGGGTGCTGGTCAACACTCAGTTGGACACGAACCAGCAGTGTGCCCAGGTGGCCAAGAAGGCCAATGGCACCCTGACTTGTGTCAGAAATAGTGTGCCCAGCAGGACCAGGGCAGTACTGGGCGCTGTACTGGGCGCTGGTGAAGCCACACCTCAAGTCCTGTGCTCAGGTCCAGACCCTCAGTTCAGGAAGGACATTAACATGCTGGACCAAGTCCAGAGAAGGGAAATGAAGCTGGTAAAGGGTCTAGAGAGTGAGTCCTGTGAGGAGCAGCTGAGGGAGCTGGGATTGTTTAGCCTGGAGCTAATGAGGCTCAAGGGAAACCTTATCACTCTCTACAATCACCTGAAACGAGATTGTACCCACATGGGGGTCAGTCTCCTCTCCTAGGCAAGCAGTGACAGGAGGGGAGGACATAGTCTCAAGCTACACCAGAGGAGGTTTAGGCTGGACACTAGGATGAACTTCTTCACAAAAAGAGTAATCAGATATTAGAATGGGCTGCCAGGGAGGTGGTGGAGTCACCATCCCTGGAGGTGTTTGAGGAAAGACTGGGTGTGGCAGTTAGTGCCATGGTCTAGTTGACAAGGTGGTGTAAGGTCATAGGTTGTATTTGATGATCTCAAAGGTCTTTTCCAACCTAATTGATTCTGTGATTCTGGACTATGTAATCTTCTGCCGCCTTGTTTACATTCGTAAATATATTCAACTTATTTTATGTAAGCACAAATCCATCCTACCTATCTATCTACTCAATAATGAGCAGATGATTTCCAGAAAGAAATTTAAACTTTTAGAGAACTGAATGTTCTGTTGTGGGTCTTTACATTACAATAGAAAAATTATGAAAAAAAAAAGACCACTAAATAAGAAATTGTTGGTGTAGACATTTTGGTTAAGCACCTAAAATCAAGAACAAATGAATTCTGGACCGGTCTGGTTCACAGAACACTTCCTTATACCCACAGATAATATTTGCAGGAGAAGTTAAATCTGGCAACAGACTTAGTCTTCAGCTGACTGTTCCACATTTCGAGTGAAATCCACGGGCACTGAACTACAGACCATTCAGGAAATTCTCTCCCATCACAGAAATTTCCCCCCATAATATCTAAATTTAAAAAGTAAAATAATTTAAAATTACCTACTTTGACACAAGCTTTTATTTACAGTTAATCAAGATTCTGAAATCACTTTAGATTGAAGATACATTGTGAAAAAAATCCTGCCACTTCTTTTCTTTATTAGTTATGCAACTGCTCTAGATAATCAGACCTTGCTTTAAAACTATAGCCAGCAGCCCCATGATTGGAAAAGGGGAATAAAGCTGACAGTCTCTAGGAGGAGTAAAGTCAGTTAAATATAAGAATTGAGTGTCTCAATTGCTGTGCATATTGTGTGTTTCTATTGCAAGTTTGTCTGCACAGAGTTTTCATATAGCTCTGAAAACATAGTTTTCTCATAACTTCTTTTTCTTTTATTATAGAATAAATGAATTTGTTATGATCAATTCTAGGAAAGTCCTATTTCTTATGGAGACATAGTATACATGTCTTAACAGAAAAATACAAGCCTTCTTTACCTCACAAGCCATTTTTTATTTATTAATTTGAGTTTGTGCTAGTACTACGTTTTGTATGGTGGTAATATCTCACAATTTTCTGTATCAGTAGGAAGGTTCCTTTGGCACCACAATCTGCTATTTTCTTTCAGAAGACAAGTAGCAGTATGAAGGAATATAATCATATAATTTTTTTTTCAATAAGCAAAACATTGGAAATGTAGCCACAGTGCTATATATGCAACCTGCTGTGTAAGCAGACAGCAGAAGTAGCTTTTGTAGATCCCACAAAATCCTTTCATATGCCTTATTTACAATAAAATTATAAGGAACAATATTTCAGCTGTGATAGTTTCAGCTTGTAAGAGACACAAGGGTTGGGATTCCTATCTCGTAACATACAGAATGTAAACACTGAAGCCTTTAGCCAGGTTTCTTCCCAATAAAAGGTAAAAAAAAGGCCTCCAGAAGTAATTCCTCTGACTTACCCTAAATGTCTCCCAGATTCCCCTTTGGAGTTGTTTATTTTACAAATGAAATTTACAGAGGATAATGCAGATATGGTAATTTAACCATAAAATTCTTTTCAGAGAAGAAAGAATTCTTTAGCAAGGGTGATTGGAAGAAGCAATATACCTCATATCTCCCAGTAAAGTTGGAAAAAGCATGTCTAACCCAGTAAGTGGACTTTGTGCCCTGAAGTCTTCCTGTGTTGTTTTTTACTGTGTAAACTGGACTGAAAAGAGATCCCCCTTTATATATGTTGTGACTTTACAGACCTTGATGTTATCTGACAGTATCTCAGTTCCAGAATACTTTCAGTTTCCACTGGATTCCTGGGTTCTTCATTGTGTTGGCCAGGTGACAGGGCTATGGCTTTGAACCCTGCACACCATGCAGTTCATTGTTAGTGTCAGAGTTTTTTATTAAGCTTAATGCCTACTTTCTTTGCAGCAATTTGCTTCCTTTTAGATACTTTGTTTTGCAATGAATAGGATTTTATGATTTTATATCTTAAATTTGCATGTCTTTTCTACCCAAGGAGATAATTCCAGCACAGCTTAGGCATATTTCATTGAAGGATCCAAGAGCATTTATACTGAATCAGTTCAGGTTTAACATTCTTCAGTGACTTTTTTTCTTTTTCTGACTCACCAGAACCAACAGCTTCATTGTATGTTTACCTTAGGTGCAAATAGTGGGGTGGGAGGAGGGAACTGAAAATAATTTTCCAGTCACTTGGGTACGTGTGGTTATTACTGCCCTGTGGAAGCCCCTGATGGAAAAGGACTCATGTCAAACCACACTCTGCCTGCCAAACCTATGATTCCTCGCTGGCTTGTTGTGTTCCAGCACAGTCATCAATGACATCCAGGTACACTAAAATCTGGAGCCAGTTTTCCTGACATCTGCAGAGCGGCAACTGCTCACTCTTATCAGAATGAGGCCTGGGTGCCAGAAGAATAAATAATGTTTATGATCCTTTTCTGACATATTTGTAGCCTCAAACAATAAGGAAAATGAAAAATATTAGTGTAAGAGAAGCAAAGCCATACAGTGTTAAGGTAAAGCACTTCGGAAAAGCTTTACTTAAAGTACATGTCATGACATAGTGTCCAAGGAATGTTTTTCACCAAGTGAAAGCATGCTAAATTATGAAGCTACTGGCCAAGAAGCTACTGACTTCTCTTCCATGTGGTTTCTGACAGATGTTTGGAAAAGAAAATCTTCCTTTCTGCTTGACCTTAAAAGCTGTTTATTTAATTATTATTTATAATGCTAAACAGTAAAACAGTACAGCAAAATGGGAGTTCTTCTGTGATAGAGAAAAAGCATTTTTGTTTTGTTACTTAAATCACATAGAAAAATATTAAAAGCTGTTTTTTCAAATCATATTAGTAGCAATAACAACAATGACAATAATAATAATAATACCACTTATCACTTGCAATGAATAACTAGACTGAAAGAAAAATCTATTGATTGCAATGTGTTTTGCCATACATCTTCAATGGAAAGAGAATTTTGCCGGCAGGTTGTGGTAAAAACATATCTATTTTCTTTTATTTATCACAGTCTTTCCAAACAGCTCTGTAAAATGTGTACATTTCTAATAAGGGTAATATTCTCTCAGGGTTAGGCTGAGTGAAAAACAGTAGTGATAATTTACATGAAAGTGATTCATGTAATGGGGAAAGCTGGAGGAGGTGTGATGCCTTAGTTTTTAACTTTTATATTTTTCAAATCCTGTACTGTTAGTGTAACTGAAGTTTCCCATAGCTTGTTAAGTGCTGTTCTCTCATGGTAAGACAGACATAACTAAGCCTCTCTACCTTGGTCTCCAAGGACACCCAGACCGTCCTAGGCCCAAGAACTGTAAACCATCATCTTGGGGAGAGGGAGCAAGCTTGGGGAAATTCCATCATTGGCTGGGTTCTGGTTGGTGAATTTATGCTGATATAAAAGTGTGAAGAAGTTGTGACCTATTGTCCATTTTGGGAACCACTGAGGCAGGACCCTCTGGAGCCCAGAGTGTGCATCTGAAGGCCTTTCAAATACCTCCTTTATTGCATTATTCCTGTCTAGTCTCTGTTTCTCGGTAACCATTTAAGGCATCAGGTGGGGAAGAGAAGGGATGGAACAATGGAAGACATGAAACATAGTGCAGGAAACAAGCTGATTTAAAGACTTGGAATGGCTGGTTATTTTTGCACTAGGATAAATGTCTTAAAGAGGAAGAACGATTAAGTTTTAAACAGTGGTTGACAAAAAGTATGAGCAGCCTCAACAGGAAGAGTACCCTGAAATGGAAGACAAGTGCCTCTAGGTTACGGCCATGGGGAGTTTCATGTCTTGGAGTTGCTGGAGAAGCAAACCATATTTTACTGTAGCTTGTCAAGTTCAAGTGGCATAAAATGTTGCAGTTATTGAAGAATTTTCTCTTATTTTACAAAGTCCAAATTTCAGTAAGGGATTAAAATTTGTATTTTTTTTCCTTCGTCCTAACAGCAATGTTCAGTATACTAGAATGGTTGACTGCACTACATAAACAAGATCGGTCATCTTTAAAAGTCATCTTGCATGTTTGATGTATATCTGTCTTTTTAATTAAAGGACATGGAATTTGTTATGATATTTAGAATAGAAACCAAAATACTAGGATAAAAAGATAAATTGTTTAAAAGTATAATGGGAACTTATTGAAAATTATCGTCTGGGTGAAACAGGGAACTTTGCTCCATGCAACCCTCATTTAAAAAGAAGTAGGCTACAAATGAGACAATGTACGTCCTCCCTCCCTGTTCCTGCTCTCCAGCTGCCAATCTCTTACCGCACTGCTCCCCAAGAAATATCACTGCCAAAGCAGCAGTGCAGGAAAAGTCACTAACATTATATTACCGTGGCCAGCCAGCAGAGCTCTCTAAAATTTTTCACTGTTAATGAATTTGCAATACTTGAAAATGTTTGTCTTTCAGAAAAAAAAAATAGTTTTTTGTTACACCAAAGGGTATTTGTACCTTTGACAACCTTCTTGGCAACTGCTATAAAAGCTATGTCTTTGAAAAAATCATTTTAAATTTTGTAAATCATAAGGCCTGCCTGCAAATGCAGAGCACTGCAGCTGATTTAGTTGTTGGCCTAGAAACTCTGCTGTTAGGACAGTTGAACAGGTCCACAGTTTAAGTTGCACAGTAACTTATACACAGAAGAAACAGACGCAGCATCTCACATGGAATTTTCTCCCATTAAATCCAGGACTGTGTTGCAGCATTGAGAGTCTCCAACACTATACACTTGTTGGGCTACAGTTTGAACAGTGATACACTACTTTCCATAGCCTTGGTAAGTCCAGACAACTAAAGGTTACTATGCTTTTTACTGAATCTGGTGGTAAAGACAAAAAGGAATAAACTGGACTAAGAGTAAAGCTACTGCGATGCCAATGGGGGGCCCCAAGCCAATGCCCTGTTATGGGCCTTCTTTTCTTACATCATAAATTACTTAAAATGCTATCTAGATCTGCCTCATGTGGTCCCTATCGCCTAGACATCTGCAAATGATCTAGCTGCTCTTCCTTAACACTGGATCCAACTTTACAAATAAACCACACTATCTCCTCAGTTTCCAAACTACTAAAACATAAGGTAATTACTGGAGGCAATGTGATGGCAAAGCAAACTTTAACTGAAGACAAAGGAAACATTACTTCTCTGTTTTCTCTACGATGTTAAAGGTCAGTATGTAATAATCAGAATATAATTAACACAGTTACATATTCTCTTTTGATGAGTGCCCAGCTAGATGCACGTCAGGTAGCAGCCTCGAACAAAAGAATGCTAATTCAACTGTAGTGTGATACAGAGTGTTTTGATTTATAGTTCTTAACAAACTGCTTTCTCCCTCTACTCTGAGTTACAGTGCCTCATGTTGAAGTGCAGTGTGATTAGAAATTGGCTGAGGCTATGGCCTTTTGTGAACAATGAAAGCAAATATGTCACTCAAACATGTTTGGTTTACATCGACTCAGCAGCTCTCTTGGAGCTTAGTTTTCTAATATCTAACTAGGATTTTTTTCATAATAGCTGATACAGGACTCAAGATATTTACATTCAGTATTGGGCAGGCTGTCCTTTCATATTTAGGTTAATAACTGAAATATTAATGTTCCATATTTTGAGTAAATAAATGAAAATCTGGCTACATGCTGACAAATGTAAATCACTGTATACCAGCTGTCACCAGGGGGAACTATTAATTCATGCAGCAACTTTCAAGGCTGAACTATTATGGACTGGCACATCATAAAAATACACAAAGGTTTCGAAGACAGAGAACTGGCAGCTGTGTAATGACTAACCACAGGTTAAATGCACAGATATATGACAAAATTTCAGCTAACATAGTAATTAAAACTGGGCAAAGTGTTTATAGATATTATATGTATATATATAGATATCACATATATATGTGTGTATATATATATATGTATAAAATAGATATTAATTGGCATATTTACAATATATGACCCTAATATATTTAAGAGATTACTTTTGTTGAAAGTAAATAAAATATGATTCAATAAAGACATCACCACAGCAGGATGGTACCAGTAACTCATGAGAAATTCCCACCAAATATCCCCCAATCTAAAGCAACACTGTTTTGATGTTTCCTTCTTAGTCCTACATTTCTTGGCAGAAAGGCTGCTACAGGCCATGAAGAAAAAAAGACAAAGACATTTTGTCAAAGCTTCTTGAGTCATGGGTTTTGTTAAGAAAAATCAAGGAATTGTTAGCTCTTTAGCAGGGACATTTGAAAGGAGAGCATGATAATGGATTTAAAAGCAGAGATCATAACTCAGTAATATGCTCATAAGACATCAGTAATTCGACAAATTCCACCAAACCTCTTTTTCCATCCACTCTCACATGTTCACTCAAATCTGAATGGACCCTACCTACCTGTGGTTTACAAGACTTACTCTGATTCAAATTAGTCAGAGACAGCAAGCAGTAACAGTAATAAGGATAAGGGAAGTATATTTATGAGGTCAGTGGGTATGGAAAATGATAGCATGTTAGCTAGAATAATGGTACATGAAAAGTATTGGCTTTGCTGTAAATTAAAAACTAAATACAATTTCACAACAGCACACTCTCGCAAAGAGAAACATTATATTGAATTGTGATAATAGACATATCATATGTAAAACAAGCAAGGTAATTATTTTGTTTTGTATAGAATTATAGAAACATAGAACAGCTTCTCTTGGAAGGAACCTCAATGATCATCTAGTTCCAAGTCCCCCTACCATGGGTAGGGACACCTTTCACTAGACCAGTCTGCTCATAGCACCATCCAGCCTGGCCTTGGACACTTCCAGGGATGGGGCATTCACAACTTCTCTGACCAACATGTTCCTGTGCCTCGCCACCCTCACAATAAAGAATTCCTTTCTCACATCTAATCTAAACCTACTCTGTTTCAGTTTGAAGCCATTCCCCTCCGTCCTGTCACTACATGCTCTTGTAAATATTTTCTCTCCATCTTTCTTAGAGGCTTCCTTCAGATACTAGAAGCCTGCAATTAGGTCACCCCAAAGCCTTCTCATCTACAGGGTGAGCAATATCAATTCCCTCAGCCTTTCCTCATACGAGAGGCGCTCCATCCCTCTGATCAACTTGGTGTCCGTCCTTTGGACTTGCTCCAACAGGTCCCTGTCCTTCCTGTGCTGAGGACCCCAGAGCTGGATGCAGTGTTCCAGGTGGGGTCTCACCAGAGCAGAGCAGATCAGAGGAGCAGAATCCCCTCCCTGGCCCTGCTGCCCACGCTGCTTTGGATGCAGCCAGGACACGTTTGGCTCTCTGGGCTGTGAGTGCACCTGGCTGGGTCATGTCCAGCAGCACCCAAGTCCTTCTTGGCAGGGCTCCTCCTCGTCCCCCAGCCTGTGTCGACACCTGTGCTTAAACCTCATGAGATTCCCTTTGACCCTATTCTTGGGCTTGTCCAGGTCCCTCTGGATGGCATCCTGTCCTTCAGGTGTGTCAACCACACTGCTCAGCTTGATGTCATCTGCAAATTTTCTGAGGGTGTGCTTGGTGCCTTCATCCATGTCATTACTGAAGCTATTAAATAACACCAGTCCCTGAGGGACACTACTTGTCACTGATGTTCACTGGGGCTTTGAGTTGTTGACTGGTACCCCCTGGATGAAACCATAATGGATGAAGTTACTCTGGTTAACCGCTCTGGGTAACAACTTTCTTATCCATCTAACAGTGCACCCATCAAACCCATCTCTCTCCAATTTAGAGAGAAGGATATCCTTGGGGACTGTGTCAAAAACTTTGCAGAAGTCCAGATAAATGACTTCTGTAGCACTTCCCTTGTCCGTTGATGCAGTCACTTCATCACGGAATGACACTGGGTTGGTCAGGCAGGACTTCGCCTGGATCACCTCCCTGTCCTCCATGTGCCTTAGCAAAGTTTCTAAGAGTATCTGTCCCATTGCCTTCCCAGGCACAGAGGTGAAGCTGACAAGTCAGTAGTTCCCTGAGTCCTCATTTCAATCCTTTTTAAAGATAAATACAATATTTCCCTTTCTCCAGTCACCTGGGACTTCACCTGACTACCATGACTTTTCAAAAGTCATGGGGTGAGGGTTGGCAACCACATCAGCCAATTCGCTCAGGACTCTGGAATCCATTTCATTGGGTTCCACAGACTTATTTAGGTTCCCCAGGTAGTCATGAACCTGATCTTACTTACAGTGGGAGGGACTGTGCTACCCCAGTTGCGTTCCTTCTCCTCATCTGTTGTTACCTGTCTACCAACAGTGTTTATCAGGGCAAGTACACCTTCTTTGACCTTCCCTTTCTGTCTGACGTACTGAGGGAATAACTTCTTGTTATTATTTGTTCCCTTGCCAGGTTCAGTTCCAGCTTCCCCTTGGCCTTCCTCACCCCATCCCTACACAACCAAATTTCGTCTCTATACTCTTGTCAGGTTACCTGTCCTGTTTCCACTGCCTGTGCATTTGTTCTTTTCCTTTAGTTTGACCTGCAGTTCCCTCCCCAGCCACACCAGTCTCTTGCCTTCCTTACCTGATTTATTGCTCCCGGGGATTGCTGGGGATTGCAGTTTTCTTGACACTGATTAAACCTCTGTTGGGTTACTGCATTTCGTTTTGGGCACAACATTTTCAAAAAGGCAGACAAATTGGAAAGGGTTCAGAGGAGAGCAACAAAAATGATAAAATAAGATCTGTGGGAAAAGGTTAAGTGAACTGGGCATGTTCAAAGAAAAGAACACTGAAGGGAGGCATGACATGTCTACAAATACATCAGGTTGCCATAAAGAGGATAGGGACAAATTATTCTCCTTAGTCAATGAGGACAGAACAAGAACTAATGGGCTTATGCGGCAGCAAAGAACATCTAGGGTAAGTGTAAAGGAAAAAACTTTAACTAATAGAAATAGTTAGAAACACAATGTGCTGCCAAAGCAGCCTAAAAAACTCCCTCTGAGGCTTAGGTATTAGTTTGTTCTTGCTTTGTATCTGGTAGAGGGAGGATCACCCTGGTAGAGGTTAGGGCTCTAGCCAGCTTCTTTCTGCACTGCAGATTTCTGATGTGACCTTGGGCAAGCCAGTTAGCAGCACATTTCAGCTCTCTAGCTGTAAAACAGTGAGAAAAGCAATTCCCTAGCTCTCAGAGATGCTGTAAGGATAAATAGTTAAGGATTCTCAGACACACTATGAGCCATCTAAGCAACTATACAAATTAAACATTGAAACCTTCCACAGTGCAAAGGCACCAACCCCCTGATGTACCTGCAAGTGCCTTCCCATCCAGAAGTCTTCTGAGAGTGCTGCAATGGGCTTTAGCTAACACATCCAGTCTAGGATGCATTTGCATCATCCAATCTAATCTGCATCTGAGAAAAGAAAAAGTAGAGTAACAATAAATCAGTGGCTGATATGGCAAGCCACTAGCAGCTCAGCCTAACTAATCTGAGCTAAAGTCAGTGGACTCTGCTGTTCTAGTAGAAGATGCATCAGGACTCAGTATCACTCATTAAGGATGAAAAGAGATCAGTTATTAGGGATTTGTCATAGCTGTCTGCGCAAGTTCTACCGCAGTGATGTTGCTGAGATCAACCCTGGAAAGCAGATTAAAACCAAGTTAGAAAGGCAGACAACACTGAAAGTAAGATGTGAATATAAGAGGAACTGATTTTTTTTGTTATATAATTAGTCAAATGTTTATTCTTATTTGTTGCTTAATTTCATAAGGGTACTTTGGATGGCTAGTAAGGAGCTGCATTTCCTATCTAAATGTAATTATCAATTATAAATTCTTTGAAAAGCTAAAAATAAAGCAGCAGCAGCAACATCCCATTAAAAGAATTGAGGTTTTGTGATACTAAAAGTAGAGGAGAATGTGAAAGAAAATATTATAAATAAATTTAGTCAAATTTTAAATTTGTGATATTTTTTACTCAGCATAGACCTTGCAAAGAATTATATTGCATTATTATTATTATTGTTATTACTGTTATTATTGTTGTTGATGGTGCTATTGTTATTATAATATTCCTGTATAAAACTGATGCAGTTTTATCTTACTTGTTTAGCTTTACAGACAGACAGAACACACATTTCCCTGGCTCTCAGTACAGTGAGACTCACAATAACAAAATGCTGCATTTTCCGAGCTATTTTGTCCCATACCTTCTTCAGCAATAACCCAACTATTTCACATTCCCCAGCCTGCTCCCCATTAGCTCAGCTGACTCATCAGACCAGGGTTACCTACAGTACACGCAGCTACAAGAATTACTTTTCCAAACACATCTCACAATCCAGGCTTTGCTGTAGTAGTAGAAATATTCACTTTGAAGAATTTATACTTAAACTGTACAGTGTAAAATAAAATTGAGCATCCTCAAACTCCTCCATTGCAATAGAAACCGTGAATAAACATCTGAATAAAAGAAACCTATGAGAAAGAGCTGATTTGCTATTAGCATGTAGAGCTCAAGAGGCAACAAAATAAATAACAAAACACTGCCACCTAAAACATTCACATAAAAATAAACTGAAACCATGTCAGATTTCTAGTGCTGAAACATAAAATGGGACACATTTCCAGAAAAGAATAAATGTGTCTTCTCATGGGCACAAGTGGTTTCACTGACTAGCAGCTATGCAGAAAAAATAAAGTGATGTAAATGACAAAATAACTGGAAAGTAAGTCATGAGCCCAGGTGGAGCAAATGAAAAGCATGACACAAGATCTCAGAAGACCTTGACAGACACAACGAGCTACATTAACCCAAATGCTATAGGCATTTCATCTGGGAAGTTAAATGTTTACTGCATGAGTTATGTTCTATACACTTATTCATATGCATCTCTACACTCACTACAAAAGCCTTTCAAGTAGAATTGTGTGAACCATGGATTTTTTTTTTAATTCAGTTGAGAAACCAACAACAAAAATTCAGCTTAATATTTGACTTTATTTTCAAGTTATTTCAGCCATCTTGTAATCCTCTGGAGGGGAAATGTACAGCAGAATGTGAAATGAAAAAGTTTGTTTAAAATAAAGAGCTATAATGTTTTGTTTCAAAAAATAAAAAGTAGAAAAAAGAAAAAAGAGTGGTAAGGAAGAAAAAAATCTCCAAAGGGAAAATAGAGATGCAAGTTTAACTTTGAACTTAGACACTTCCCACATTGTAATCAAGTGACTTGCCAGCCAATCACACATGTATACCAGAGAAAAAAGTGAGAATGAGACTGTGGGGAGTGTGGAAGCAGTTCTGCACTCGCAGTGCTTTCTTTCATCTCATAGTACACATATTTGTGCAGTTGATACATTTACCAGCTGTATTTTTTCATGCTGCAGACAACAGTTTGCCCAATAGCCTGTAGACAGTGCTTTGCTAAAAAAAACTAAAACCAAACCGACAACCAAAGTAATTAAAGGTTTTAATAACGTAGAAGCAGTTCTTGTGCTCACACTACACAGAAGATGATCTGTGAGGGTTTCACATGTGTACTCCTCAGTGATTCAGTTTTAGACAAATTATTTTCTGGGTTTGGATCAAAAAGGAAGTAATTAAATCCTTTCTTCTCTTTTTGAAATGCTCTTGAAAGGTTATTTATCTTAGCTCCTATGGAAATAATACAGATATTCTGCTTCAGACTTCAAGGAGCACTGGATGTCATTGAAAAAAATAGGATGTTGCCAAGTATTTCCTGGCATTATTTAGTACTGAATCATATTGCAATACACAGAATCACAGAATCATAGAAATTTTTAGGTAGTAAAAGAGCATTAAGAGCTTTAGTTTCAACCATAAACCTAATACTGCCAATTCCATCACTAAACCATATCCCTAAGTGACACTTCTACATATGTTTTAAATATCTTCATGGATTCTTGATGTAACCAATTTCCTGGGCAGCCTGTTCCAGCACTTGACATCCCTTTCAGTGAAGAAATGTTTTTCCTTGTATCCAATCTAAATGTCCTCTGGAGCAACTTGAGGCCATTTCCTCTTGTCCTCTCACTTTTTACCCAGAAGAGACCTACTCCCACTTTGCTACAATCTCCTTTCAGATATTTGTAGAGAGCAATAGGACCTCCCCTTTTCTACAGGCGAAACGCCAACAGTGCACTCAGCTGCTCCTCATAGGACTTGTGTTCCAGACCCTTCCCCAGCTCCATTGCCCTTCTCTGGACACGCTCCAGCCCCTCAATGTCTTTCTAGTAGTAAGGAGCCAAAAACCGAACACAGGACTCAAGGTGTGGCCTCACCAGTGCCGAATGCAGGGGGACAATCCCTGCCCTGCTCCTGCTGGCCGCACTACTGCTGATACAATCCAGGATGGCACTGGCATTCTTGGCCTCCTGGGCACACTTCTGGCTGGTATTCAGCTGGCATGTTAGGCTAAAGCCATAATTAAATATTTTAGTAAGTTTCATGTATTTATTTGCTTTCATTTTCCTTCAAGCTTCATGATTTGAATGATGCCAGTAATAGAGGGGAAACATGTTTGTCTTTCTGAACTGTCACTGATGACACAGATAAGTAAAATGGATGTAGGTGTTTCTGTTTTGTTTCTTACTAATGAGGCTTTTCAAGTGTTTCAGTAATGAAGACTTTGACATTAGAAATGTTTGCCTCTATTGCCCTCATCAGGGCACACTATGAGGAAGAATCCCCAAGTTTTGTGCTCATAATAAGTATAGGGGTAATCTAAAAAAGACAACAGCAGCTAGGGAAAAAAAAATGAACAAATGTAATCCCTCAGGTTTAGTGCAGTAAAACACATGTGGAGGATCACTTTGACCCAGAAAAAATACTTTGCCACCAGTGCAGCTAGTGAGTGGTTAGATGGTGGAATGACAATAGAGCCCACAGGCCTCTCAAGTGCTAAAATGAGAGAAGAAACAGGCAAAAAATCAGTATTTGCTGGTAACTACTGTTTTCATCTGTGCATTTAGGCCGATGCCAACTATTCTACTCCCCTGAGTACTATTAGATTATTCGACTTGATCAATTAATCTAATTTTACACTGCTTTGGGGAAGAGAAAATCAACTAGAGGAACATATTGATGGTTCAGACTTGTTTGATTCAATCTTCCCTATCTACAACAAATTGCATGTACCACAGTTTTTTTGAGCTCAGCTGGAATCAGACAAGGCAGTTCCCTTGCTAAGTGCCTCCAGCTCTTGGTAGGTGTGTGAATCAACACATACAGGTAACCAAAGGCAACCATCAAACCACAGCTGAAATGCAAAGAGTAGATTTATTTCAGTACCTCCCTGACAACTGCAGGCAGCAGAGACACACAGGGACACACAGGCTCAGTTAGGCTCAGCTCATCCTGAAGGGCAGCAGGGGTGGAAGAGGGGCACTCTGCAGCTCACTTGAACTAAAGCTTCAGGCATGTCTGTGAGAGTGTGTTCTCTCTCCGCAGGAATTCTACTTCTTGAAACAGGGAGAAGTTGGACAACATAAGGCATAAAAAATGGGGTTTTCCCACAGTGACATTTTTAGCTTTTACAAATGTAAGTTCACTTTGAGTGACACTGTTCCCTCCTCTGACAAATCCTCCAGTTTTAACCCCCTCCTCCCAACAGTAGGTAACATTCAGCTTCAAAACATTCAGCCTTTCCTCTGTTTAGTTATCCAGCTACTGAAAACATGTTTTTCCTTCTTTGATAGCCTGTTTCTTTCCTCCTTTCTCTGAGCTTTTGTTTCTCTGTCACAAGCTCTCATACCCTTAAGAACACAAAATCCAAGGAAATACCTCCACACTGGTATGTATTTCAAATGTCCTACTGGCCACTGCTATTGTTTCAGTTGGATGGTTCCACTGAGGCATTTTCGCAGGTCCCCACCTTTATCCCAAATGATACAATGCTGTTTGTATTCCCAAATGAAAACAGGAGGCAAAATCAACTTCGAACTTTTCATGAACGATTGCTGTGCGTTAGGAATCCTGGTGGAAAAAACACAGCCACAAGCTAAGATACAAGAAGAGGACTGCTTAGAAACAGAGTCTTAAATAATAGATCAGAAGATCACTTTTGCTAGGACTGGAAAATAAATCTGGCATATGAAGACATGGAAAGGTACTATCAGGAATAGCATTGCTTAAATCTCCAACATTCTAACTGTAGCATTGTCTTAAGAAGGTAAGAAAATATGTTTAAATGTTGGCTTGTAACCCTTTTTTCTCTGATAAGGAAAAAAAAGTAGCGCAAGAAGAACTGATTTAAAAATTGGAAGAAATCATAGCTCAGCTTTACTCTCCCTTATCACTCCAATCTCGCTTGAGTTTTAGTACAAAAATGGTTAGAATGTAAACATTATTTCTTTCCAAGTGGAGAGCCAAAGCCCAAAAGAAAAATTTCTAATCAGAATTTGTTTAGTTGAAATGAATCTGTTCTACCAGAAACCAGATTAAAAATATGTAATGAGCTGTATTTGTTCCCTTCCTTCATCACTAGGCAATACTGATATTCCTTCCTACACCCCAGCAAAATGGATATGCAGCAGCTCTTCTAAAAACCCCAAGCACTGGAAAGCAGAGTAAGACTTGGAAGGAGCAGCCTTCCCTACGGCAGAGATTGAGCTTGCATCAGCAACACTCATGGGAATTAATACTATATAAGAGAGTAGATCACAAAATGTGTTTCATATCACTTCCTTGTTCATGCCTCTACTACTCTTAGACTCCTGCTATTAGACACGTCCCTTTCTGTTGTTCCCCCTCATCACCTTTTGCAGTCCATAGAGAGGAACAGGCGTTTTAAAGGTGTTTTTCTGACTCATTTTAAATGTTTGCATTAGGATGAGATAAACTGTACTTCAGTAGCATCTTACTTTCTTTAGGGTGAGACATAGGAGTTCAGACATGGACATCCACATTGCACACCTTCACTGTAGATATTTGTCATACAAATTTGTCATATAAATCCCAGCTAGAAAAAGAAAACAAGACCAAGAGAAAAAAAGAGGGAGAAAGACTAAGGCAACAAATAATACCAGAATCCCCAGTATGTGATGTAACCTAAAATTCAAAAGCTAAGATGTAACAAATTTAAAGTTAAAAAAAATAAAAAGGATAAAAAGCCAAACAGTATCTCAAAAAGAACTCAAATACCTCAGTTCATCTACGTGAAGTGAATCAGAAGAAACATGTTATCTTTTTCCCTTAATTTTAGACTGAAAGGTCACCTAACACACCACCACTGCAAGTTTGTTCTGTGTGGTACATCCGTTAGTCTCCTCATAAAAATATATTTCAAAATATATGAACTTGAGGAATGCTACTTTTTCATAAAGGAAAAATTGAAATAATTTTAAAAATACATCTTTTTTAAATTACTGTGAACATTCTTTTTCCTAGTTTGGTTACATTTTCTTCTGACTCCTTCTAAATAATTATGTTTGTTTTCACACATGTTAAGCTACTTACAAGCACTAATTTTGGACAAAAGAGAGGAGTTAAACTTTTCTGCACTACTGTTATAGCTGCATTCAAAGCCACCAACTCAGCAAGGGTTAAAGTGCAATTAAGAGATCTCCAGATGAAATCATATCATGACTATTACTTCAGGGGATTTTTTAATTTTCAAATTACCATGTCATACAAGCTCAACTATTTGAAAAATTTCCTTTTTTTTTTTCCAGAATAGGATGGAATTCAAACAACAGAGAGTGGAAAATAATACTGAGAAAAGAAACAATGCAGAAATCTTTCACTCTGTTAGCGGAGGAGACTACTTTTTATCTTCATTTACGGAAAAGGCACATATAAAAACCTGTCTTTATTTATTCATGTTACACTTTTTCTCATTTTCCAAACAAAAAGAAGTGTGTAGCATTTGTAAAAGACCACAACTTAAAAGATCACCGGTTTTGAGCACTGTTATTTAAAGTCTGTATAGTTTTTCAACAGCAGCGAATGTTGATAGCAAGAGAATTAACGGGAAGAACTGAGTACGATGGGGAGTTTTTACGGTCTTTTGTCTCTTTTAAACTTGATATGTTTCAGTACTTCAACTGTAAATTTTTTCTCTAAGAGTTTTAGTATTCAGTTATGCAATATTGTGCTTCAGGTAATCTTATTTGTAAATGAATCTGTAGGATTGATGTTAATATGTGGTTTAATTTGTTAGGCACAATCTTGAAAAGCCATAAACTTACTTTGCATCTTTACATACTCATATATTAAAGAGGTATGATTTATAATAAACATCTGCTTTATAATACTGATGGGACAGAAGGCATTAGACAAGGAAAAAGGTCTTTAGGTGTGACACACCAAGCCCAAATATGCACATGTATAAGTAAACCTTTAAATTATAGCTGAGCGATTTTCTTATGCCAGTCCAAGGATTATTAATACACATGTCAATGTCAACTTTAATAAAGCTGTTGCATTAATTGTAACTATGGTGTCTTGTACTAACACCTGTCAAGGTGTTTCTGGTGCAGAAAATCTTTGTCATGAAGGAGCTAGATAACATAAATTATAAGTGAACTTGCCGTTTACCTCAGGAGATCCAAATTCAAATACTGCTTTTAGTCTCAAATGAGTTGTTTATCACACCCCACTGAACCTCCAAATATGGCACAGTTCTGCATGGCTGGAAATCTGGACTCAGGAGATGTGAAGGATTGGAATATCAGGCTGTATCACTAATCAAGATTATGGTGTATTGGCAGAGACAAGTAGGAAAGTGTATATGTGTGTACAGCAAAAGCCAGCTCCTTCACTCACTAGCCAGCACTATTCATATCTTAAATTCCATAAGCAGGATGTTTGTTAGCAAATTTTGGACAGAAAAATAAGATGCTGTTACTAATGACAGCTTTTTCAAATCATCCTCATACAACTGTGAATTTTATTCTTCTATTGGAAGCAATGGTATCCATGTGAACACCAGTCAGTGCTACTTATGTCTGAAAATGCTGAATATCATTTTTGAAGCCTGAATGCAAAGATCTGTGAAGACTGCAATCCTATAAGTTTCAGTTTTCTACAGAACTGCTCTCATATAAAATAAAATTATAGAGGAGCGTCTCATTCATGAAAAAAAGGAAAAATTCTCAGTGGAAAATCAATAAAAAGTATTTTTATACCAATAGTATCATATATTAATATCTCTTTATATAAATTGTATCCATTTAAAATTAATCCATCCAATTTTCACTGGAGGTAAGACACCATACCAAAGGACTATCACAGTGCTAGGTCTGGGCAGAATAACAACTCATATTCATTTTTACAAACATACAAAGCCAGCTAAAGGAGACTCATACCATGTTCTTGCGTACAACATAGAGTACCCATGGGAGGATGGCACTATATTTCGTCCATGAGCAGAAGAGTGAAGAGGAGGGTTCTGGCAGCATCCACACAAACTTTAGTAAAGGCAATGGCGAAGCCACGTTGCAACTTGAAGGTCTTGTCATTGCACATTCTCTTTTTTACACATCTAACTTGGCTTCAGCAATACAGTATCAAGCATCTCTAGGCTGAAGGTGGGGGTGCAAACCTTCAACTTAACAGTAAAATGTTTATCTTTTTAGAGCAAAGCAAGGAAAACCCTTATTAGCAAGGGCCTTATTAGGGCCAAGTTGTCAATTTGCAAAGCCCTAGGTTACCTTTCAGCATCCCAAACAAAGATCTGCTGTACTACTTCAAAGAAAGGAAGAAGGAAACAACATACCCTCAGCATACATAAGGCAAGATGTAGAGGTGGGTACAAGTCAGAGAGTGGTTGTTCACACATACCACAATAAATCTCAGGTCCTCTATTAGCAAACATTAAATATATATCTCTGCAGCTTTACTAGAACTGTCTGTTGAAAGATAACAAACAGGATGGGAGAACCATTTTACTGCTCCTGTCTTCCTAAAGGAAACCTCCCAGCTGAACAGACTGAGTTCTCTCTCCAGAACTAAGATGAAAAGAGCCTACTCAGCAGGTGGATTTTTACTATGAGGTTTTAATGCAGTAAAACAAGCTCACAACCCCATGGGAAAAGCAGGACAGGGATAAATCTGAGTTTTGCAATATTTGGATACCAACAGAGAAATCTAGATGGCAAGATTTTGTCTTTCTTCATCGATAAGAAACTGCCTTATTTTGTTCTTAAATAGGTGTTTCATGATGTTAATACATGCTGGACTTGGTCTTAGTAGAGAAACTTCTAAATGGCAGTGTTAAGTGAAAAATATTACTGAGATTCTAAAAACTTTTTAGAATTGCAGAATTGCGTGTTAGTCAAGAGCTATGTTATGAACTAGCAGTCCAGTAATTAATATAAATTTTATAAAAGGCCTAATAGGTATTTAAGCAAATAGGCAATTAATGCTTCAGAAGGTAAATGTGTATTCAGCTATTTATTGAAAGAGCAATCCAATTTTAATCTCCTTTAAAAAAATAAAAATATCTGTACAAACATAGAGAAATAAATATGAAAACCAATTCAAAGGCCACAACTCCTTAATAATAAGCAATAAATAAAAGTCCAAATGAAGACCAAATGCTTACTTATGTTTGATATGGAAAAAGATTGTATAGGAAAAGTAAACCTCCTTAATTCAAATGCCCCTATCTATGTTTTGTAGCTGGCACATTCTTCTGTAACAGCACAGACCAATAAGCAATGTTTTGACATACTGTAAGAAACAGATAGTGAATAAGTAATGTGTAATTGGTAAATAAAAAGCAGAGACACTTAGGGAATACAGATAACTTCTTTCAGACTAAGTTTTCTGATATTTATTTATGTTTATACTTACATTTATAAAATCAGCATTAGAAGGCTAGAGATATGCATATATGTACAGATATATTTGTGTCTGTCTTCTGCCTAAACAAGAAGATGTAACTATTGTTTCTGTCTCAAAGAGAAACTAGTAATAGAGACAAATCTTTCTTTGATAATCTTGGTTTATTACAAAAATGTTCAGAATCCTGCTTTTCATAACAGAGTAGGAAATTAACAAGAAATAAACAAAGAAATTTAAAATGTTTTAAACATTGCTTTTGGACACAGTTGTAGTGCTATTTTCAATCAGAACTTTTCTCCACAGCTTTTACTCTTACCTTTTATTCAAGCTGCACTCTCAGGATTTGTTCAAAATACAGCTGATCCTTGCTTATGGCCTTGCCTGTTTGCTTCTCTGGAGTTGCATCTCTCTCACAGAGATGCACATCTTCAAAAACAGTAGTTAGCAAAGCTCCTTCATCCATATGAGCACATGTACATTCTCTCAGTGGTTTGGATAGGGACAAGTGGCTGAATTTGGAGTGGGGGATGCTATTGTTTCGACTATCTGGTTCCATAAAAGATCATAACTATCAATTATAACTTAAATGAACTGAAAGTGGATTTTATCTGAGTAAAATAAGCAGATGTAAAAATATACTATAAAAAGATTCATGCAGAACTCTAATATTATGGCAATACTGCCTTTATTAGAGGTATGAGAGACCAAAACAATTCTAGAAGTTTGACATTCTCTTTCAAGGAGAAAAAGAAAAGCTCAAAGTTAATAAAGGTCATTCAAGAATGACTCCAGCACACTGCTTTAAGATCACACAGTCATTAGAATGGCCACTAAGTGAGTACACTTAGTGGTCACTGAAGAGAAAAAGAGGTCACATGTTTTTACCAAAGTATAGGTAAAAAGAATTATGCAAGTCTTTTAGAAAAGTAAAAAGAAAATGATACTGAAGTATTTAGACAATCCAATAATTATTTTGTAATATATATCTCAAAAGATTTCTGGTAGATGTTTAAAAAGAAAAGCTGTCTTAGTTCATTTACTATGTCTTTTGATTCTGATGGCACAGGGTGTTCTAAGAGTCAGAAAGCTCATGTTTTGATCTGGAGAAAAAAAGGAAGAATATCACATATATCTCTGGAAAGCTTTGGAGAAAACTAGAACAACAGATTTTAAATTAAACTATCAAGCATGCAGATTCCTGGGACTAATGAACCTGGAAAGCATTGCAAGTCATAAATGGTTATGAGTTTGTTTTTGATGTGATTAAGACTGTGATCATCATGCTAGCCCAAAATGACAGGGAAGAAATATAAGGAGTCCTTGAAATGGTAAAATATAAAAATGTATTTGTAATGAGAACAGGAGTGCTTTTGTGGAAAGAAAGTCAGATAGATATTTTCAAACCTTCATAAACATTTTCAAAGATCTTAAGAAAAGAGTCCCTAGCCCAAAGGTGCTTTGGCAGTTAAAAGGAAATTGTCTCCAGATTCACATCCAGTCCAGTAAGAGCAGTCTAGTCCCAATCGTCTAATGACTCATAATTGTTAATGAGACCTGCATGTAAGTACAATCAAACACAGAAGGAGACTCTCTGTAGCCTTAGTAGCTGCATATGGCATGGCTCACGTCTTTAACTGCAAGAGGCCAACAGTATTTGAAAACAAATTGTTTGTTTGGCATGTATTGTTAAAACTTAGGCACGTAAAGCTCCAGCAGACAGGATCTCCCCCTGGAGGTGTCCACAAGCATCTACTGCTTTTTAGTCTCTAGGGAAGAGATTTTTTCTTTTAGAAAACTTGTTCATTAGCTGCTAAAATGCTGTTGCCAGTAATGTGACTAAGCTGGAACAAGTGTATCCCATTCCCTAAAAAAATAAATTATTTCTTTTATTATAGTGATCACATCTGCAAGTCAAACACAAGTTTAAGAAAGATTTGAGGGTTGCAGACTCTCTCTCCAGAACATTTGACAGGAGTGAGGTAGTACAGATTAAAGTGTGAGATATTGGTACATCAAACTGAATTTTTAACAAGTACCCTAGAAAAGTATGGAGATCGTGATCCTCAGAATAATTGCTCAGGAGAGGGAGCTGCAAAAAGTGGTTCCAACTCTTAAGATTGCAATGGTTATCGCCTGTCACTAATCTTATCTGAAGCCAGAGCTCTCAGATTTATGTGAAACTCTTTAAAGATACCACACATTGTGAACTCAGGGGTAACACAGGAAAAAATGTTGAAAAAGATACAGTAAGACCATTTAGGCCTACCAACATAAAAGACAATGGTTGGAAGCAATATCTATAAGGTAAATATTAGTGTTTATCTCATATAGCGAGAACAAAAGCCCTGCTAGAAAAAGAACTCATATTTTTGACAGGAGGAACTGCACATAGAACACAATTCAGGCACAGATATATTTAAGTGAAGAAATTCGTTGCTCCTACTCTCATAGTCTCATTCCCCTGAGCCAGCTTTGCAAATGGATGTTATGGCTGACTCCATGGTTATGTGTGTTGTACCCATTCCTGCCAACCTACTACGCTTAACACAGTAACATCTAAATATGGACATGAGGATTTTGGTTACACACAACAAAAAAATTTGTGGAGGTGGTAGATGTACCCATACACCTGAAGGCAGGCAATTTGCATTGTCTAGAACTAGAGTGTTACTTCCCATCTCTTACTTTTTCAGTGGTAGTTGGAAAATATCTGAAAATATAGCTGAAATTTGAAAAGCTTGTAAAATCAGTCTCTGATCATCTTACAACGTAATTAAGTTGAAGGATAACATCAATGAAGCATTACATCTTGACAATTTATTTTTTATGAAAATTAATTACAAAAAAATGAAAACAAAACTGTCTTTCATGTAAGAAACAGTAAAAAAAAAAATTGCATAAGGATGCAAGGGCAAATTCAAATGAAGTGATAAGAATGGCAAGCTGCCAACAATTAATGTAAAAGTTAAATTAATCTAGCATATAACATCTCTTGCACCTAAATAGTTTCCCAATTAATTGTTGTTCATCAAACAGGATGATAGAATGGGTGAAACTTTGTCAGTTTTCCTGAGAAGAAGGAAATAAGGAATGCTTCTGCCATCTTGTCTTAGATGCTTTCAGCAAGGGAACAATTTCACCAGAATAAGTCAAGTAAGGGATCACGCTATCTATATGAACAGGATAACTGGATTTTGCCACTAGCATTTTCTTATCTCCAGAGAAACTTGCAAGTACAAATTATGACTGAGCAAACCCTGTAAGGCAAAAAAATTAATATGAAAAATTAAGTTATAAGCAAATTTAAACTACACCAGTACCTCAAGTGAATATGTTGAATTTAGAAAAACTAAGATACTTGAATGTATTTTTCCATTTTGAAATGAAAATTGCATTGAAAAATGCTAAGTTTAACTTATAAAACTAGATATCTGGAAAAGGAAAATACCTTAATTTTCAACAGATAATTTTTTTTTAAAGAAATTTGCAGAACTTTTTATTTTACTCAGACTGAAATGAAAATATTCTACTTAGAATGAAACAGAATGCAATTTTTGGAATGTTGTGATTTAGCCACAAAACTAAAAGAAAAAAAGCAGTGTGAAGTTTTCATAATCAACCTTTTTATTTAAACAGGAAATGCTTTTGTAGGCATTACATCTTTCAGGCACTCACATCATGTAAAGAAAGTTACATTGCTCAAGCTGAAGCAATACAGACTTAATTTTTACTACAACACAAGTGAAGAAAACCTCTGCTGACCATCCTGTTTAAGACAAGTATGTACCTGATGAACACCTCAGCACTAACACTCAGCAGATAATGCTTCCAGGTATTTCAGTATTTCACCAAAAATATTAGCAGATTATTAACTTTTTCATCACAGAAGGAAAATTTAGAATCCATTGGTCAACAGTGTGAGTATGAGTGAGCTAAAGAAATACTCTTTCTAAGTCCCCTCCCACTGCTCTAAAATAAGAAGGCTGCTTTTGTGCGGAACCTTTCATTCTGAATTTCAGACCTTTAAAAGCAAAGAGGAGAGATTGATAGACTGGCAGAGTGTTTGGGTGTGTGGACAGCAATATGCATTGGATAACTGCAGGATCATTGGTGGGACTATATGTGTCACAAAAGTCATGCCTAGTCTACATGCTAAGATTTTACAAGTATTGTCACTGAAGTTCTTTTAATAATATGTATCTTCACAGAATTTATCAACACATGGGAATTCAATAGCATTTTTTTATACAGACTACAGAATGTAGGATGTCTTTTCAGGAGCTGAGCCTAGAGGTATAAATCAATAGATCCCTGCTAGTGTGATCAAGAGCCTATCTTTCAAAAATACCAGGAAAGACCCCCATATACAGAAACAGTATTTGCAGCTCTCCATCAGTGTTGCAGACTCTGCTCCCCAAGGCTCCGTCAGGTTTTAAACAAAAAGAAAGGCAGATCAATAACACAATGATCAAAAAATTCAAAGGGATTGTCTCTACAAAAATAAACCCCAACATATTATTGCTATTTTTGCTACTATTTCAGCTGTTATGAAAGATTGTGGATAATGCTTTTATAATGGATTCTGCAGGGTTAACACAGCAAGACCTTACCTATTCTACCACCAAACAATAGGTACAATTGAAGCCTTAATGAAAGCCTGTTTTCATTCCCCCAACAAAGTTAATTTCCAATTGGTTCAAACCTTAAACAATGTATTAATGGACTGGGGGAAGGGTAACATTACTGTAATGAGCATGTGTCTGTACTTTCATGCCTATTAACCTATCTCTCACACAGGTTACACATTTCGTCATGTATTTAGGACAGAAGTTCACACATCTGTCTAAATAGATACAATCTTTACCTATGTTTGTGGGACTCTCAAGGTACCAGTTAGCCCAACAAATAGCAAAAACCATGGGTGGTATTTTACCCTGAAGCACTGAACAACTTAGTGTAGTCAGTGTGAAAATACAGACCAGTCTAATGGAGCAGTCAATAGCAAATCAGGACATTTCTGGCGTGTCTCCACCAAGCAATGGAGTGTGGTATGAAAACCCTGGAATATCCTCATCACTGAGGCTATCTCCTGAGCAAGAAGGGGTATCGAACTATCAACACAGCACATTTTAAAACCATCTAGCTCTGCTGAGAAGCTGGCATTGCTGGCTCAGTCATAGCTGTCGCTTCCAGCAGTGCTTTGGGTATCTGAGCTTGTTCCTTGGCACAACTCTGCTCTGGAGGATGACACACCAACTACATGAGCTCTAGCCAGCGGGTATCTCCAAAGCCAACAAGTGGAAATGTTTCCTGTTTTTATAATTGACCCTAGAGGAATCCTGAGTGTGCTCTCCAGTCACTCCCATGTGCTGCAGCATGCAATAATTTCCTTGTGCTTTTTCCTTGAGACCACACGCATGAACCTAACCCACTTTTCTCACAGTGTACAGCTCTTGGCACACTATATCTTTAACTGGTAGCCTTTCCATACAAAACACAATTCCTGATTTCTCTGAAAGGCATGATGCACATAGAACAAAGATAAAAATATATGCTTAGATTTTTTTCTTGTTTGCTTTATAGATTTAGCTGCAAAAAACACAATATCTACATGCCTGGACTTTAAAAAGGGGGAGACATTCAGAAACATCTCTTTCTTCTATGTTTCTTTATGGAAACTTGCCTCTAGACAGCACCTGCACACTATGCTATTTACTGTGAATACATTCTGCAGGTGTTTGTCTCTTCCTGCACATTGCACAGAGTGCAGATGCCTTAGAGAATCCTGGACTGCAATCCAGAGTCTGAGGCATAAAAGTTAGGCATTGTAAAGCTCAGCGTTATGTTGGAGGTTTTTTTTGGATTAAGCTTTCTAGCCCAAGGCATGTTCAGTCTGCCTCGACACCTAACATTTAAGGCTTTGCAGCATCTCACACAAGACCCTTACAGCCTTTCCCCCTCACAACTTTTATTGCTTGCCCACAATATTCCTATTCTGTAACCCCATCACACAACCCTACACAGAGTACTGTCTGACCTCAGCCACCAAAAATTCAACAGAACATTTGCACTCCACTCTGCAACACCCTCTTGACTTACTTCTCACGCTTTTGAAAGATACAAGAGAGTAGATTATTAGCAGTAAAGCTGCAAAGAAATAATATCTGGGAGGCATTTTTTCCTCTCTCTGAGATTTCATCAGGAATGGGACAAAATTTTACCTTGCCTTTCTGAAATTGCTGTTGCTTGCACTAGAAGAATTATATGTAGATATGTAATTACCAAAACTCTGCCTCGCTGTTGTTTCCCAGGACTGTGAAATCAATACATACTTTCTGAAACAATAGTTTTGAAACTTAAAATGTGAATTTCTTAGTTTATATTTTTTGCCAGGTTTCAGATATTCTTTTGTCTGTGCTTTCACATACTGTATGCTGTTAAACAGAAACAAACAAAGGAATCTTCAGATTGTTGAGAGCAATAGATCATAATAATTCTAATCTGTTGTTCTTGAGGAGAAACTACAGGAGTTTTAATCTACAGTGTATCAATATCATACATCAAAATACCTCCTTCAGAGCAGTTACATTCTATCATCACAAAAAATCTACAATCAGTATCATACACTATGCACAGGTAAGACATTTGAATATTAAAGCTTTTATAATGTAGTCACATTGCATGTAGCCACATGCAAGACAGATACTTGATAGGTGTCACTGTTCAATGCATCTACTTTTCAAAAAAATATTCAAACTTTCATCATATGGTCTAGTACAGAGAACACTTAACACAAAAATCTTAGATGTAAAACTACAAGAAAAGAAACAGTTTAATTCATTATAGCTTCTGTACACATTTCAGACAAGCATATTAATCCTATTTACAAGCACTAATGAAAAATTTCAACACTTCTGTAAGACAGTAAGATGAATTACTGTTAATGCATAGACAGGGACTGTGAACTGCAAGACCAGAAATTAATAGTAGATCTTAAATTATTATTGTTGTAATTATTATTATTATCATTATTATTCCTGTTATCATCATCATCATTCTTAAATACAGATCCCAGTTGGTCTTTATATTTGTATTATTGCTAGAGTTGAATTCGGATCTTGGATTCATATTTCTTTTTGCCAAGTAGTGTCCTGACAGGGTGGCCCTATACTGTGATCAGTAGGACTTTACAGAATTCTTGCTTCAGGAGGTTATTGATAGTAAACAACAGCTGAATTAAAGGAAGAAATAAGATCTGAAGGCATTTCTGGCTTTCTGCTCTGCTCCTCTCTTCACTTCACTCCCAACCCCTTGTTTGTCCCTCTCCCCTCTTTGATCACTTTGTATGAGAAATGAATTCCAATAGAAATGTAAAATCAGAAACAAAAAGAATGAGGAAAAAAATGGAAAGAAACTAGGAAAACAAAAGGTCACAATTCAGGCCCATAAGTAGATAAGCATGAGAAGAAATTCCCTAAGTAAGTGATCTTTAGCCTACACAGGAAAAACTGGGAAGTAATCCATTTTAAAAGGATGCAAACTAAAAATGTTTCAAGATTGGAGGCCAAGATTGTGCCACTTTGTCCTTTCCATTGATTGCTCAAGCTGGAAGACAAAACTGAGGCATACCATGCTCCTCCTTCAAATTCAGATTTCTTTCGTACAAGAACAAGGGCATGAAGAAGAGAAGAAAATGTTGCTCACAAATTAGAATGACAGTGCAGCAGATGGATTCATCTGAGAAGCACTATTGTACTCCTCAGTGCAGAAAAGCCCAAAATGATGTTCCATAAGTTGCAATGCCTGGTCCAACCTTTAATGAAATTTATGTGTCTCAGAGCAAATCCTAAATAATAAAACAAATCCTCTGGAAAGGCTTATGTAGACACAAAAATGTTGCATGAATGTTCACAATAATTTAAAATGAAGACTGAAAAATAAAAAATGTATTATTAAATTTCACAGGATGGCTGGTGTGTGATTCAGAAATTTTAGGAATATTCTGGGTCTGGTTGGACTGGAGATAATTTTCTTCTCAGCAGCCCATATATTTCTGTGGTTTTGATTTGTGATAAAAGCAGTGTTGATAGAACAGAAATGTTTCATCTGTTGCTGAAAAGTGCTTGCACAATGTCAAGGTCTTCTCTGTTTGTCACTCTGACCTACACAGCAGAGGAGCTGGGGTGTGGGCAAGAAGCTGGGAGGGCACAGAGCTGACCCAGACTGACTGAGAGCTTATTAAAACCATACAAAGTCATGTTGAGCAATAATACCAAGGAAAGGAGTTTTTCCAGTGCAACCATTGCTGAGAGATTAACTGGGCATCAGAATTCCTGGTGGGAGGCAGTGAGTGATTGCCTTTGCATCACCTCATGTTTCCTGTGTTTTTCCCTTCACTCATTAAACTGTATTTACCTTGACCCACAAGTTTTTCTTACATTTGCCCTCTGTTTCTTGCCCCCACTCTGCTGAGGATGGGGGTGAGTGAATGGCTAAGTGCCAGCTGGGGTCAGCTCAAGCAAGAAGATAACCTGTGATAAAGCAGAAATAGAGATGAAAGATAGAGCAACTGAAATGTAAATGCTCAGACATCCCAAAGAAGGTCTACAGAAAGCAACAGGTGCATGTAATCCAAAAGACTAAGCACAACCAAGTGCAGAGCTGAGGCTGCAAGGAAGACTTGAGAGGCCAATAGTGGAAATGCTTTGCATATGATGATGTATAGACATGTTACAGGAAAGAGAAATCAGTCTGCTAAGTCAAAAAAGTAAGTATTGATAAAAGGAATTTTTTTTTGCATATATATCGCAATAATGCAGTGGAAATTAGCAAAAATAAAATTTTTACGTAATGTGGACTATCATCAACTGCAAAGACAAGATCATAGAAAATATGGGCAATTTAAGGGCAGAAGACAAGTTGACAACATGAAGATTTCCTTAGCATTACATGAGCAAAAGACCCTGCAGTCAGGCTAACCTGTTTTAAGATCATATGATGATATTTTCAATAACAACTGCAAGCACAAAACCAAAGAAATTTATTAATGTTGGAATTTCAAATGGTTTTTTTAACATCAGAACAATGCTTACAGATAAAAGGAGTTAATTAAAAAATTTAGTAAAGTTCAGGCTGAGAGCAATGATTCAGTGTAATCAAAATTAAAAACATAGAAATCTCAAACACACAGAGCAAGCAAATACACAGTGGTACTTTGTACTTTTCCAAAGGTTAGCATGTTTTAGAAAACATGAAATGACTTCTTCTCTGTTACACATGAAGATACCTGAAGCAATGTTGCCGGAAGAGCACCTTTCTTTTAAAATATCCAGTGCATTAAAAAAAAATATATACCAAGAAGAGAGGAAAATAAGGATTGGCTAGATAAAGACATCTTTGTGAAAGTCAGAGAATAAATGTTGGCTATGTAGTGTGGTAGATATTGAAATGTCAGGCAAAAAACACATTTGAATAGACTCGAGCTATTTGAATAAAACACAAAGTATGCTCACTGCCAAATGTCTAGAGTTATGAAATATTGCCTAGGCAAAAGCAAAAATTAAAAATTACAGGAAAAAGACCTGGTGCCAAATTCCAAAATTTAAAAGACAGATATTGGCAAGTATTCTTGAGTAGCAAAAGTGTCTACCTCACCACATTCTGCACAACAGAAGTGGATCCAAATTGTCTGAGGATGTTCTCCAGAATGAAAATTAATCCAACTACAAAATAGCTGATGTTGGACAGACACACTATTGTAGAAGGTATAGAAGACCCCAGTTGTAAGTTCTTTTATACATTTCAAGAAACAGGGAAATCAGTCAAAAACTGCATAAGTAAAAGATGAGTTCATGGTGAGCAATACTCACTACAGTATAGGTCACATCAAACAGTCTTTTTTTCCCAACATCTGAAATCTAAAAATGTAAATACTAAGTGAGAAATGTATATACATGAGATACTAATTATTCAAAGGCCCCTGGTATTTACAAAATGCATTTATGGGTAAGGGGAAACAACCTGTGTGTGCAAATCTTTGAAGCTACTGTTGAAAGAAGATGTCATACAACAAATAGTTCAATAAAACATACCCTTTAAATGTATCAATGCAGGTATGTGAACAAAGAAACTGTTGTCACTGTGATGCTAGTGAGATGGTATACAGGGCAGTGCTCTTACAGAAGAGAGTTGTCAAGTCGAACATTACTAGCATCACCCAAATCCCAATAAGACAAAATAGAAAAGGAATTTCTTGTAGCAGTGTTTGCATGCAAAAAGTTTAAACAATATGGTCAAAGATAGGGAAACTATTCTAGCTGGAAGTGCCCATAAATCATTTGGGAGTGCTTTTTTAAAAAAACCACTGTCAGTCACAGAAAGCCTTTAGTGTATGCTACTGAAACTGCAAAGTGTAAGCATGAAAGAGACTGACAAATACATTGCTGATTTCTTATCCAGAGCAGCCTTGCAGTGAACAACTACAACTTAACAGGAATGTGAAATCTCCAGCCTGATATTAACGCAGAAAATGCAGAGAGACAGAAGCATCAGCCGAGTCTGCTATGTGCAGTTTCAAGGTAGGGGCTACAACATATTTAAGAACAAGTGATACAAGACACAGATTTACAAGTGCTTGCATCTATCATTCTGTCACTCTCTGTCAGGACAGCCAGACACTATGGGAGAAGCCTTGTCTTCTTCCCAAGAATACTGAAACTGCCCAGAATGAGCTGAGAATCCACCATAGCATCATATATAAAGTCAACGGTATCATAAACCCAAGGTCAGTAAAAATAAATTCCCTCAGATACACACTAAAGCCCCACAGGAATAGCATTCCCTTCCTCCATAATGCAGTGACACTGCACTCTCTGCAGCAGTGCTGCACTAATTGAGATCTTGGGAGTAGCTTTGTCATGCTTTTGATGAAACAAACTACAGGACACCATGCTTCCTAAAGGTTTTTATTGTAAAGACAGTATTTGATAAAAGACAATGAAGTCACACTGCATCCTAGCAGGCTTTGGAACAGACCACAGCCATAACTATAACTGGGCATTTTGTTTGCAAGTCAACACAGATTATTCCTTCCTTGAAGCATGCTATTTGGACATGAGTGGCAAAATTCAGATTCCATGAGTTCTGTTGTTTGAAAATGGAGGCAACTACAGGCAATGTAGAAGCTAAAAAACCTGTTACAATCACTGGAAATATAACCAATGCAGCCAAGGAAGTCCCTAGGACTGTTCATCTGAAGGAATATATATGCCTGTTTTACAGAGGATAGCAATTCCTCAGTCTCCAGACTGATGTCTTGACACGCCACTACCAACTACAATGGAAGTTTAAATACGTGGTGCAAATATAGGTATACACATACTTTACACATAGCTTAATGTAGGTATTTTAACCTTGGGCTGAATCACATACTAGTGGCATATTCACATCACTTAATTTCAATTATCTAGAATTCAGTATACAGCCAAAGCATGTTGCCAGCTTCTTTCCATAGTCAGCTGAAGCTTGAGAACAAAACCATTTCAGAGGCTCACTCACTCCCTCACCCACTAAGGCACCTCTCTTAAGATATCATGAGCCTATTCAGAGATGCTTGTTTCTCCCCACTGACTTCGGAGACAGTTTCCTAAAAGAGACTAGGAAGGGCTAATGTGAGGTGAGACAAATCCCACCCCAAGACAATACTATAGTCACTGTCAATGCTGAAGTGATGTATTTTAGCAGGCATTGTATCTTGTATAATATCTAAATACATCAGAGAAAGAGCAAAACAATTTTGGTTCCCTGCCATCCTCTGTGCCTAAATGCTTTCAGATGGGATACAAGGGCTTTCCCCCACGAATTACACCTTGCTAAGCAGCAGAAAGAAGAGTACCCTAAGAGGTTCCCAGGGAAGAAAAATTAAAGCACAAGGAGAGGAGAGTGTGTTATTGAGCCTTGATGGCATGAATTGTCAAGCTCACGAGGGAGACAGGTGCAGAGGAAAAGTGTTCAGGGAAACCACATCAAAGAGAATCTAACATTCCATGCTGGGAATCAAACACTTAGAATTCACTAATTGAAACATTCTTTCATTCATCAGAAATGGATAAATGGTTTGCAAAGCTTTATTAACTAAAATGGTTAGTAATTTTTTAAAGATTCTAACAGAATAGTAGGGAGCTTGTATCTATCAATAATAACTTCTAATGAGCAGATTATTGCCATCTATACAGTATTTATAAATAGTTTATCAGTATATTATGGACATTAGTACCATCTGCCACAGATAATTATAACCATGTTGATAGGTGTTTGAACTGATTATAAGACACATATGATTCAGTTAGATTTCATTATAAATGATGAGCCATTTCAAAGAATAATTTTTTAAACTCATTATAAACTACTCATGAATGAATATTTTTTTATCACAAGCTTCAATTGTTTTTCAGGATCAGATGATATACATTTAAATGCATGTTTTGTAGTCAAGAAGGCTACCATATCAAGTGATTAGCATTTAAAAAATGTGTTATTGTGACAAGATTAATAAAAATTGCCACAAATACACATAAAAAGACTGATTTATAGAGTAGCCTTTCATGATATGTCCAATCTGGTGTGCTGTTCATTTAAGTGATTGCCATGACTAATTTACGTTCACATTTAGCTTTTGTTGGCATTCAGAAAAAATTATGCAAACTAAGGGCATATAAAAGTGTCTAGGCTGAGACTATTTGTGCCAAGCTATGTTCTGAATTGGAAAAAAAAAGATAGAATCTTTAGACAAATTACATCACGAAATCAGTAAGAAAATTAGGGTTTATGATAAAAACAATGCCAATGGCAGCATAAATGAGCACCACTAAAATATCCCTGTCTTTGGAAGAAAATGTTCATGTACAATACATGCTGGTACTACAGACAGGCACGGCTTAGCTGAGACATTCTCAGTGCTTTAGCTGTTTACTTAGGCAGCAACAGAGTTCTAAGAAATAGTTGCTATGCCAACCCATCACAGGACTATAGATATATACATTCATGACCAGGGCTTATTTTGAGAGCTCCATTACCCTTTCTTCCAAAAGTTTAAATATGCTACTGCTATACGGTTTCCATTAAGGCAAAATTCTGTTGTCTGTGGGCTACAATGCACAACCCTGATTTTTTCTGAGATAGGGTGTGGAGTACCTAGAGTAACATGAAGACATTTCAAATAAGAAGCAGAACAGCCCTTTGACGTCACATTTCTACAATCACTGAACAGACTGTTCTATTTGCAAGCCTCTAAAGATTTGGTGTTCAGATGATAAAGGGCACTGCTTTTTATAATCTATTATTAACTGTCATGTGTGTATTACTGCAGGAGTTCTCTGAAGAGAAAGCAAAGCATGGTTTGGTGATATGATGATGAAGTGCTTTTTTGTACTATTTACCAGAACAATTTTCCATATTAACTCCATCCAGCCAGTCTTCTTTTTGAAATACAGGAACAAAGTATAGTAACTTACCTCTGGAGCTTATAAGTGATGTCTTCAGATAAATATGCATTTTAAAATAATTAAAAATCATAAAAGGAGCTCTTTAGTCACCTTATTCTGTTTATGTTACTTTAGGGGCTTTTTTTTCAAATTCATTTGAAATTTCAGTCTATTTATTTTGTAATTATTGGATGACTACATGCAGCTATTTCAATTAGATTTTGATGGCTGATAAAACCATTGTTGACAGCAAGTACACAAACGAATGAAGGGAAACCAGATTAGCAATGTTTGTGTCACTGCATTTAAATAAAACTAAATGTTTGGGCAGAAATGTGATCAAATCCAAAGAGGAAAGAAAAACAATAAATGGCATGGTAGAGATGCCATCATGTCAGAGAAAATAATCTTTCTTTAGATATCTGGATTTTCTGAAGAATGATTATTTCCTTTGCAGACCTAATTTTAGTTCCCAGAGAGTGTAGCCACTTCTTTTTCAGACTGGAAACCCAAAGACGTTTATATATGTCGTCTAAAAAGAGTTTTGCAACAAGGCACACTTCTTGAAATGTGAGAAAAGCAAGAAGATAGGAAAGATATCAATGTAGATACACAGAGTTCAACCCACTAGAATTGATAAGGCAAGAAAAGCCATTGTGATAAATTCCAAAGGTTAAATCATTTTGTCTATTCTAAAGATCAATATAAAGGGGAAAGGAGAGGGTGAGTGTGATAACACCATTTAAGAATGATAATATACTTGCCAGATGAGAATCTGCATCACACAGGTGTTCTTTTTAGAAGAGAGGAGCATTGAAGCAGACATCTCTTGTGTCTCTCTTATTGATATGAATAACATACTTTGTATTCATTCGAACGGCTATAGAGAAAATACCTGAAACTGGTGGACAAGAAAGAAAATTATACATTAAGTGCTCTGAATTAAATTTGATACAGCAATGCTGCCACAGGCTGAATGCAGTTCTCTGCTCAGTCTCAAAACCTGATTCAGGTCGGTGTTTTTATTTGTTACAGAGTTGGGTTTTTTAATGTATCTCTAGGAAGCAACAGATTTGGCCCATTTTTCAGTAAAATAACTTCATTTTAAGGATTTTCATCTTTTGATTGTTGGAGAAATCTTACAGTTCTTGGTGAAAATCTCTATAAAAATATGAGACTTCTTAGAATTCATTTCCTTTTTTGTCTCACACAACTTCATTAATTCCTTGGCTTTTAGACTTTTTTCTTCACTCATTTTCTGCCCATCATTATCCTTTTTCTTACTCTCCTTCCATGAGACAACACAGGCATTGCAGTTCACATCCAGAAAGGTTCTTACTCTTTATCTTATCTAGATCCATACTGCATTTCACAGATCAAGCCAAACCCAGTTCACAGTTACAATCTGTACATGTGCTTCCTCACTTAGAATTCATTGTAACACAACTTTGGGGATCATTAAAGAAAAAATACACCAACTTATGTCTCTCACTAGCACAAAGTATGAGCTTACTTGCATGATAAAAGGACCAAGACTTGAAATTGTTCCACTTGAAAATGCAAGTAGGAAGGACCATTGAAGCCTTCCTGCTCCAAATCAGCATGCCAGGTCTGTTGCAGCTGCAGATGTTCCAAGATTAGCAGAGACAGAAGAGCTCACTCGGAGCACATCACATCTCTCGTCTGGCCTGCTAGAGCTGGCTCAGACTGTGCCATAGGAACCAGCCATGGTTCCTCCAAACATGCTAAAAACATGCGCTCTTGGTTTTCAACAGCATCATGGTACTACAGTTCAGAGCAGAGCAGACAGTGAGAATTTCTATTGCAGCAGCATTACATGTCTTTGAGGCAAGGAGCAGACAGTGCAGATACTGAATTAGCAGAGAAGGATAAAGTGGTTTTGATTAGCTTTGACCTCGAAAAGAATCTCAAAGTCTGCATGACTCCCAGGATAACTTCAGAGAAAGGGTAGAAAAGAGGGGGGACCAGTTCTGAAGGACATCCCAGTCCACTTTACAAAATAACAATAGAATAGATAGCCACAATTTAGCCAATATCATCAGAATGTATATATCCACCCTTAGTTTCTCCTTGACCTTTGAATTGCTATTAAAGACAGAGTTCTAAATCAGTTTGGAAATTTCAGAGGTGATCTTAAAGAAATTGTATCTTTTATGCTTACCACTACTTTATTAGATTAAAAAGTAATGAAAACTTTTATACTTTTTGTATTGTTTTTTTAAATGCAAAGGAAAATCTTCCCCACAGTACATTCCATCAAATGGTCAAATTCAAAACAGTGTGTAGGACTCATCCTAAAGCTAGAATACAGTAAATCCACAATGGAGCAGGATTACTTCAACACAGGGAGTGGGTTTTTTTTTCCTCCTTTTTAAATTTAATATAACTGACTTTCCTAAATGATTTATTGGTCTGGGAGTCCTACCTCTCTTACCCTTTCAAGAACAATCACAGTAGGCTGGAATGGTTTGAAAGGCTGAGCTAAGGGAGAATCTGCATCCTTATCCCTATAACACTCTGGTGCTCACTGAACTGTTTCCTCAGACTTCTATTTGCAACAAAACTGCTGATCTCAAAACAGCTGCATTATTTCTGTTTTAGTGCTCAATCTGTAAAGAGAGAAAAACATGAGAGATTAATGAGATCTTTTTCTTCTCATGTTACTCCGTTTATCTCATAAAATCTATTTTTCAAGGCTTTCTTTCCAGATCTTGCTGATATTTCTTTGTTTCCTCCAGCAGCCCTCTTCAATTTCTCATTTTCTTTTCCAGTGCTTCATCACCAGCTTCTCAAATTACCATGTTATAGGAGAAAAGGTAATAATTAGTTTCACTTATCTTGATAGATTCCTCACAGTCTCAAATATCAAACTACAAACTAAAGATGAAGTAAAAAATAAAATTCTGCTGGCATTAAAGAAATTCTTATAATTAACCATTCTATGTCAGTAAATTGGGGTTTTTTAGTTACTCATGAATAGAGTGTAAGTCAATATAGTTAAATATGAAAGTCTCTTCAAAAACTCTTAGATCTCTAAAGGATATTTCATCATGAACCTAAAAATAAAAAAAATTAGTAATATACAATCATTCTATTCTCTTTTTTAGTATTATTCTGTTATATTGAGAATTTATAACATTGCTGAATTCTACTAAGCACTGTGATTATCCATAGTTCATATATTCCTATGAGGTAAATACCAATGAATCGTAGTGCATTATTGCACAGTATAACTCCTATGCTACTGTAAATAAGGAAACAGTACTTAAAAACAACAAACACACACAAAACAAACACAAAGCCAAACCAACCAGCAAGGAAAACAGCAGCTCTACTCTGGAACACAAACTGTTTGTATAAAGCTGTCTGTGGTCCCCTCTCAAAGCACAGAAGAAACTCCCAGACACCGTGATCATTACATGAATTTCAGCGGCTGCCATTTCAAATCCAGTAAGAGTTCGCTTGATCTTACTTTCAATCACAAATATCCATGGCATCTCAGGCATGAATTATACAAGTATATGCGTCTTCCTAGATCAAAAAACTTCAGATAATTTTCCACTTGAAAGAAAGGAGTGAGAATAAGATGTGACAGATGCTCGCCACATCAATTAGTGATCTTCTGGGATACACTCACATACTGCCCGGGTGAGGGCTGTATCAGAACCTGGATAGAATAGAGCAGAAAATTTCAGCGTAAGTAATTAAATACAAAACAGATTCCCTGCTGCAGTTTTTAGCTGGATACAATAATCTTCTCTACTCTCCATTATGCATTTTTGTAGTGGTGCTCAGTGTTGTAAAGCATTTACTGAATTTATAATACAGATGTGACTATGCATCTGCCCTTTGTCAAGCTATTTTACATTTTCATTTTATGACAAATATTTTTAATCTTTCTGTATAAAAAATATGTTAATCATTATCATTCCATCTACCTTTAGAATGCCTAAAACTGAATATAGTTTGAGATATGTACCTGTATAGATTTTCTTGGAAAGCTAAGAAATTGTGCAAGTTATTTAATAAAGCTCTCACAAACTGCATCCTATCTTCCATCCCTTTACAGTTCAGGGGCCATTTTGGTAAATTAAAACTGGCTTCTAATGACATAAGAAGTTCAATCCATAAAATCCAGGAAAGGCTTTGATTTTAAGTACAGTGCAGCAAATTACAGACAAGAATAATTTTGTTTGCTTGTTTGTTGCAGAGGAATTTTTGATTTTAAGTAAGATAGCCTCAGTATGGTTACAATCTCCCTCTATGCTTTTCCACCCAAGTATGTGTCAGTGCTGTTTTATTTCAACAGTCAAATGAAATTACTCTTGTGCTTCAACTGTGCATCTAAAATTGCTACTGTGAAGTCTTCCCTCAAAAGAAAATTAAGGGGAGTTTGAAGTGTGAGGAAACCTCGGTTGCCACTATTTGAGTTTCATATGAATTAGTGTATTTCATTTATTTCATTCACTGAAACAAAATGGTTTTGTTTTCTTTGGTGTCACTCAGAAGCCTAGAATTCAATTCTAAAGAAACACTGAAATAGAAACTGTATTAGCCTGCTCAAAAATACTTACTGAAGATACTTCTTTGGTAAGCTATGTTTATGTCAACAGAAAAAAGACGCACTAGAGATCACACACACAGCAACAGCAACAGAAGAAGGATGGAAACCTGTGGTTCAACTGTCCCCCTAGGTGAGTAAAATTTTATTACAGATATCTCACACAGCAACTGTACAGCTCGCCCCAGCTGGCACCAGCAAAATCTTGGCTTGTAAGGCATATAATTCCTGTCTTCTATAGAAGTATGTGCAGCTTTAGCAGCCTACAAAGTCTTTGAATGTCAACACAAAAGCTTCTGGGAGTTTCTTCTGATAGCTGATTAGGAGACAAGTAAAATGAAAATCCTTATTTTATTACTAAGTGTGATGCTTAAAAATATATTAACTCAGGGGAGATATTTTTTAGGTACTTATATTTTTTTTTTCTTTTTCCTGCTAGTCTCTTTTCCATTTGAGCATGCTAACTTAATTGTTATATGTTTTCTTCTATACATGGCAAATATTATATAGGGGTAAATTAAATGTGGTTTCCTTGCCAAAAAGCAGAGATGACAGTGTTATATTTTTACCCATCTTACCATGCATGGCAAAGGAGCCTGTGGTAGCAGGGCTGGCCATCTTGGTGAGGTGGGCTTCAAACAGACCCAGGGGAGGGGTCTAAACTGGCAACCCCATTTCAATCAACTGGGGAACAAGCCAGGACAATCAAAGCAGTAACAAATGTTCCTCTTGGCTGCCTCACAAGATGAGAATAAGAAGAAAAAACATCTTCAGATGGTGAGTCTCTTTTTACAAGGAGTCATGTGGAAAAAGTGAGGTGTAATGTGTACTAGTTCCTCCTGGAGAGATTCCAATAGAACAAAAGAGGAAAATTTTTCTCAATAAGAACAATCAGTTATCGGAATTAACTCTCAGTTGAAGTGGTGGATTCCCCAACACTGAACACTTTTAAGATTCGACTGGACAGGGTACTGGGTCGTCTTGTCTGAACCACGCTTATGCCAAAAAGAGTTGGACCAGATGAACCTTGGTGTCGCTTTCAGCCTGGTATTCTATGATTCTCTGATCATCCTACATAAATAAAAACAGTCAGAATTGTTAGATGTATCGACTGCCCCTTCTTTGCTCTCCCCAGAATTCCAGTGCTCCTAAAGGAAGGGATATGAAGAAGATGGGGGTATACTTAACTCCCCCCACAAAAATGAATCCTGTCTAAGTGAAGGCAATAGTCACTCTCAAAGATATTGCAGTTCCATCTACATATTCCATGCATACACTGAAAATTTTGAAGAGTTTTGCAAAAAAACGTCAAGAATTCCTCCTGAGGTGGTGTGGGTCAGGGTTTGGTTTTTTTCAGATTCTGTTAAAATAGAGTCACAATGACATTAGCAGAAACTACGCAGAGGTAAAAGTAAATTAATGGGAATGTGGGAGTAAAGAATTTCATCATGCTTTTGACGAGAATGCCTTAGGCACTGTACAATAATTAGTCCGAATTTGCTACATTGCCAAAAAATGTCCTGACTCAAATTTTGAAGCTTCGGCATATTTTGCTTGCCTTCATTTTCATGTTATTTTCTTGATGACGAGCAAATGTAAGTAAGATTATAAAGATGAATTTAAATAATGTAGAATATCTACTGTGGCCCCAGTCATTCATGATCAGACAGGATGTTTACTAATGGAATGAATGAGTGACTCCTTAGTATTAGGAGTCCTAGACAAGCAGAAGATGGTCTCTCATTATAAAGGTAGATGTTCTGCTAGCTGCACTCTATCTTACCCAGTGTGATATCAAGATTATTACTGATAGAAATATACAGCTTACTGTCTTGTTCTAATATTTTTTGCAATACTTTCAATGGTACCTTAGAATCTCTTGAATGTAATTTATAAAAAGATTCTAAAGAGATTGAAGCTTGCACTTTCCATTGAAAATAAATAGGACTCTAAGGTGCTGCAAGGTCCTCCTTAGCATTCTGCCTCTGGTTGATAAATCTGAGGAAATTTTGTCCAGTGGCAATTGTAACACTGAGAGAAAAGCTTCTGACTGGGAAATTATGAGGAATTCTAGCCAAGGCAATATTGATGCTTTATGGTGGATACATGCTCAGAGTCAAATTCTTCCTGAGCAATGGAATTTCTCACTTACATGTAACTGCCTAAGAAACACATATCTAACTAAAGTTTGATTTCAGAGTTAAAGAGAAATAATCATTATTAAAGAGATGAAACTCCCCATTAAATATGACATTCAGAATAACAGGCCTAAACCTTTTGGAATAGGAGAAGACACTTTGGAGATCAAGTGTGCTGGCTCCACAAGTTACCATCTAGCTCAGACCAAATATTGAACTTTTTCCTATCTGAAGAATGTGACATGAGTAACAGCTGCTTGCAAGACTTTTGATTTTTGTGTCTGAAGAACATTGAGTTAGAAGTCCTAAGCAGGTTGAAATGAACTGTAGTGAGGCTGAAGATCACAGAAAGGTTTCAAAGTATAATGATTTTCAGTTTCTGAGCATACGAAACCTGGGGTTGACTTTACTTTTATGGGAGTCAATAAAAGCCCTTTTGCTTTAAAAAAATAACCCAAAACACAACTGTGATAATGACATCCATTTTAGAAAATTATATGACAGGAGTAAAACTGTTATTGAAAAAAACCACAGAAAAATTGGATGAAACAAATAGAAAGGATGGCTACTGAATTAGGATTGTTAACTACATGCACACATGTCTAGGCAAGGTTTCAGGACTGCTGGAGCATCCAGACCAGAGTGCTGATACAGTGGGATGGGTATATGCATTTAAACAACTACACTAGTGCATTATTGATCTGATGGATAGTTCTGAGAAAAATGTTGGGTATCTATTTTTAAAAAGCATTTCTTAATTCATTTGACAACTTATTTCTCATTCTTACCTTTTAGGGAACTTCAGTCCTCATTACCACCTCAAGATAACAATGCTGTTTTCTGCTTTGCTCCTTTCTTGGTCACTAAAGAATAGCTATAGAATAAACTAAGAGAAGGAACCAAATAACAGAATTTCTTTCACTATGTTCTCTAAAAACAAATGGAAACCCAGCCTTCTTTCTAGTACTCACTATCTTTTTTCTATTGCTCTTTCAATCTTCTGTGTTCCAGTTTTGCCATTTACTCTTCTATCTTCTTAGCACTTTGATTTCATGTTAAAATCAATGCTGAAACAAGAGAAAAACATTTGCCTGTATCACACTGGCAAAAATAAAAACAAACAAAACCCAAATATTTTTAAAAGCCTAGAGACCCTGTGAATGTGGCGGTGATCTTGTCACACATCCTTGAAGTCTTTTAGCAAATTAATTGACATATATGTTCATAATTCACTTTCCTCTTATCTTCTGCTATTTTTCCTTTCTCCATCCATGTGTATATCATGTTTTCTCCTAAGAGAAAATGAGAGTTTAAAAAAAAAACCATTTTTTCCTAAGCATGTACTAGACAGAGTTTATATGTACTATACCAAAGAAGTATAATGAAGATTTATTCATTTCTTATGTCTTCAATATGACATTAGTAATAATTTTTAATGTTAAGTATAATTTTCATTTGATAACAAGTCAAAGAATATCAGTGCTTCTTGATACTGACCACTAACAATCAACAAACAAAAGGAACTTTAGAGGCAAAGACATGGAAAATCCTCTGTACTATTAGAAACTATTTCACAGAGAGGTTTATCAACAGATAGAGTATGACATTTTCATTAACTGAATGATCACTCGGTCAGTCCAAATCTGCTGAGGTTTATGGAAATAGCTGAGTTACAACAAGTTGGCTTAGAGCTTAATGCAAGTCACAGCACAATGACTCTTACATTATCATTGCATCATTTCATTTACACAGTCACTCTAATTGACTTTAATAGGTTTTGGATCAGAGCAAAGACACAGACAAAAAGATTGATTATACAAAACCAGAATGTTTTTATTAAACTTGCCTCAAGAATATACAATCTCAAAAAAATCTCTATATCAGCAGCTAGAGGTTTTAGGAATTTGTGGCAGCCAGCACAGAGACATTTTGTCAGCTTCAATTTAATTTTTAAAAGATAGGATTTCCAGAAACTTCTTTTTAGAATGTGTTTCAACATAGAATCTGTCTCATGGACCATGCTCTGTTCACACTGACCACTAACAACTAACTAGTGATTAGACACAGTAGCCATCACATTCATCAACCCATAATGTTAAAAAATTGATATCTTAAATCTGATGATATTTTTTACTTTTTTTTTTTTCTTTTTAGTATGACTTATAAGGAGAAAAGAAAAACAAGAGGGCTGGATTATGTCATAAGCAGCAATCTATATAGAAAAAGCAAGACCTTTCTGTGAGTCATAGGCAGTCCACAGGCTACAGTTTAGGAAACTGTTCAAGCTTCATTCTACAGAGCATCATTGCTTTGCTTCATTAAAGGAAGTGGATGTAAATCACAGAAAAAGCACTGCAGTCTGTTTTAAAAGGGAAAAAAAACAAAACACAAAACCCCCATACCAAACAAAATGTTGCAGCCATACCGAGGATCAAAAATCACCAGTGTGTACAGTTTTGTCACAGAATAAATAAGCCTGTGAGGAAGTTTAAGTCTTCATAGCCTAATTTTCAAATTATTTTCTACTTTAGTCTAAAGGACATGTATAGATGCTTGTCTGGATGCTTTTGTAGCATCAGTTCTGTGGAGGTCCAAGGACTAAATTTGCTTGCATAGATCCATATATGTGGATATGTTTTACACATGGAAATTCTAACTCCAAGAACTGTCAGCATTAGCATTTTTCCGTCATTCAAAAGCAGTCATTCTGGAATTATTAGAGTACAAAATCTGAGATGCATGAGTGATTGCTACACCAAAAACTTCTTTCAATCATAGTCTTATCTATACTATATAGTAGGACTACAGTCTATATATTTTACTCTTCTTTTGTCTACCCACACAATTTTATTGTACTTGTACAGTTAGAAAAGTGAAGAAGAAAAATGATTTAATAGAATTAATTTTTTTGTAGAATAAATAGGTTCTTGTTTGTTGACCTTGTACATGACAGTAGCTGATCTTGGAACAATCATTCCAGTTTGGGTTTTGACATAAATTTTTTTAGGCCTATTCTGCTTGTGCAAAATCAAGTCATGTATTTATAAACTCAGAATACATTCCTCTCTTACTCTGCTCCACCTTTTTCCTCCTCTTTCCATATCTGTTTTCAGTCTGTCAAGGATTTTTACTCTTATTTCTTAAGGTTTCTTTTTTTTCTTCTTTTTCATTGTGCTTTCAACTTCTCTGATTTTTAAAGACAAGACAAATGAAATGAGATATATAATCATGACAGTTTTCACTTCACTTGTTTCTCTAAGAGACATTTTAAAAGAGATTTTGATGAAGGGGAAAAACAGCCCTACTATGTAATGATCTTTTCTATGGTAATCCACCCACATGGGCATTTTAATATGTAAATCACGTTATTGTCTCACACATGACAATGTGATGGATTTTAAATTCCTAATTTGTTAAAATATAATGAACAGCACTTTTGCTGTTTTTTTATTAATGCAAGAGCACTTTGTTCACCCAAAATTGTATAGTTGTTCCAAGCTGCATAAGGTGATACTATTATTGAATCATTTGAGACCTGGCAAATATAAATAGAGTAAGGAGCTTATTTTCACAGAAATACACTCTAACCCCATGCTGGCAGCAAAGAGGTGCAGAGACATTTTCATGTCAACAAGCAGGTGTCCTCCAGCCAGCCCAGGCAAGATAATCTCCGCACTAAAATATATACAAAGTAAATATGTAAGAACACATATATTCTCATTGTACAATGACTTTTAGAAGCCCAAAAAATAAAATCAAAACAGGACAAAGCTCTATGGACTGACAAATAAGCATCAAAGCTGTGACAACAGAAACAAACTCCTCTTCTTACACTCCTTTCCCATACTAACTCTCACATATATATAAGCAAACACAAAGAGAATTAATCTAAAGAAGAGATAAAAATAAATAGAGCATGTTTTTGAAGGATCTTGTAAATATATTTTGGCATGCATTTATTTGGTGGCATTTTCTTTGCCCTCTTTGTGTCTTTTGGAGAACATACAACGTATTCTTTTTTAAAGATGCAAAAATGAAAAACACACCCTCAAAAATTGTGTGCATGCTATATTGTGCTCTTAAAAACTCATGTCTATTTACTATAAAGGGCAGAAGCCTCAATACTGTTAATATCAGCAGAAATGAAGGGGTACAGAGTCAGAACAAGTCTGTTATTACCTTTTATTGTCTAAACCTTCAAACACTAACAAACAAAGCAAAGCAAAACAAAACAAAACAAAACAAAACAAAACCCTTCCACCAGATCACTGAAACTGTGAAACTTATTTTGAAAATACCAAGAGCATTTAAAGATCATAAATAAAGGTCACTTCTTTGTACTGTCACCACCTTTTCATATAGTACAATTGACCTACAAAGATCCTTTAAATGGTTTCTAAAGCCATAGCATTTCTTTTAGGCTCCTTTGCAAGCAGTTAGGATTTGCCTGGAAGTGAATGGAATGATAATTCACTACTGTATTTTTCACTCTCATTTTGAATATGTAGAAGTGTGAACATTTCTGCAAGAAAATCGAAAATGTACATAGGCACTTTTTCAAACTACTTCAAAAAAGCATAATGGATTTAACATGAAACAGGTATCTTAATACAGTCAAACCCTGAAGAATTCTAATGGAAGGCAAAAAATACCATTCTCCAAGGGATTATCAAATCTTTTGCAGCTCTGTCTTACAGCAGAAGGGAAACCACTAAACAATTGTGGAAAAACAGTGATTTACTAACATTATAACTTTGACATAAATATTAGAGAAAAGGGCACAAAATATCATCTTATTGTGCTTTTAAGGAGCATCTAACTAAACAGATTTGGTCAGCACCACAGAAGTACTGTAAAAATGTTAAATTAAGAAATTGGCATACATCAAAACAGTTAGATGGTACATTAAAGAGTAAAACAAATTTAAGATTACTATCTGCAGTAATGCAATGTACTAGTGTATAATTCTCCAACATTTCCAACTACTGCATCACCACCAAAGCTTAAATTTCCACTGAAAGCCACAAGCTGTATATTTGAAGATGCTATGCATTTTATTACTTAATCACAGCTCTGTATGAACTGGCATTTTGAAGAGAGGGGAAAATGTCATGCCAAGAGCAGCCAAAACTTGGCAACTGTGAATTTATTTGTACCCTAACAGTAATTTTTTTCCAAGTTGTTTCCTAATCACATATTGCACATACAACAACCACTCCATGCCACTAAATGTCTTCTGCTTTACTGCAGTCTTGCATTTCTTTCTGGTTTTCCCCATGCTTGCAATTACTGAGGTGAAGAAAGATCTGTTTCTTAATAGATGCCATATTTTCAGATAGGCTTCATCTAGAGTAGTAGCAGAGCCAGTTGTGCTGTATGAATTAAGGATATCACACCAAAAAATCTCCCTACAGACTGGACAGAGTGATTTTTTTTTTTTCTCTGGGAAACAAAGCAATTTTTTCCTCTGGGAAATAAATCTCCTTGTTGTTGTCCAGGATACTATAAATAGAAGGAAACCCTTAAGTGGGATTCATTTGACTAAATGCAGACACTCTACTAAGTAAACATTTATGGGTAGGCCAAAGTAAGAAAACAAGTCCTGGCCCCCAAGACTAATTGACATTGCCCAGCTCCTATTCAGTCATATACATGTTCAGTCTCTCTGGCAAGAGAGAGCCAACTGGAATACAGAGCCAACAACCCAGATAGCACTAACTCCTGCTTGCTCCTTGGGTCATTTTTGGCGAGAAATATACAGTTGCTTTATAACTGAGACTGGCGTATTAAGTTTCTTTCCAATGAATGAGAAGAAGGTACTTCTCAGGACTGACTCATCTACAGGAATTTAATATTCAATTTAATAATGCCTTAAAACACCTACTTCTCACTACTGATTACAAAAGAAGGCTATAGCAACTAATTGAGCTACAGAAAATTGCAGTGGTGAACTAAAGTTAACTGATATAAACCTCAGGTAATCTTTGAGGATTCTGTTTGCTCACATTCATCTACGTAAAACTGCTATGTGGAGAAAAGAGGGCAGAGGTAAAAACCCCAAGCATGTTTCTTGTAAAAGCAAAGAAACAGGGATCACCTAACGGGGTCTGTGTGAGTTCAAACAATTCCAGAAAGAGTACAATGTGTGTGTGAGAGAGAGAGAGAGAGAGATGCAAGTTCTACATTTGGCTTTTAGCCAAATGTGAGAAAAAACCTTTGTACCAAAGACTTTAAAAAATTATTAATATAATTAATTCAACATAATAATTTGAAATTTTATTGTTTCAAATAGGAATTTTAAAATGCACTGTTGCTTTAGCCCAAGAGAAAAATGTTTATATACTTGGACATACTTGTATGACAAGTGAGAGATGATAATGCAACTTCACCCTTATAAAAGTATTTTTCAGATAATAATTTCATTAAAATAGTTATGGGCAATATACTTTTACCTCATTTTAGACACCTATGGTGTCTGAATCACCTGAATCAATCAACTGAAATTCCATTTTTAGTCAAAGAAGAAAAATGGGCATTTGAAGGCACAAATCTTTTGACCTATTTTAGAAACAGAAGATTCATGCCCTACAAATGCCTATTTCTCTTCATAAAGGGATATGACTTACTTGGATGTAGTCCTTCACATTCTACGCTTACATTCAGTGAGCTGGCTCTCATTCCTCAAAGTGTTGCTGCAAAATTTCATGATGTTTTTCTAGCCTGGAGAATTAGAGAAGATCTGAAAATTAAGTACTGTGGTTTTGGTTACATATAACTAACAGATGAGAGGGACTATTTCCATATTTTGGGTGGAGGAAGGAGTCATGGGTGGAAATCGTTCCTGTGTGTATATATATATGTATATAATTCCAAAGATGATTTGGATTTTAGTTTTATGTGGACTTAATTTCCTTCTCAGATGGTTTAAGCATAATGATTCTCAGAACCTGTTAAACATTTTTAATTCTTCCAGCCTATCAAGAATGGTATGTCAGATTCTTTCCATTTGTAAATTATTTTCTGATCTCCTAAACAGCACTGCACCATATTTTGCCTTTAGACAAAAAAGAAAACTTCAGGAAAGGCACATTGTTGATTTTGGTACGCATTTTTTAAAAGGAAATCTTTCCATTTTGGAGTGCCAAAAAAAGTTAACTTACAATTTTGCACCACAAAATGTACCTAGATATTTTTATTATATGATAATGGTAATGATAAACCCAGTAGGCCTAACTATATTCTTTACCAACCAAAATCATCTAGACTTCTCTTCTTTCTAAAAACTAACCTCGTTGGCATGTGTCATTCTTTTGTGTAAACAGATATGGGATGCAGAATGAAGTACAAATTTAGGTAGAAATGAATGATCAACTATTAAAAAGAGAGTAGACCTCACTGCAGACAGAGAAAATGGCTAGAACAAAGTGTGCAGACACTTTATCATATGTTTCTTTAGGCTAAATTTCAGTTTTTGACTTAAATCCGATTGAAATAAGCCCTTTATTTTTACGGTAAAGAAAACAATCTATGTTTTCCGACATAATATATTCATATGATATGGCCACATACATAGGATCTGCGACCTTCCTCTGATAAGTACGGTCCTCAGGATTTTATCTTTTGATACCAGTTTTAGTATCAGGTGTTTTTTCCCTCACAAACCCTCACCTTCTCCTGAAGTTTGCTTGAATTTTCACCAAAAAAATTTGGGTCATATATTTTTTCTCATTCCTTTTCTACATCAGGTTTCAAATTATTCAGAATTGATAATTTCTATGTGTTTAAATTTCACAAATTTAGCTTGTCTAACTTTTTCTATGTCTGTTTTTTTTCATGCCACATTGTCATTTAAAAAATCAGTTCTAACTTGACAAATTTTCCATTTTTCATTTTTTAATGTGAAATGTTTTGGATTCAATTACAAATATTCAGTAACATTTTCCCCTAGGGATAAGAATTCACTCCACAATGAAAGAACAGTACCATATTCTCAGCAAAAATCCTAGACCACTAAATGTTTTATCAGGATTACTACTGATGAAAAGAGGAAAAGAATACATTTATCATAGATTTTTGGTCCTTGCCTTTTGTATTCCCGAAACTACGAGCGATATATTAGACTTGGTACAGAGTGCTACTAAGTACTGGAGATGCACCCAGTGTAGTAGTCTACGTTAAATAAGCACCATGCAATACTTCCTCACAGACAAGGAACTTAAAATCCATCAATTCCTCACATGTGAGGCAGATTGCGATTTACATGTTCAAGTGCCCCTGTGAATTGATTTGCATAGGAAAGACTTCTGGCACAATGAAACAAAGGATTAGTGAGCATGGCAAGAGTGCTATTAGCATAGAGAGTACAGACTCTCCTATGACACACCTTCCAACCTATGTAAATACATTCATCACAAATATGTAGATCTTGGTAGGTTTCCCAGCCAGGAATGAAACAAAGGTCATGTCTCAAGCGCAGTAAGACTAATGTCACTGCATGAGCCTGTAAGCAGTCAGAGACAGGGGTCTGCAAACAGGCCTTCCTTACACCACACTTGAGTGGACTTTTGGCTTTGCTTCAAGTGGTAAGAGGTAAACATTTACATCTGAGCTAATCAGCTTGATTTTCTTTTATTGACAGTATATGGAAACAGAGTTGTACATTGCATCTTATCCTAAGGCACACCTCTAAAATAATCAGAATTTCCTCATACTATGATGGCATTTTTTCTTCACTTTTTTTTTTTTTTTTGGTAATAGAAAACAGCTATAGTGTTATTAACTCTATAAAACTATAGAGTTAACTATATAGTTACCAAAGGCCTTATCATAGACAATGCAAAACCCTTTAACAGAGTCACTGGCGACTTTTCAGCAGTTCATTCCAACACAGTTCACCACTGTTTCTCTGCTGCTCCTTCCTCCTTGGAGGGAGGACTCCTCACACCCTTCCCCTCAATGTGGGATCCCTCCCACACAAGGCAGTCCTCCATGAACTTCTCCAATGTGAGTCCTTCCCAGGGGCTGCAGGAATCACAAACTGCCCTATGATTGGTCCCCTTCAGGGTGCAGCCCCTCAGGAATACCATGGATACCAGTGGATACCCCATAGAGTCACAAGTCCTGCCAGCAAACTTGCTCCAGAGTGGGCTCCTCTCTCCATGGGTCCATAGGTCCTGCCATCAGCCTTGTCCAGCAGAGGCTTCCCATGGGAAGTGACAGCCCACGGGGTGCTCCACGGGCATGGAACTCTGCTCCAATTGATCCTCCACAGGCTGCAGGGGTACAGCCTGGGCTGCACCCCAGGCTGCTGGGGAATCTCAGTTCCAGACCCTGGAGCACCTCCTCCCCGTCCTTCTCCACTGAGCTGGGTGTCTGCTGGGCTGCTTGTCTCACATATTCTCTGCTGCATTTCTGCAGTTTTTCCCCTTCTTAGTCCACTATCCCAGGGGTGCTAACACCATTGCTGATGGGCTTGGCCTTGGCCAGCAGTGGGTCCATCCTGGAGCTGGCAGGAACTGCCTTGGCTGAATGTAGCAGGAAGCTTCTAGCAACTTCTCATAGAAACCACCCCTGTAGCCCTCCACTACCAAAACCTTGCTGGCCTGAAAAGCCTTTATAGATCAAGCGGTTAAAATTGAAAATTATTTCCAAGGAATTCAACAGCACAATGGCTGCAATAAGTAATGCACCACGACAGAGTAAGTAAAACCCAAACCTATAGCCAAGATATCCAAATTATGACACTAAATGAGGAGGCTCTGTAAAGTATTCACAAAGTCTATATTTTGCATTATCAAAAGTGGCTTGTGTAGACTTTGCTTACAACCGTTTAAAAGACTGATTTCTTCTGTAGTTGATTGAGAATAAAAATCTGATTTTAGATGCTTGTAATCAGCCCTATCAAACTGCTCCCCTCCACTGTCTGTAAGGGCAGCCGTGACAAAATAGTCTTACTGAGCTGAGTCTAACCTTTGGAAATGTTTCAATTTAACTTACCTCAGATGATTTGAATCATTATATATAAGCGATAATGAACACCTATGGCAAAACCAAATGCTGCTAGACCAGACTGCTTCCAGTTCTGCAGTGTCTCCTGAAAACTCTAGTTTCACCTTTTACTGCCTTAGTGCCTGCTGTATTTGATAGGCTTCCATTCAAACCACCGGGCTAGAATTATGGTACAGCTGCAGTAAAGGAATCTCAGTTGTGCCCCTGCCTTGGTGACTTCCCTCAGTGATCTCTGCTGGGTCACTCACATTTACAAGAGAGCTACCTTATTACTCCTCTCTGCCAGAGTTAAATCACTGGTAAACACAGGACTGTGCAGGAGCAGGGAAGACACTGGACTGTTACACATTTCTTTTGAGGAAAATGTTGCCCGAGAAAAGTAATCGTCAGGCTGTGACGACCAGTGGTGAGGAGGCAGAAATTAATTCAGGGTCTTTGTATATTTTCATGCTATGCTGATTGAAAGTTCATTCTGGACTTTACCTAACACAGCTTCTGCTGTTTCCCCTCCAGGAGGTTTGAGTATTAAATGGCATTGATTCTTCCTATGGAGATAAAAGTCTGCAAATAAATTAACATTAAAAGGGATATGCCCTTGAGAAAGCCAAAACACTGAGCTAAAAAAACATCAACTTTAAAAGATTTGGTTGGAGTTAGTGTTCTTGATGTCTCAGTATTGTGGGACTGACTGCAATAGTGAAATTCTTTGTCTTCTGCTACATATTGCCCAAGGCACTAACACTACTTGGATTAGGAATAAAAGTATCTTTATACACAGGCACCATCCCACTAAAGTCAGGTTATTTCAGGGTTAGATCCCTGTCTTCTATTTTCTGAAATGATGCTGCATATCCTTGCACAGTGCTATTGTTCTCTTTAACTTCAAAATAATTTTTAAGAAATTAGTGTGATTTTCTAATGGACACTTGCAGATGCTTCACCGCAAATATTTTTACTCCTAAAGATTATGACACTAAATGTGCAAAAGGAATTGAGGGAAAAGCTTTATATTTATAAAGTTTTATAAATTGTCTGTTGTGTATGGAAGATTTTTAGCATACTTATTTTTATTTTGCACCAATAAAAAGCCTGTTTGGTATTGCTTTTCCTCTATTTAGAACACAAATTAATTGAGGTCATGGTTCTGTTAGGGGAACACAGTCATATTTCTAGCAAAAACACCATGAAAATTTAATCTGTGTCTGAGAGACTTTTGACCTTTCAAACTTGCAGGGTATTTATTATTCCTCTTTTATTTTATGTTGGGAGTCCTCACATTCATCTGTTCTCTTTAAATATTTACATTGTAACTTCTCCGGGTAAAGTACCACATGCTTAGCTTATACAAAATGCTCATTATTTGCGCTGCTGTTCTCCTTGATGATTTTCCATTTTGTCATTTCCATTTCCAAATTGCGAGGAAAAAAAATTCATCTTGACTACTGTTTCTTAATTACATATTATAAATGATCTTTAATAATTACTTCAATGAAGTATGAAAAGTAAATTATTGAATACAATTGCAACCTTTCATTTCTAACATATTAGTCTCACCTTCCCACTTTCCCTCTTTTCCCTGTGTGATCATTCACTTTCCTCTTTCTTTTGAAATACATTAATTCTGTCCAAGTTCCCTAATTTTACTGGTTTGTTTACTATGTCTTGTCAGATCATCTAGATTTTAACCCTTACTTAACATAAAGATGTGTCCATGTTCTAAACTTTTTTCCCACTACTTACAGTGCTATACTTCCCTTCTACTATTTTGCATTTTATATTTAAGAATTTTCCAATGCTTATTAGATTACACTGAACAAGAGTGCTGTAGTATCACAAAAAGGATGAGTTACACTGATCATGTAGGAGATGATTTGAGCAGATTTCTTACCAATAACTTTTAAAATACTTCAGGTTCTAGAACACAACATTGTTCAAGGTCTGATTATTTAAGTGTACATCTCCTCTTTAAAGCACTGAAATAATATTTGCAGTACAGTTACTTACATGATCCATAATATTATAGATGGTTTTTTTTAAATGCTTATTCAATAAATTTAAATGCTTATTCAATAAATAAAATTATTATTTAAGAGTTTTCCTTCATTTGTTTTCTCTTACTACATATTATTTGATTCTATTCTAGGTTTCCTGGCTGATCCAAGACAGAGTATACATGCAAGAGGTTTCTACATCAGATTACCTAAAAGATTTTTCTTCTCCTTTTTAGGTCCTGTGTAGATATTTTGTGATAAGTAAGTATAATATAACATCTGAAGAAAATGTTTTAAACACAGTAATTATATTTATCTCCTCTGGATTCAGCCCTCTAAAACACAGGGAAGTGATCCTAACTGGTCACTTATACTCCTTCTTTAATGAGAGTAGAAAAAGACAGGAATTTTCACACAGGGATAGGTGCCCACGCTGGGGATTGATAAATGCTAATAAGGTAAGTAACGCACAGAATCCCTTTTGGGCAAGACCGTTGGTGTTGTTTATTTAGACTTTGCCTGGTGCGATTTAGGCAATGCTAATTCCCACTTTTCGAAAGAGCTCCTGGGCACAATTAGGGAACTAGAATGTACTAGGGACTATTCACGACAGGTATGTCACATATAGCCACACGACTTTGGTTCCAGAACAGTGGCCACCAGCCTGCCTTGCTTCGTCAGTCCCAATGAGTGTTCTGACAAATACAGCCTGGATGTCTAAACTTCAAATTACTTGAGAAAAATATTGTCTCATGGGTACGTTTTGCAGTCACACAGAATCCCTTTTCCATGAAAGCAATTGCTAAAGTGACAGCAGGACTTTATTTTAAATGTTTGCATTTTCTTTAATGAAATTTAATGAATGAAAACAGGAGCCAAGGCTCAGATTTGTCATGTCTGGCTTCACTTATTAACTGGCCAGCCAGGCCAGAAGATGAATCTCTGCAGCTAACAGGAAAAGATGTTCTGAGTTATTTTTAGTGACTGCAATCAACTTTAGCCCACAGACCATAATTTCAAAATATTTCTAATATGGCAGTTTTCTTTCCAATTTTTAATAAATTAACAAAAGGAAAAAATGGACCAAGCACAGGCTCTTCCCTTTGGGAGCATTTTAGAGCTGGCTGTAATGTCATTTCATCATTTAATAATTGGCAATAATATTCAGATGGCAAGAAATCCTCTTTAACTTTCTTGTTTTGTTATATTGGAGAAAATGTCATCAGCTGTGGAAAGCATATGGATCAAAATTCTTTACTAGCTTTTTTCTTTTCATTATACTATAGAAAGATGATAATTCACAGCAAAAGCTGAAAGGCATGGCAAGAATTATTCAACGTAAATAGCAGCAATTTGCACCTGTCTGTGTACTTTTCCAGGCTCTTTTTGCTATGTCTTACTAACGGTCCAAAGATTTTTGTGGTGTTTTTTGCAGATACCAATGTCACAATACTACATTTTTAAAGTGGAGGGGTAGGGTGGAGGAGGGTTAGAGTGTTGGGTAAAACACACTTTTAAGACAAAACTAAATTACACTTCTCATAATACACAAATAAGAAAAATGACACAAAAATTCAGGCAAAGGGCCAGACGTTCAAGGCATTCAATACACAGCAGGCCTACCTGAGAAAAAGCTCTTTGAAAGTTCGCTTATGGAGGTGTTGTAGTAGGAGATGCCGTATTTGAATCATTTTGAAACTCTGGGCATTATTTACACTTGCTGTAAGAACATGAGACTTGCCCTAACAGACCAAAGGCTCACCTGCACTCTCTGGCTGCGGCTAACAGAGCCGCTTGGTGACTAATAACAGAAACAGGATATGTGTGACAAATGATCTCATGTTAGCTAGGTCTTCCTAAATGTCAGTGACTGAAGGCACTTCTGATGAGGATGCTCTTCCCTAGGCTCCGTGGCACAAACCAAAGCCCATTTATACAGACAATATCTCAGATACATCGATACAATTGTTTTTAAAGCTGGAACTGTTTGTCCCGCAGCAGTAGAAGAGGAGGATTCTAAAGAGAAATACGGTATTGTTGCGGGCTGAAAATGTTCAAATATCTAGATTAACTGCACTGTTACAAAGAAATCACATTATTTTGGTAGCCTTTTCCCTATTTTGATTCACCTTACTTATTATTATATTATGAGCTTGTCTTTACACTTTATAAATGTGAGGAAATTTTTTATAGTTCCAAGTTTGAATTCTCTTTTTCTTTATTCCACTGAAATATTTACAAAACAAGTTCCATGCATTTTTTTACAGAAAGAAGGAAATAGGAATAAATTAATTCCCCCCAAATTAATTAATGCAATAAAGAAGAAATCCTTCTGCACAGTGAGGGAGATTATGAGGTAATTGTCTTTTCAGGCAATTATTGCCAAACCTTTGCCAAGAATAAGATTTGTAGAGGAAAGTTAAGGGAGTATCCATGTAAATATGAACACATTGACAATATTCTTTTAAAAAGCGGGAAAGCAAATTTATGCACTCCAAGCACAGCTCCCCGTGCTCTTCAAAGGGAGTGACTTTCTTTTCCTTTTACTAGCTCCTCTGGGGTACTTTATGGACCAGTTCTCTCATCTCAAGTGTCTGATCCCAAAACATAAATTAATTTTAGATGCAATTTTTATTCTTTGTGGCTGCTAAAGCAATATTCACTGTTTGTTTTGGTTACCATGGAGATAATTGACTTCCTGTGGTGGCAAGAGTCTTTTTTGGGGTATTAAAGGGGTTTGGATCTAGGGATTCTCTAATTTTCATGCAGTGAAGAAAGTAATTTCATCAAGAAAGCCTTTGTAAGATTTTTCTCCCTCATAATTTGAGTAATTCTTGTCATAATCTTGTGAGTATTTTTTGCTTTCCCACATTCCTTTTGTAACTCAGCCTGCACACTCCACGATGCTGGCTCAAACCACAGGAAAGGGTAGATAATCTATTTATTAATGTTGTACTTTGGTCAGGCAAAAGCTCCCAACAGCATATTATCTGATAGAGCATCAACAGACACAAAGATAATAAAACATTTAATTATAACCTAGCCTTCAAAATAGATTGGTTTGGACTCAGAGACAGACATTTCTGACAAAAAAAATCTTGTACTGAGGTTGTCAATAAAGAACAAAAAGCAAAGCCATTCAGTTTTTATTAGCTACCTCTCTTATAGAGCACTGAAATTTGGACAGCTCATACCAAACCTTCAAGCTAGAGACCCCAGCATCTGTATACTGAACAAAGAAACAGGCAAGTTCCAAAAGTACGGATAACAAAAAAAACCGCTCAAAAGTACCTTCTAAAGAATTCCAAAAGTAAAGATGGTGTAAATCTTGAACCAAATATTAATGAAATTTTATTTAATGAAAATATTAATGAGCCCTTGAACCAAATGCTTCCAAGCATAAAGTATGGCAGGGGACTTTGTGCAACATTCAACTGAACTTGGGAGGGGTTTTTTTTAGTACTTGAAAAAGGATACATCTGCGAATCAGCTCTGGCCACAAAGGTAAAAAGTTGGAATTGTTAACGTGGTGGAATTATTGCACGCACTGTCCATCCCTTTCCTCATGCCATTCACAACAACCCTCTCTTCCGAGTTCAGGCATTACCATGTTAGCTATGAACGAAAACCTTAAATGAGACTAATGCTCAGTGTCCTGTGTAAACCACCCTGAGCCTACATATGCCTGCTCAGGATTTATACAGAGTGTGCTCAGCATAACTCTGTAACAATGGTCAGGATCCAGGATGGAATGGTGGGATGGAGCTGGTGGCAAGCACTGCCCTCCACATCCACTTGCACAGCAATGATGCTCCTGTATCAGAATGGAATGCAACATGGTGTGACACACAAACAAATGTGCTCCCACAACGCCTGTCTTGAACTTGAGATGGTACTGCAAGTCCCTGGGGAATAATGCCTCTAAGTCCTCCAGCTGCAATGGTAAGCTTATGCATTTCCCAAGCATGAGGCTTTCACTGAAGACACAATAAAGCTTTTGGACAAATCTTCATTAATAACAAGAATTAAAAGGGGATTTGTCTTGTTTCCACACTAACAGTGGATAAAAGCATATAAACACAGGAGGGATTATAAATAAAATCTACATTAATCCCACGATTAGCTCTCTGTCCTCTAGTCTCCACCTACTATATTGAGGATCATGCCCTTTAAAGTGCCAAATCTGTTACAGTTAACAAAAAAACACACACAGTAGTCATTGTAGTCCTTTGCTAATGCATTGGAGATTTTAGTCTAGTTTGTTTTTAATTTGATGTACAACACCAAAATGTTCACAGGTATTCCATGCAGGAGTATACTTTTGCTCTGTGAAAATAATGTCTTTTGTTTCTAAATCATTTCACAACAAAGAAAAAAAATTGGAATCAATAATAAAAATGGAAATGTTTGAAAACAAGTAATAGTAAAACAAAACTTTAGAAATCTCCTTTTAAGTGTACAACACAAAATCAATTTGCCATGACCCTGAGAGTCAGCTATTCTTGCCCTTGTGACAGAAGAGGAAGAAAAAGGTAAAGAAACAAATTAAAGCAGTACATAAAAGCCTTTTGCTTCCCAAAACTTTGGAGTGTTTTTGAGGTAGAAGGATGCTTAAAGCAAACTTTTAATTTTTAGCAATACCATCTCATAATTTCTTTTTTAGCTTCAGCCTTCTGGTGTATCTGTCATTTATCTCTTCCTTTTTGTACATGAAGGTTGTTGTTTAGGTAGTCTGTAACCTGAGAACCATTACTGCTTTGCAGTTTCCCCGCCTCCTCTGTTTACAGTCTATCCATCTGAACCATTATTACTTGTTTACTAAGATTTCTTTTTCATGTTCCTCGAAATCGGAATTCTAATAGCAACACAAGATTTAAAGTGGAAAATATCCAGGCAATATTAAAATACTTTGACTGCACAAGAGCAACATACTGGATTTTTCTTCAAAAAATAGCAATCCAGTCTTCAGCAATCATGAAAAAGCAATTTTTAAGCAACTGTCTCAAGGTTTCTGGGCTGCTTTTGTGTTCAGCTGAAATTTCTATTAATCTTTCCTTAAATTAACTGCACTGAAGCACTCAGGAATTCTTTCACAAAATATTCATTCCTCTGCAATATTTCTAAAGGAACAGCAGCCTAATTCAATGTAGCTGTGAAAGATATGTAGAGGAGACAGAAATAGGAGTACTTAATTTGGATTTCCTAAAATAAATACTTACATACAACTTCTTTTCTAGCACTGCAAATGTAGTTACTGTAAGAGGTGTCTAAAACATTATGATGGGGTGTTTTTCCACATCTGCCCTGATACTGCATTTAGAAATCCTGAATAGAAAAATCTTATTTTCCTATTATAAGGTCAAGTTACACCAAGTTCTTGCTAGTAAAACAAGATCTTTAGCATTCTATTGGAATGTTAATATATCCAAAACCTCTGAGACTCAATATCGTGATCTTTCATTGCAGATAAAACTCCTGTGCAGCTCCAGCAGTACTTTAAAACACAAGATTTTACTAAGTGGGAAAAGATTTTCAAGCTAAAGTAAGCACTTGAACAGATTCAATCTAATGTCAGTGAGTTTAGAAACCTGTGTTTTAAGAATCTAATGTGCTGTGTTCAAACATAATATCAGCTCTTTCCCTCAGGGATATGGTAAACATGAACTTGCATCATAGTATGGTTCAAGAGTACAGTACAAATTTTATAGTTGCAAACAAAGCACCAAATGAAAGAAATCCTTAGTCTCTAACCCTTTTTTCAATCCTGCCCACATAATATTTATTCAACATCTTCTCTGAACTGAGAACAGAAATATCGGGTTTTTAAACTGCAAGCAGAATTCCAATAAAATTAGGGAATTCCCTTTTTTTCTTTTTTTAACCAAATAAACCATGCATAATTTTTGCACTGAAAGATTAAATTCCTCTTCTAACAGCAGAAAGTTGGAGACTGGTAAAGGATTAAACTGGAAGCAGTAGCAGTTGTTTGCTCTCCTGAGTTTGTTAACACTGAGGGTTAATAACCAAGGGTGGCAAATCCTTTAAAAAAAACATTCTTTCAAAATTGAAATTTCCAGTTCTGCCACTGAAATATTTTAAAGAAATGCATTTTTCAAATATCAAAAATAAATAATTTTATTCTTACAATAAAAACACAGTGAACTGAACCCTTTTCTGATGAATATATAGTTTTGTGGATTTTGGAAAACTAGTGACTTTTTTCCCAAAGTAAACCTAATTTGTTACTAACCTTAAGTAAGCATCACTTTGCAAAATTACCCAGTTAAGGTCTGTTACTTCTCTCACTCTATCTCATTAAAAGCTTTATTAAGTCATTATAGATGTTGGAATAAATTCTTCAAGATTGTTTGAAAATGACTTCTACTCTAGCAATTGCTGTATTTCCACAGAGAGCCATGGTAAAGTATCCACATGATGGAATAAAATCTCAGTAGTCAATGATATGTTGGGGCTTTTAGCATCAGGATTTTATATTTAGTTTTAAATCTATTTCTGAAGTATATATTGTCAGACACAAATATTGGAATCATGTTTCCCCTATTTTTCTTTCTATGCATTCAAATAATACTGAGCCCCAGAACAGGCAATTCTCTCTTAGTCATAAGTAACATGTTTAAGGCCAATGTCTTACAACCACAGAAGGCTATAAATGTGAGCTTCACACCATTGAAAAGGGGCCTCAGCTTCTCATAATGGAAGGTCAGGAAACATCAGGCCATAAAATAGTGACATTATAATATATAGAAAAGCTATTTTACAGAAGGTAATTTTTAGAGGTTTCAAAAATTTATTAGCTATCATTTTCCTCTCCTTGCATGTCCCATGATCTGGAGGGCATGGTAAAGAAGCCAACCGGACTCAAAGTAGAAGGGCATGAAAGATAGTAATAATAAAAAAAAGAAATGAGCTAAAATATTTCTAAAACTTTCTTCCTTTTTTTTATTCTTTCACATACACAGCATAGGCAACATGTCTAATCGTATAGTTTGGTCTGTAGGATTTATGGCATATGATAATAGAGTAATAAGAACAAATAAATCCTCAGCTGATGAAAATAGTTGTAACCATTACAGCCAAGCTATACATAACAACTTAAGAACTTTCTCTCTTTTTTTCTTACCCCAGATACTCAAGCTATCAAAATCAGGTTACCATATGCTAAGCCTCTGATACACATAGATTAAGTAATATTAGTTGTTTATGTGCTTGTACATCCAGATTTTTGTTTTATTATTATTAAACTCCTACATCCTTAAATTAACCAGAAGGACACAAGGAACTGACTGACTAAATACTTAGAAAGATCCACAGTGTGACTTCCTCTGGACATGGCATTTAGCTCTAAACTTGTCACTACTGAATGCCATTTTTATTTGAATCCTTATGTATGTATCCCCAAAAGAAATTTATCATGCATGAGTTCCTTTAATTTTCTTTTGGACATTTTTCTTGTGTTTCAGAAATTTGAAATAACATTTCTCCAAAATAAAAATTTTGCCATTGTCCAACTTCACTACTAAGAGCAAACGAGGCTTTCGACTTCCCAGCACGTATCCTACACTGCACTGCTGGGAATATCACCCTGTGCAGAGACTCTTGAGCTGATGCCAACCCAAGTCAATGAGTGCTCATGTTAATGAAGCATTTATGGAGGCTTGACATTGGAAAGGCTTCTCTTTCTGCCTGCCAGTTTCCAGAACTAAGCTGATACATTCACACAGCACAACACAACTCAGTGTTAATATTTGCGCTACGTATGAAACATCTGGAACCTGATTTTCTTTGATAAAAGGGAGCTTCTTTCAATTTCATTTGAAATCTGTAGCTATTAGGATTTCTCCAGTAATTTTCAAGATGGAGAACACAGAGGTCCAGGTGATGGCAATCTAGTAACATCTCTTCAGTTCCATAGTCAGTAAAGGAAGATGATTTCCATCATTTAAAGCAAATTAGAAGTATTCCATCCTTCTAATGGAATAGGGAGTAAATGATAAACATTTATTGCATCACTTTTCACTTAAGGGCATTTGTGGCAGACATACATCCAGGGTTACATTTGACTACATTAACCACGAGAAAAAATCACTTATCTTCTCTGTTCCTTGACAAATTCACCACAAACCCACAAACGAGGTAGAGAGTCTTATAAGCAAAACCTCATGAATTTTGCCAATCTGCGAAACTGCCCAGAGAAGTGGATGCCCCAGCCCTGGAACTGTTCAAAGCCAAGTCAAACTCACCCTGAGCAGCCTGGTCTAGTGAATGGCATCCTTGCCCATGGCAGGGCTGTTGGAACTAGATGATCTTTAAGGTCCCTTCCAATTTGAGCCATGCTAAAGTTCTATGATTCTTTTAGGTAGTCTCAACAATATCTGGCTTTGTAACAAATGAAGCAGGGGAACAACTTGAAAAATAAAACATTATCTCACATCAAAAGGGTATACTGAAAGAGAGGCAAATTTAGGATTGCTTAAGGACCTTAAGTAATACATTTGATAATTTAAGTGCTTGACTTTGCAGTGCTAATATTCTGGTAGTTTAATAACATAAAAAATGTAAAAACAGCACTGTATGATCTGAATTTCAAATCCATAATCTCCATTTTTTTAAAGAATCAAATTGAAAGTAATGTCTGTTTTCCACTGCAGAGAAATGCACAGAGCACTCAGAGGAGCCATCGGGAGAGGGGCAATCTTTAGCTCCACCCTGGAATTCTTTCTCCCGTGGGCTAACGGGCTAACCACAGATGCTGTCCCACACAGCCATTCTTTGTTTGGGACACAGATCTGAAGGGAAGGAGGAACACATTTGGTGTGCTTTCACACAGCTTCAGTGGGGTTTCACAGAAACTGGCTGAAAGTACTACATCGTAAATAATTTAGAGAGGAAAGTTTCTTTTTAAAGTTATTTACTTGTCAGACAAGTAAAAACCATGTGTACGCTCTTCAGTCAGACAAAACCGAAGTCAATTGGATTCAACCTGGCAGAGAAATTCATGATGAGGCATTAACGGCACACTGTAGGGAAATAAGTAAAGAGATCTTCTCATGGGATGCTCAAAATTGATGCATATGATGGAATTTTTCACTGGTCTTTCTCAATAACCCTTTTTTACCAGCTTGCCCTTCATCATGATTAAAAATATTTGTATTTATAGAGGTTATTTACCCTAAAAACAACTTAAAACTAATATACTGTGTCCAGATAAAGCTTTTCATGAGATTAGAGCTTTTAAATATGTCTGCATATTTCCTTACTGAACAATGTGGTTTTATTCCTGAAAAAAAAGGTAATCCTTCAAACACTATTAACATGTTTTTTTGCACTGTTTTTTTCACACACATTTTAAACCAATGTTAGTTATACATAATGTCCAAAATACTTGGAAGCATGTTTGTATTTCAGTTTCTTTATTTTTTTAGCTTTTAAACAAACTGACAAGAACATAATTAAAATTTCTTCACTTTTTAAGATATTGTATGATTTTTAAATATGTTAATTGCAATTCATTCAAAGAAAAAAAAGTCACAAATGTCTTCAGTATAATTCCATGAAGAGTGACCATCTGCTTGCTGTCATTATTTTTAATAAAGGCTATATAATGCTTGTTTCCAAAATAAAATGCATCACCAAGCCTCAAACCAGCTGGCTTAACATGTTATTCAGATATTTTCCTGCATGCATTGTCCATCTTCTCAGGCTTTTTGAAGAAACACGGCCAGAGCACTTTTGGGCTGACACAGCACCCCCCTGCTATAATGGTTCCTCAGGGCTTTCTGAAGCTCTCTTGCAAGTCTGGCCTCATGCCTCAAAGCATTCACAAACATACACACATGGAAATTTGAGATAGGATTAATTTCTTAGTATATTTCTTGGTATAGAATTTTTGGTATGAAGAACTGAATCTTCAAAAGTGATCAGATAAGAAAAATATTGGGAAGGCTATGTGAACATGACTGATTTAGATTGTTAGAAAGTATAAAACTGTTAACTTAGCCATGTAAACATGCTAGCCAAAGGACTGATAGCAGAGGTATACCAATATTTGTCATATTAAAAACCACAAACCTTTAAATGAAAAATAAATTATTTCTTTAGTTAGGACCACAGGAGGGTCACTTGAACCTCTGAATTTATTCTCAGATGGGTGATGGTTACTCGAGAAGACTTTACTAAAATACTAATATTCTTTTGCCCTATACTATAAAATTCTTCCTCTCACCTATAAATAAAACAAAACATGAAGTATATCTAGACTCTATTATACGAGCTTTATTATATAGTTTCAACACATCAGCCTAACATTGGCAGTGAGCTAAACACAGACTCTGGGATATTCCCTTAGGTTTCTAGATGCTAAACCAGAAGAGCATGGATCTTCTGTTTCTTTTGATCCAAATCTCCCAGCCTCAGTTATCTACCAGATAACCTAAAAAACTTTGAAGGGCACTCAACAACTATGTTTAGGCAACTGAACAGTCCCTAACAAGATAAAGTAATGGAATTTAGCTTGCAGGTTGAGAAGACCAGAGTTAGCTGTCTATCACCAGAGACATGGACATGTGAACTAGCTAAACTATACTCAGTGGAAATCCATGGCTTCATTCAACAATATATAGATAACGACCAGTGTCATTTAAGCTTCCCGACAATTTTTTTCCCAGCCTTTTGGAAGGACACATCAACAATAGATCTTACATCATATCAGTCACCCTAAGCAACCTCAAAGATGGAGGTATTTATCCTGTTCTCATCAGTACACTCAGAGGAGTCTGGAGAACCATCCAGAGGATAAAATGCACACAAACTAATGTAGGTTAAACTTGTGTGTTAAAAGATTGCTGCAGACTGAAGTCTCTCACCAGAAATACCCATTAGAGTCAAGCACAGCTAGATCCATATTATCGCTGGGAACCATGGTCCTAAGAACAGCAGAAGCTTTAGCCCTCTTTGTGGCTATATGCCTTCACTGGTGGAGATTATGTATAAAGGGCTTTGGTTCCACTGTGTGAGGAATGCTCTGTCCTCCCTCTGCAGAAGATCTCAGCACACTGACATCTACTCTTTTCACCCTTTGTCACTAAGAGAGACTGGCTTGGTCAGTGTAAGTATAAATGTTCCTTTTCACAAAGGATGATCTTTCTTTGCTATCTTTTAAAGTCAGGAAATGCAGTTTGCAGAAGCCCTAGTGAAGTGGAAAATTCATTTCTATAGGTTCTGTAGAATGAAATACAGTAATAAAAAAATTCCTCTACAAAGTTAAGAAATTTAACAAGAAATTAGATTCTTTCTGTTCAAGGTTTAATCCAGTATATAGAATTTAATAGAGAATTACATCCTTGCTATAGAGAGGCTTATAGTTCCTGGAGAAAGGTGATTATTCTCTATTTAATTCTACAGATCTTTTTCTATAAGGGTAATTTCAGATTCATTCAACTGTTATGCTTCTTCTGCCACCTTGGAAATTTTCACACTTTCATGAATTTGGCATGGCTCCATCAATAGAACAGAAACATGAAATTTCCATTCCTAATATGAATGAGCAATACTATGCTGTTTCGTAACTTCACACTTGGTAATTCATATGTAGCATCTTCTTTTGGATTTAGACTGTAATTTTTAAGTTATATTCAGAGAAAGGGCTAAAATTATTTGGAAAAAAGTCATGCTAGAGCTCCGGTATTTCTCCAGTATTTGCAGTAGTGCTATGTCAGTATCTTACTTTATTCAGCCAAGGAACAGTCCATTTTAGTCACAACTTAGCTTTCCAGAATACATGAGGCATGTAATCTCTTACACAGCAAGTGAAATATTTGAAATATTTTTGTCTTGCAGGTTGTTGTGGTTTAACTCCAGCTGGCAACTAAGCACCACACTCACTCATTCACTCCCCCACCAGCAGAAGAGTATCAGAAAAGCGAGAAAACTCATGGATTCAGATAAAGACAGTTTAATAGCTAAAGCAAAGCTGCATGTACAAACAAAACAAGGATTTCATTCACCACTTTCAGTATGCAAGCAGGTGTTCAGCCATTTCCAGGAAAGTAGGGCTCCATCACACATAATGGTGACTTAGAAAGACAAATGTCTCCCTCTCCTTCCCCCAGCTTTATAAGCTGAGCATGATGTGATGTGGTCTGGAATATCCATTTGGCCAGTTGGGATCAGCTGTCCAGGCTGTGTCCCCTCCCAAAATCTTGTGCACCCCCAGCCTTCTCCATGGTGGGGTGGGGTGAGAGGCAGAAAAGGGCTTGACTCTGTGTAAGCAATGCTCAGTGATAGCTAAAATATCTCTGTCTTACCAACACTGTTTTCAGAACAAATCCATATAACCCTATCTAACTACTAAGGAGAAATTTAACTCTATCCCATCCAAAACCATTACAGAGGTAAAATCTTATTTTAGCTATAAATGTATATGGATTACAAGACTATTAGTACAGAAACCTTCTCTTCTTATATTATGGTAAAATGCTGTGCTGGGTTTGCATGGCAAGTTTTTGCTAGCAGGGCCTACCAGGATGGCTTCTATGAGAAGTTGCTAAAAGATTCCCCCTACGTCTGAGAGAGTCAATGCCAGCTGATTCCAAGACAAAGCTTATCAGTAATGGTAGTAGCACCCAGGATAACAGAGTTAAGAAGAGCAGGAAACTGCAGAAAAACAGCTTCCAGAGAATGTGTGAGAGAACATGCCCTGCAGATACCCAGGGAAGTGAAAAAAAACAGAGCAGCAATGCCCTGCAGCCTGTGGTGAAGACCATGGTGAAACAGGCTGTGCCACTGAAGCCCATGGAAGTCTGGGGTAGTGTGGTCATGACTTGGCCGTGGGTTTTTGAAAAATCTCAGAGACAAGTCATGACCACAGGGTAGAGCAGATATCCACCCATAGCCTGTGGAGGACCCCACACTGGAGCACATGGGTGCCTGAAGTAGGCTATGACCCCGTGGGAGTTCCACCCTGAAGCAGGATTCTGTCAGGACTTGTGACTCTGTGAGAAGCCCCCGCTGGAGCAGGCTGTTCCTGAAGGACTGCACCCTATGGATAGGTTTGTGAACCCTATGGAGCAGTTTGTGAACTACAACCTGTAGGAATGACAGGTGTTGGAGAGGTTCGTGGAGGACTGTCTCCCATGAAAGGGACCCCACGCTGGAACAGGGAATGAGTGTGAGGAGTCCTCCCCCTGTGGATGAAGAGCCGCAGAGACAATGTGCAATGAACTGACTGCAGCCCCCATTCCCCATCCCCCTGAGACTGAAGGGGAGGAGGTAGAGAATTCAGGAGTGAAGACAGGGAAGAAGGGAGGAGTAGGGGACAAAGGATTTATTTGCATTTACCTACTCTGATTTTTAATTGATCTAGTTGATTTGAATTAAACTAATTTCCCCAAGTCAAGTCGGTTTTGCTCGTGATGGTGGTGAGTGATGACTGGTGAGTGATCTCTCCCTGACCTTATCTCAACCCATGAGCCTTTCATTTTATTTTCTCTCCCCTGTCCAGCTGAGGAGAGCTGTTCTGGTGAGCACCCAGTGTCCAGCCAAGGTCAGCCCACCAGAAATGCCACGGATATAGAAACACATAAACAATAGGCAACAATTCCCTCTGTGTTTTGTTCAATACCCAGTGAAGTATCTTCTTTTTTGAAGACCTATACTTTTCAGTAAGTGAAATGCACTACAAAGGTGTAGGGAAATTGCATTTAGACAATTGTTAATATTTCTCACTAGCACTATGTAATTCCTGCTTATATCAAAATTGTATCTTCTGTATATTTTAAAATCAGGCTATCCCAGTATAAGTCCTTAAATATATTCTGCTTTCTGTAACTGGAGAAGTACGAAAACATTCAAAATAAAGAAACCAGCTGCCCCTGGATTTCTACACAGTTTTACCTGATCAGACTGTAATTGTAAAACAGAGGTGCAAGTGTCTGTCAAACAAGACAAAAGTTGTGCAAACAAATGTAAATAAACCGTAAGATGCAATTATGTCATTTAATATTAAGTGTTTCTGCTTATGAAATCCAACCCTCATCTAACGACCTAAGGTTTTCTTATTGAGGAGAAACAAATGTACATGTTAAATGTTTACATGGGGCATTTGACCTGACTAGGATGGGAGTGCATGTCCTATGTGCACCAATGTCTCTCTACCGATTATAAAGGTCTTTGGCAACTGGTTCGCTGATACTGTAGAGTTCAGCCTCCAGGCAGATTAATAACACTGTGGTTTTTTGTGTTGTAGTAGTGTTGATTGTAGTAAAAAGAAACAAAACAGGCATCACTAGATTTCCATTTTTTTACAGTTATATCCCTAAAAACATTTTATGAGGACTCCCGAAGAGCTGATGACCTGCATCATGGAACATTGCTTTGTTTTAATGTAAAGGAGATCCTGTAAAGCTGGTGCTGAGCAGCTCCAGTGAGCTGAGAGCTGTTAACCATGATTTTTCTGCCAGTATTCTGCCAGTGTTTGGGAAATTGCACTCCTAATGAATTAATAGACGGACATGCTCTCTAGCTTCTTGAGCTAATATTTCAGACTCTGCCATATCAAATTCAATTTGGATAGCAATTAATAATAGCTTTCTGTAAAGTTAGCCCCAATTTTAATAATACTCACTTCTCCTAGAGTTGGTTGATTTCTTCTCAAATTGGTCTCCAATAATTTCAACAGATTTGTTGTTATAACTATATGTAAAAGCTCCTGTGAAACTACAGTACATTTAGTTCTAGATTCCACTCCTTTCTCAGGGTATATGTAATACACACATCCTTCTGGTGCTGTATTCTTTTTTTTTTTTTTTAGGTTTCAAATTTTCATGTCAAGTGAGGATATGTCTTGTGTAGATATTTGTAAAGAAAAATTTCAGTTACAGTCTTGTTAAGACGATTATGGAGTCATGGAGCCTTAAAACTTCATAAAACTTGTGCCAAGTTAAATTTTAAGTGTTACTTGAAATTAAAAGTCTGAGTACCAATTTTAATATTTCCAAGATATTTCATGGTTTTAAAGCACAATCTTAAAAGTTTTTAAATTGCATCATTTCAGTCTGTAACTTTAAAATTTCTTCGACTTAAAAATTTATGCACTCTAAGAAATTCATATTAATTGAGCAAAAGAGAGTACTACTAACACCATAACCTCACCAAAAATTGTTTGCTGTAGATGCTAAGGAATTAAAATAAATTTTAAGAGAGAAATCAGAGAAATTATTAAAAATAGTGCTTAAATTCAAATTTAAAATACAACAGTATAGAATTCTCCAGTACTATACAAGCAGAACAAAGAAAAACTAGATAATGAAACTTAAAAAATTAAAAGGAAAAAAATATTTATGACTTCACCTTTGCCTTAACATAAATGGCAGAGAAATGCTGGAAAAATTCTATGCTTTCAACATAGGTGATAGAAAATTCTATATTGTCAGGAGAAAGAAAATAAAAGAAATACAGGGTAGAAAAAAAGTTACCTTGTCTTGGCAGCTGCAGTCAAAATTTTTGTAGAAAAAATTAGGTATAAGAGACTAATAAGTTTGACTGTTCCTTATCATGTCTATATGTGACACTTTTCTTTAAGTAGTAATTGTCTGTAACAATATGTGGGTGCAAATGCATGGGTGCACTTCTGAAAAAAAATAAGACAGAAAACAAAATAAAAAGAAAAAAGGCTTCCTGTATGAAGAAAAGCAGTATTTTTTATTTCTGCAAGATGAAACACGTCAGGAAAACCGGACACTAGTTCTGCTGCTAAGCGCTAGAGTTTCACTTTGCTAAGACAGAGATGAAGAGAATAATGCTAGTGCTCCTGCAGAGAGGACACATTTTCTGCTTGAAATATTTACTTCAGAGAAATTCACATTGGTATAAGTTTTAAATAAGTCCTGGGAAGCCAGAACCTTAATAAAATTGGGATTTTGTCTTTAGGTTCACGTATGGGTGAAACAAAATTTCTTATAAATGAAAAATATTTCATTTTGCTTCCATTCAATAAACCTGAGGAATTATTTTAAGAACAGCCGTAAAGAATACAGTTTGTGTCAGCATTTTAATAGAGTATATTTTTTTCCCCCAGACATTGCATTTTAAATGTGTCTTGATGTCCTGTACCATTCATAATCAAGATGGCAAAATCTCAGTGTGAACATTTATCACGAACAGTTTTCCCTCTTTCAGTACAGAGCTTTTTTTTTCTGCTGTAGCAAGATTCTCTGTTATCAGTCATAGCTTATAAACCAATCAAGTCCATCATAAAATTATACAGAATTTTTTTCCACAATTTTTTCATCTGCAGTCTCTGGATGAAATTTTGATTGATATATCTTGCTTCTTTACATTAATACTGTACTCTGTGGGTTTTAGAATTGTATCCTTCTTTAGTATTAAAACACCCTGGCTTCTGGTATGGTTCTTTGTGTCCATAAGTAGTATCACTGAAGCTCCCAAAAGGAGGGATTCCAGGCCTGCAAATAAATTTAAAAAAACCCAAACAGATTCACAATCTGCATGTAAGGTTATTAATTCAAGGAAAAAGGAAGAAGATTTTGAGGAAAAAAGTGTAACAAGTATTGCCTGCCACAGAAATGAAGAACAAACAGTCCTGCTGAGTCACTAGATAGTTTCTCTGTATCCTCTAATTTTGACCCAATTTCTCACTGGGGGAAAAAATAAAGATAAAACCTCCAAACAATAAAACCCAAGTGACAACCACTATTTAATTTTCTGAAACCTGGGAGAAATTGGAATATTTTTAACTGCTTCCTAGAGGAAAAAAAAAAGTATCAGTTTAGCAATTTCAATTATCTGTGCTTTTTATTGTAACGTGCTGTTATTGTGTTGATTTTATGGTGTCTTGGTTTATGCTTTTTTAGCTTGAATAAGAATCATATGTGGACATATGTGATATTTAATGAATAAATTAAATCTGAGTTTATTTATCTGCTCTACCTTTGTTTTCAAATTATTATTCAGCCCAGTAAGAGGATAGGGTGTGTGCTTCTTATTTGCAGTACGTATTTGAGAAGTGAGCCTTAATTTAGAATAGCTTCATTTGCATTGAAATCTTATTATTGCTATTAAAAAAGTTTAAATAAACCAAGAGTGAGGCTTTGGCAACTACAAACGGTGAATCTCCATGAATAATTTACATATGTTTTGCTTGTACTAATTAAACCTCTCATTTTTCACTATATTGTCCAATCATTTCACAATTGCAAAGATTCAGAGACAATAAAAACTAAAGGAGAGGATATGGAACAGATTTGTTGAATACTGTTTGGCAGGTAAGCAGAGTTCAAGGTTATCTTTTTAGGAAATGTTACCACTCAGCTGTGAATTAGTTTTAGGTACCCATCACAGATGGAAAAACTGCCTTGGGACTGTGAGAAACAGAGAGAACAGGGCAGATCATCTTTACGTATTCTGGGATTCATAAGATGGGAGGACTGAGAGAAAACAGCACAGAGAGTTACATCTGTACATATGATTTTCTTTTAAATTGGACTGACATACTTCAGGCTATTCTGTAGCATGCATATTACACCTTTAATTAGATTTCTTTGTTTTAAAAGTAAAAACAGTGAAGCAAATCAAAACTAATACCTAATTTCTATTTGGTTCAACTTCAGAATATACGTCATTGGCAAATGGAGCAGCAAGATACAGCTGCTTCTCCTATTATTGCTAAAATGCTGTGAGGAGAATGGAGGGCATGTGAAATAAAAAGCTAATTTCTAGGTATGCTCCTTTGCTGCAAACATCTGATCTTCTCGAGTTGCATGTGCAGCCTATATTAGTAATAGTTTTCCAATGGGGAAAAAAAATTTGCCACTCTTTACAACTGCAGAACACCCCTAAAAATAAAAATGAGCTATCATGATGACTCAAAACTCAGTGCATCATATAATTAAAGTCTAAGTATATTCTACTTTTTTAGATGAACTTTTAAAATTCACATTTAATTAACATTTTTAAGATATTAAAATGTATTTTTGAACACCTGTGTGGTAGGTAAGTCCAGAGACTAGGATTTGTTTTTCAGTAGGAACAAAACCTAAAAAATATCTTTTTAATGTGGGTTACAAGTTGATACAGAACAAATTGGTGCAGCTGCTTTTGAATGTCCAAAGCAAGTTTCTGGGGTATTTCCATTCCTCTTTTTACCTTCTGTCACAGATATCAGAATAAAAAAATACCAAGAGGACCCAGTGCCTTATAGATCTAAACACAAATGAGAGAAGTGAAGTCTAAAACAATTCTTCCAATTTCAGCTTTCCCTCTGGCTTTATTCTTGCTACTCTAGAAATATTAAAAAGAAATGGAATGTTTTTTAATGGACTGTCAGCAGTATTGTTTTCATTAACAAAAGGAAACTCAATCAACTCCTCTGCCAAATCTCTCTTCTTTGATGGGCATGATAAATGGTGCCAAGCATTGTCAGATTCTGCTAAATTAAATTAAAATGAAAGGTGTTCAAAATCTTTTAGGACTAAGCCTAATGTAATTTTGATCATATTTCTTCCTTAAAAAAAAAAAAAGTAAAAAGTAAGCAAGAAAGACAATAAAAGTTTAGAGATAAAATAGATTAACGGAAACATTCTATCATTAAATTTGCTTTCCAAGGCAGTGACACAGATTGTCTGAATTCAAAACATGTCTATTTATACATGACTGCCAGCACTAGTAAGAAAAAGATTTAAAATGGTAACTCACAGTAGCATTACAGAAACAAATTTTTAAAAAATGACATGTAACAAAAATGTGTATAGTGATTGTTTTAAAATACTCCAAAGTTTATCAGGCTTTTAATCAGTCATGTTTAAACAGTAAGGTTCTGTCTGGGATTACTGTCAATCCCAGCAAATAAGGAGAAAATGCAAAGCCTTTTTTAGAGGATGAGAGTTTAGTATACACAGATACAGTGTTAAACAGCAGTAATAGTTCTATTTGTACTAGAAATAGTCGCGCTAGTTGAAATGTTCAACTTGTTTTACAATGTAATGTGCTTAAAAAGGCAAATTCCATTATATATTTCAAATCAATGAATTTGTTCTTCACACAGACACAAGTTTAAACCTCTGCGTTCAATGTGTTCACTCCTGGGCTGCTTTAAATTTTGAAGTCTGTCCTTGCTGCCCCACTTCACTTTTTAAAAAGTAAACATCCTTAGAGGTTTCAGTGTGAGTGTTGTAATTCCTGAATTTGTAGGCAATATAATCCAGATTGTAAAAAACCCAAACCACTGTTACCACAGTAATTCCATTTTCATATAAAAATTCCAATGACAGAAATGCAAGTTTCAAAAAATGTTTTTGCATGGCTGCTGTTCTTGTCAATGAGGCAAAAGTGCTGGCCAAGTGGCACACCCTGAAAGTGGCTCAAATACCAAGCAAAGCACAAATACAATGTGCAGGATTGTATTTTGCTTAGAATCGAAGGTTGGAAGCAGCTTTATAATAAGTCTTCCGGAAGTGTTGTATGATTTACCACTATTATATTTATTGGTGGTGGTCGTGTGGGCCAGAGCTGGATAATAATGAAGACCTTTATGAAATATTCTTTACCTTTCTAGCTCTATTTTATGTCACTAGTTCAGGCAATTTACAATTGCTGCTCTGTGTAAAACTGCACTGTGAAATGGAGCTTATTGCTAGAGCTCCAGGTCTCATGTCTCCTCCTTACAAAGTATGTGTCTTTTTAATTTGCAGTGCTGCTGACACCGTACGCTTGATTAGGGACTAGTGTTGAAGATAACTCTGTAGGATAAAATGCTGGCTCTCTTAGTCATGTTGTTATATAAATTCTGCCACATGTACATGCTGAGAGAGAACTTGAGAGATGTAAAATGTAGCTTGATGCAAGTAGGAATGCCTCTATTTTAGTGCAGTTGCACAAAAAAATACCCTTTGGAGACTTTGACCCATGGCAGTAATGAAAGTAATACAGCAGGATGATAAGAGGGTGTTATATATTCTCTGTTACTGATTATGGAACAAATCATTGTTTTGTTTTATGCTGCGACTAAGGCCCTTGTAGTAAAGGGAACAGTCCCACAGCTGGACTGACATTCAGGTGATTCAATGTCTGCTCTAGTGAAGTAAACAAAGGCACTTGGAGAACTAGAGAGGAGGGCTTGGGACTAAAAGAGGTGTGTATTTTAACACAGATGTAAAATAGATTATTCTACAGCATGCTCTTTAGAGACAGAAGAGATCAATTATAGCTAAATTGAGATGTGATAGAAGGAGATTTAGTGATATGAGGAAGCTTAAATTAATCCCTCCTAAGGTAATATCGACAAATGTTTCTCGTTGGTGTCATCAGTCTAGTGCTTTCAGCAGCCTGTGACACGGGCAAGAGTACTGCCTCGCGTGACAGGAAGGAAATGCTTCATCAGCAACTGAAACCAGCTCACTGGATTGTCAAAACCCTGAAGAAACCCCCCTCGATAATAAAGCCCTAAATGCAGCATTAAATATTGAATTTTTGCTGTCTCATCAGATTGCCCTTGGACTCAGCACCTTGCTTTCACTCCAGGCCAAATCAGGTGGCAGCCAAGGCTCAACACCTCTCTGGGAGACTCTCCTCAGAGACAGGGCACAGGCTGGAGCTGTTGAAGGTTGAGCCCACCTAGACCCACAACCACACCTGGGGAACTCCCTGGGTAGCCCAAGCAGTGACAACGTCGGCCCTCTTGGATTCTACCAGCAGTCTCTGCAAGCGCCTTGCACAGGGTGTGCTTGTCCTTCTGTCTGAGCACTATGCCCCAACAGCCCCTGGCCAGTAGAGTTCCATTCCCTCATTCTCCAGTCCCTTTCCTCGGACCTGGAGGTAGCCAGTGAGAAGCGGACAGACAAGAGCAGTCTTTTTTATTCCTGTCCCCTCCTTCTCTCCTGGCCCAGGCTGGCTGTGGAGGAGAGGAAGAAGATGGATGCAGATCCCCAGTGAGTGCTCCCCCAGACACTGTGGGACAGGTGGCAGCTGCTGGCACACCCAGCCCTCCTCCTAGAGTGCCTTCATCATCTGTGCCTCTGCCCAGATATCTCTATCTGAGGGTTAAAACTTAGAAAACGAAAACAAAACTTCTATTTTTCCAGAGGGAAAAGAAATTATGGAAGATGTGCATATTACCCTACATGAAGTACCATTCTGCTTTTCACCTACACCATGATTAAACACTTGTTCTTAAACTGCTGTGGTTCAGTTCCTTATGTGATCTTCAAAGGTGAAACTTAAACTCCCCCCCAGTCCTCTAAATTCAATGCAACTTTGCATCCTTTGATGGTACTCCACATAAAACACTTTGAATTTGTGGGACTTTAATTTGATCTGATCCTAAAAGCCATCATACTAGAGCAGACCAAAGGTCTGTGTAGTCCCCTGCAGCGGCCGAAGCCATCGTGGCTCTCAGTGGATTTCTCTTCTACTTGAAGTCTTCCCTTGAACCCACTCACTGTCTAGATAACCTGGCAGGATGGCACTGATACCTCTCTGTCTACAGAATAAACAGCACCTTAATGAGGCAGGATACTTTTTGAGAGAGGAGACAGTGAGAGAATGCAGAAGTGATAGGTGGTAGAACATCAGATATTGCCCAAAAAACATCTGAAACTGCATAAATGGAAGTTGTTAATACAGCTTTGGGTTGGATTGAGGGTAGGGAGGAGTGAAAAAACCTGCTGGTCACAGATTTGAGAGAGATCTAAAATTAGAAAAATCCTGTTTAAACAGCAGCTTTGAAAAATATAAATTGAGCTACCTTTTGAGGGCAGTTAAATACTAAACTCAGGAGGCTGTGGGCAGAACCTGACAGACTTCAAACTTCTAAAACAGCATTTTCTCAAAGGAAACAATAAAGCTCACACACTGCTAGCTTACAGCCTCACTCAGGGAAAGAAACAATTTTTTAGAAGTATTCATTTTAGCAATTAGAACTGCATTGGAGCTGTGAAATATTACCCAAAAGAAATTTTTGAGTTCCTTGAAGATTTCTTTTAACACCTTTATACATGCAAGAAACAGGTCTCTGGAGATAAAAGGTCAGATTGTGAAGGCTAATATGTCTGGTTACTCAGCAAAATAAAAGGCCAGATTGGACTGTCCTTTTGAAGCTAAGGAAATTCAAAAGTGATTTAAAAAATATGCCAGTGGGAAAAACTTCAGGACTTTCCCAATTCCTTTGCGATTTTTCTTTTTATGTTTTCACAAAATACTCAGTAACATGGATACCTTGGAGGACAAATTTGCCTTTCCATTACAATAGAGGCAAATTTTACACATTCCTATAACTCATAAGCACATTATAAAATGTAGATATGGATCCACTTTGCTGTTTGTCTAGCAGAGTATTATCCATTACTACAGACACAAGAAATAGAAATTGAGTTTCTACACAGATGTTTGTTAAGACGTGTTTCAAATTTGGTAAATGCAGTGAATTTGTTAAAAGAGGAGAAATAGAAGAATGAGGGTAGAAAGGAAACTGGATATGGCATGGTTAAGCTCAGTTTGAAGGTGGGTTTAATTTTTTTATTTGGAGAGAGTGAGATTACTGACTTCAATAAATAAAGATCTCAATTTACTGCTTTTGAGTGTGACAGCACCTTGGTTCATAAAGAAATACATTAAGTTGATCTTGAACTCAAAGAAGCATCAAAACTATTCTAACAAAGCTCCCACAGGGAAAGGCTTTGCCTTAGCAGTCAAGTTCAAGCAGACTCCAGACTGAAGAGGTGTGAGCTTGCACAGCGGGCACCCACCCATCAGCTGTTCAATGTCTAACAGAGCCATTTGAAAAAAGCTGTACTTACTCATCTTGCTCTTTCTTCCTGCCTCCTGAATTCTACCTTGAGATCTTGCTGCTTATCTTCAACAGACTTTTGACTGCATTGGGATATTGCCAGGGATTTTGGATTTTCCAGATTCCGGATCAGCTTTCCCTGATCATAGTACATGGCTCTAGACCTAACCCCTGTGACTGAGCCTTAGCAGTTAGATATGACTGCTCACATCCAGACATGCATACACACACAGATCTTACATATGCCATGATTAACCTCGCGTATCAGATATGCAGCAGAACTATTTTATTGTGATTGAAAAGTCAACAGTGTAGCGTTAAAATATTTCCTCAACACACTAATGATAAGATCAGTTCTAAATTTGCTTTTAGGGCAGCAACATTATAATGGAATCACAGAATAACACAGAATGGCTGAGGGTGGAAGGGACCTCTGGAGACCATTTGGTCCAGCCCCTATACTCAAGAGGGGCCACTCAGAGCAGGCTCCCTAGGACTACATCGAGGTGGCTTTTGACTGTCCACCGGGAGACTCTGCAACCTCTGTGGACAACCTGTGCTAGTGATCAATCTTTGTCACAGTAAAAAGAAGTGTTTCCTGGTGTTCTGAGGGAGCTTCCAGTGTTTAGTTTTGTCCTCCTTGCCTTTGGTCCTGTCATTGGAAAAGAGCTCAGTTCTGTCGTCCTTACTGACTGCCCTCAGGTATTTGTATACATTGATAAGATTCCCCTGAGCCATCTTTGAGCTAAGTAGTCCCAGCTTCCTCAACCTTTCATCATAAGATTGATACTCCAGTCCTTTAACCATCATTTTGACCCTCTGCTGAATTCTCTCCAGTATGTCCATGTCTTTCTTGTACTGGGAAGCCAAAAATGAGACACAGCATCAGAGAATTAGAGAATCACAGAATATCCTGACTTGGGAGGCACCCAAAAGTATCAAGTCCAGCTCCTGGTCTGGTACAGGTAAAGGACAACCCAAAAAATCATGCCATGTGCCTGACAGCATTGCCCAAATGATTCTTGAAGTCTGCCTATCTTAGTGCTGTGACCACTTGCCTGGAGAGCCTTTCCAGAGCCCAACTGCCCTCTGGGTGTAAAACCTTTTTCTAATATCCAACCTAAATCTCCCCTGACACAACTTCAGGCGATTCCCTCGGGTCGTGTCACTGGTCATCACGAAGATCACTGCCTGCCCCTCCTCTTCCTCTTACAAGGAAGTTGCAGACTGCAATGAGGTCTCCCCTCAGCCCTCAGTTTCCTCTTCTCCAGGCTGAATAGACCAACTGAGGTCAGCCACAGCTTAACTTTATAAGTCTTCGTTCAGACTCCCAACTATGTTCTAACCAGGGCTGAACAGGGGAAAAGGATCACCTCCCTTCTCCTTCTGGAAATGCTCCTTTTAATGCAACCAAGAGTACTGACATCCCTCATTACTGCAAGATCACACTGCTGGGTCACGTTCAACACGGTGTCCCCCAGGACCCCTAAGTCCTGTTCTGCCAAGAAGCTTTCCAGATGAGCAGCCACCAGCATATATTGGTACCTGGAGCTGTTCCTCCCCAGGTGCACGACATTGCATTTCCTCTGTTGAGCAACTTATGGGAGACAGTATGGATGCTCTGGGAGTGGGATTCCTTCACCAGCATCTTCTCTGCAGGCCTCTAATGAGATATTTGACTACAGCTGGCCCTGTGACACATCATCTATTGCTATATAATCTTTATATATTTGTGTTGGCCACTTCAAAATTATCTTGGAAAATGAATCTTATTTCATTGTTGTATGAATTTAAAATACCGTATTAGGTTGACAAAGATTGAAAGATTTACTGTGTTTGCTCTAAAGAAAGCATCTCTCTCATACCTTTAAAAAATAATTTATTACTGTTTGGAGTTCTGCACTGATTGCTCTTTAAATACTTCTAACCTTAATAAAAATATCTCTGGCACAATCCTAATAAATGTTTTATCAACTTGTGAACTTCACAGAATCAATGACTTTGAGACCAACATGAATAAAATTCAACTAGTGAAAAATTATCCGTAACACAGAAAGAAACCAAGTACTTCTGGGGGGACTTGCTAAAAACTTTTTTTCCTTGCAAGAAGTAGCAGCTCTTATCCAAACAAAAATTACTTAAAATAAGGGAATTTTAATACAGAAATTTGCGTACATTTTGTTCTATATATCCTCCACATTCATTTTCTGCAAGTTCTGGCCAAGGATATTGAAGTTTATGTAATTTCCAGTAGTATCATAGTAGAGCAATCTTCAAGAGAAATAAAGTCAGATGTTTTCCCCTCCAGAGAACAGGTCTCATTACAAGGCTGGAAAGACAAAATTCCTTTTTGTCTCCTGAAAGCACAAGTTGGCATTCCTTTCTATGCAGTAGTGATGGAAAATTATTTGGAAATCACAGAATCATAAAATAATTCAGATTTAAAAATCTTTCAGGAAACAGTTTCCAACAGCTTTTCCAGGCACCTTTCAGTGCTCAGCAGACCTGACACTGAAGAATATTATCCAACTTACCCTGCCAGAATTCCCTCTGCTGCAGACTGTGACTATTGCATCTTGTCCTTTACTGTGCTCTTCTGCTTCTCTATAACTGCCCTTTTAGACATTAAAAGCAGCAATTGGATTCATACTTAACATTCACTTCTCCAGGCTAAGCAAACAAATCTTCCTGTGGCTCTTTCTGTATATGAAGTGTTCTGCACCCCTAGTCACTAGGTGACCTAGACAGGGATCTTAGTAACTCTGGAGTGGGTTCTTTCCTGTTTGTCAATGCTTGTTTTATATCAAAGAGCTCAAAGCTGGAGAAAATATTCCAAACCTCAGAAGGCTAGAGTACAAAGAAATAATCCCTTCCCTTGATCTGCCAGCTATCCTCTTGCTAATGCATCCTGATATGTGGCTATCTTTCATCTGCAGGATGCCTTGCTGCTGATTTGCGTTCCACTTGTTCACAAAGACTGTGCCCCCTCCACCATTGCTGTTCTGCAGAGCTGCTGCCTGTCCACTCAGGCCCAGCACACATGGGCTTATTCCATCCCAAGTGAAAGGTTTATAATTCACCTTTGCCAGGTGTGCTGAGGCTCCTGCTTGCTCATTCCTCCAGGTCGTGGAGGTATCACAGTCCTGCCCTCCAGTTTATCAACTGTTTACCGTGTCTGCTGTCATCGAAGGAGCTGAAAAAGATGCTTTCTGCCCGATTGCCCAAGCCATTGATGAAGACATTAAACACTACTGAGGAGTTCGCTAGTGGCTCAGCTGAATAGAAAGCTCACAGAGGTAAAGTGGAGGATGGTTAACTGCTCCTTTCTGTAGTATTCAGATACAATAATAAGAGATGCCATAGGGAATACCCATGCGGAAAGTAATAATTCAGTCTTCAGAATGACATTTGAATAGTGTGCAGCAAATAGGGCCTGAGGCCACACATCAAATTCTACGGATAAAAGAAAAAAACTAACATGTGCTCAATCTTTGAGCATTATCTATCTTTTGTGTTGAAAGGAGCAGAGGTTTAGTGAAAAATCTACAGTGATCATGTGATCAGGAAAAAATAATCAATGGTCATTTACTGATGTGCAAGGGGATCGAATCCACTATTTCTTATTTTATAAATGTTTGTCATTGCAATCTGCAATGCATGAATGTAACTGGAATGGATTAAAAGGCCGTATCTAGAAGCATAGTCTCATCACTATGATTCTATGAAACTACTGCTCATCTTAGTTGATCACTTCTGCAACATCACAAGAGGAGGAGATTCAGTTACTCTGAGGAATAAGAGAAAGAGGAATATAGCAGAAGAGAACTAGCTATGCTGATTTTCACATTTTGTGGAGAAATTGAGCAAGCTATAATTTATTAAGATACAGCAATTATTTATATATAGTAATCTCTTTCAAGGTTTGTATACTGCTGCTAGCATCAGTGTGTTCTTCATTTTTCACATTAGCTATTTAGGGATTTGGACCAAATTTCAGATCTGAATTTGTCTTTAATCATGGCTTTTACTGAAACCAATACTAAATATACCTTTGGTTATTGTATAAATATCTGGATATTGAAATGGGCTGTTGATATTGCACATTGACAATTCAAATATTTATTTGTACTCTCTGCCAAGGGAAAGTGTGTGAAGAAAGCCATGTTTAAGTCACTTTAAATAATTCCCTTTAAAACAGTCAATGTGTTAGTGTCCTGCACAAACAGACATTCATGCACTAGGTTGAAACTGGAAGCCAAATAAACTATTGCTAATTGTATTTTATTACACCTAATTATTATTTCATTTGCAAACTATTTTCAAATCCTAGCTGAAAAGGATCAACAAATTGTATTGCATAGATGTAAAGATAGATGCCTTGTAATGGCACATCTCTAACACATGGTGCATAGCTTACAGTTTTCCTCCAGAAGGCAGATACTGAACAGTTATTAAAGAACTGCAGTTGATAAGGGAGATGCACAAGTCTGGGATATGTTCAGATGCTGAAAAATACATGACTGCTCTTAGTTGACTAAAAATATGATTTATACTCCTTATGACTTCTTCTGAAAGAGAAAATCCACTTACTTGAAAAAATAGGACCTGCAAAGTTCCTACTTTTTTTCTTTTCAAGCAGATGCGGGCTTTTCTCTTTTACAAGAGAATATAAAGGGCACAATAAAGAACGTCAGAGGAAAATTTGTTCAATTTGAAAGGTGCTGAAACAATTAACTGGAATGTCACTATTATAATGAGGCAATCATGTATGAACAACTATTACTTTTATTAATGACCTGCAGAAGGCTTGTATTTGCAGCTAGCTTGGGTGGACTTTTTACCTCTGAAACTTTGCATATCTCCTTGTCTCTTTTTAAATAGTGCTGTAACTTGCTCAGAAATTTAATTTTCCCTTGAGCAGGAGAAAAATCATTATGCCAGTGACAAATATATTAATAAAATCTTTGAAGAATTGTGATGTTACTTGAACAGCTGCAATGATTTCTTTTACTATGCAGTGCCCAATCTGGGGGATCTGAATCCTGTTCTCTTTTATATGAAATGATGTGCATTTCTTTTCACTGGACATCATAATTGCCAAAATAGGTGGCTATGGTTTCATAAAAGTGTCAGATATATAAATAGCTTTTTCCAGCTATCATATATATCTAGATATATGGTTGTTTGTGGTTTTTTTTTACTACAGTGCACTTCCAGAAGACTGTTAGTGTAAAATAATGCATTTTAAACAACTGGAAACCAGAAATTCTAATAGCAGGTTTTTAATATCTTTCAAAAGACAATCTTTTACTGCTGACTAAAAGATAATAGCGGGAAGGTGCTCAGTGTTGCTAGCAAAGGACACTTTTAACCATTTAAAAGTAAATATCATATTTTGAGGTCATATCCTGAAAGAGTGGGAAATACACTTTTTTTAATTAAGAAAATTAAATGCCCACAGAATTTATTTCTTTGTTGATATGTAACCAGGCTCAGTGCTTCACAGATCCTCTTGCTCAACTCTTTATTAGCTGACTCGTGTGCCTCTGCTGTGTTAAGAGTCAATAGAATATGCCTCCAATTGACCTGCTGACCAAAGCCACTGGTTGGCACAGGTGCTTGACAATGGCCAACAAAATGGTTCTTCCCCAAAGAGCCTGCTCAAAACATGGAAATGAATTCTAAAGTTTCAGCTGTACAATTGGTTTTAAAACCTTCTGCATAAAACATCTCTCAAAGGTTTACTTTTTCTCCTGTTACACTGCTGCACAGCACCAAGGTAGGGTAGGACTGTTGAAACTTGACTTAAAAGGTGAAGAAATCCTTGTCTAGCTTCTCTGAATCCAGGTATGCACAATTCCAAAGTTCGAGCAAATTGTGGATGAAAAGATTACTACATGATGAACAAGTGAAATATATAGGATTTAATATGTGAAAGCATTTTCCAAAATTACTCTGGAAGCAGCTTATGTTTTTCTTTTCAATTTTTAATTAAGCATATTATTTTATCACACAAGTGGTTTCATATTAAGTAGGCAGCAGAATTATGTGAGTTCTAGTGATTAAACACAGAGATGTTAAACCTTGTCATAGCCTTGTGTTTGTCTCTGGGGCTGTCACTGTAGGAGGTACCAGCTACTGAGGCCTGTCAAAATCCATTTAATGTGATCTGCTGCTTAATGCCCTGATCTGACAACAGGACAGGGAATCTGACAATGCAAGAGGAGCAGGTAAACAAAAGAGTGCTCATAAAAAGACTCCTACTGAAGTGCAGAGAAGTTTTCATTACCAGTTTCTGAAAATGATTTTTAAATAAAAAACAGTGTGAAATTTTGGAGAAGCTGTGGTTCATAACTGGACAAGAGACACTGATGAGATTTTTCTTTTCCTCCAAGAAACAAACAGGAAATGCCTGTCTCATTCAAGCTAAGCAAACACTGCTCTTCTGCTGATCAGAACACTCTAAAGATTTTATGTAGTTAGGAAGGTTCTAGCAATCCAGACAGCGAAAGCCATGAAAAAAAAAATATCTCTGAGGGCACAGAGATGGAACTAGAAGCTAGGAGACTACGGGGAACAAACACATCAGACTGGCATTCTCTGCTGCTATATGCAAACAAAACAGGAAAACAAGGCTTTTCCCAGTGATTCCTCAGTGTTGATTACTCACACCAGTGAACAAAAAGAATTTGAGGCACAGCTTTCTGTTTTCCTATTCATTCACTTGCACTCAGATGTTCACGGGCAGAAAAAGCATGCGAAATTACACAGTGCCAGAGCCCTGGGGCCTTGCCTGTCCCTGTCCACCCCAGCTGGGTCCCCCAACTCTGCCCATGACTCAGGACCCTATTTCAGTCCCCAGGATCAAAAAATGCCATGGCAGGGCATTGTACGGGGATATTTCCGTGGTCTTAATGAGCCTTTATTTGTAAGATCACTGAAAGGACATTTTCCTGGTTTGCAGAGGTTTGTCATTTGATGGAGAAAAGCCTTACACTAAACTTTATTTGCTCAAAAGCAAGCAACACATTAAAAATTCATTGCATATACCCAAGCAAAATAAGATGGGACATACTTAGATTTGAACTGGATTGATACTTGTGTTGTACAGAATGTTTACTCAGTGGTTAAAGCACGAAGGGTTTTCAGTACTCACAAAACAATTGTGCATCCTGCATTTTTTCTCTGACTTCTTTTTTTTATTATCTTGTCATAAAAATACTACTTTTAGAACTTCTATACCTCTTTTGATACTTACAGGACTATTAAATCTGTGCTAGTTCCTGAATTAATAAACATATGTACAAATACACTAGAATATCAAAATCCCAGAAAATTTGTCCATCAGGAACATATTTTTATAGTCATGAGATACTAATGCTGTACTTAGGCCTTAAATGAATCTCCTAGGTCATAAATCAAGGCTTCTACTTTTTCAAGCAACCACACACATGACTTTATAAATTTATCGAGTTCCATATTAGAAACTGGGATTTTAATCTCGTTTCTACTACTGGATGGCTGTTCAAAATGTCATTTCTATGAAGGCTAGAAACCCTTCCCCAATTCACAGCTAAATTGTGTTTACACAGTTAGTTTCTGTGCCGGGCTCATCCTTTAATTTAACTGGTCTTGCTTTCCCACTTTTGCAATGCACTTTCAGAAACAGGTGACATCGTCTCACAGCTTTCATCTTGCTGGGCTAAAGAAAACCAGACTTCTTTGGCAGGGTTTGCCTTTTCAGCCTTTATCCTAACACCTTATGTCTGAACAAGCTGCAGTTTTTCTTGATTGCAAATGACCAGAATAATTTACTGTGTTGTAGATAATAACTTACAGATCATAAAAAAATATAAATCATTGATGAATTATCTCTGTTTTGGTAATACAGTACTTTGCCCTTTTAGAAGATGCATGGCTTCACTCTCATTAGGTGGAAACATGTTCCTCTTTACAGTAGTTTGAGTGCTGACTTCAGTGAGGCCAATATTTTAGCTCTACTTTTCAGCAGATTTAGGACTCATGGATGCATCTCGACATTTTGTGAGGAAAAATAAATCCCTTTAATTATAACAAAATGTTAAAGCTCCACAAATGTTCTGTGGATATTACACTACTGGGAAATGAGGCAATACTTAAAAAAAAAAATTCAACCAAATATTTAAACTGAAGAAGAGATGAACGGGGGAATAACGCTGTTCTCTTGATAAATGTGGAGTTATATTTACAGTTCTTCCTTCCCACTATCTCCAGAAACTGGAAGAGCTATCTGGTTTTAATGACAGTTCTTTCTTTGATCAGTATATGTATCTTCTAAGGATGCGGTTTGGACAAAGAAGGGCAGTGTATGACAACACATGTGGCTCAGGTAATAATTAGTGGTTTATAGCATTGATCTAGACTGAATCAAAAGTGATTTTTATTTGCTGTATAACAAGCTCAATCCATCTTGCATCCAACCCAATATTTCCAACTGTTGCATTTTAAGTACCAGTCAGCAGCATCTCAGCAGAACTATTGCACCTCCAGTACTGCAGGAATCTTTCCCCTGTTTTACTAACAGGCTGCTGGCTTGAGTAATAAAGAGTTTTCCTGAGACAGAGACTCCAGCATCTGATAAAAATTAGCAATATATCCTGATGGCATCCTGCTGCACGTCTTTTCTTCAGTAACCTCAATATCAAATTTAATTATGTAGGTTGAGCTTTTTAGACTTGTCTCAGGATACAAAATTAATTCCCATAAATCTCAGGCTCTCCACATTCTGGTCTGTGCAGAGGTTAGTGAACAACTGTCCCCCTGCCTCGCTGTTCAAGAGGGATTTCAAAAGGGCTGTGGTCTTAGGTATAAATATTATTGAAAGACTGACAGACTTCTGCAAAACTAATTTTCCCATCCTCTTATCAAGGATTTGTAGACAAGCAGGCACCTAGAAACTGCTGTTTAAAAGCTGAACCGTGCAGGCTAATGCTTCTAAATGGAATTGGCTGCCTTAGGTATATTTATTTGTTATTTTGCCTATTTCTATCCAGATTCATTCTTCCGACTCTCTTCCCCTGGAGCCTTAATGAATACTTATTCACTTTCAGTTGGTTGAAAAAGAAACCAGCAGAGAAGATGAAAGCTCTTCTGAGAGGCAGTAGGAGGAATTGTATTGCTCAAGCCTTCTGTAGACTATCAAGTCAGTACTCCACTGTTGAAGACTTGGCACTCAAAAACAAATGAGGAGATGGGCAGGGTCTTGCCAGTGTTAATCTGAGAGTTAACTCTCACAAATACAGATTATGGGGGTGACTTTCAGGCAATTTCTATCACAATTCTATATATTTTATAGCATTTTTGGGTCCTCCATGCACTCGAACTTTGGAGACTGCTGTAACCATCCAATTAACCACAAGGATATGCTCAACAGCAGTTTCACAAAGAAATATAGAAGCCATTCGTGAAATAACAGGAGAGAAGAATGCAAATCCAATAGCCTCAGCAGTTCATTTTAGTAGCATCTTGTAAACAATGGACTTAACTCTGCACTTATGTGTAAGGTGTATAATTTGTCAGCACAGTTGTAGTCTGTTTAAAACATAAAGCAGTGAGGCTATAGTTGCCATAAATTGAACTGGCCAGTATTTTTCCAATGGGAAATTTTATTTGATAGAAAAAGGTTTTTGTAGGTAATAATTCTTAAATTGCAGGTATTCATAATTTAGCTTCCAAAGTGGTGGAATTTATGATCCAAAACAGGAAAACTCTTTACCCACAAGAACAGCTGGTAGCCTGAGGTTTTAAGAATGAGGTGGGAGATCAGTGTGAAGATGCTCTTCTGTGTGATTCAGGAGAAGAATTTAATCTGCAGACTTTTCATTGTTAGATGAGTGAGCTGATCATCACACATTTCAACTACTCTGGATGTATCCTTCCTTTCAGAGGGGTTCCACTTTGTATCGATCATACATTGAGGGAGAATAAAAGAGACTAGTTTCAGCATTGCTTTTGGGTACAGGAGATGAAAGATCAGACACTTTTTCTGAAGTACATTTATTTATATATATTGCAAGCAGCAGTTCCGATAAGAGATACTAGAAAACCCTTCAATTCCCTCAAATGCTTAGTAACCTGGTGGGCTAGACATTCATCTGGGATTTAAGGATGAAGCTTCAATTGCTGGACTCAATCACCTGGAATAAGAACTTTCCTATCTTAGGAGAACACACAAATGTGAATGTGTGAGAATCCCCATATTCTATGGTTGTAGCCTCAACCTCATGTGTGCTGGGAAATTTCCCAAAGCACAAGGAATCCGCAGCACTCTGCATTTTGCAAGTCCTCACTCTGGCATTTGAACCCATGGTACATACCAAGAGCAGGGTAGAAGGCAGCACCTTCTCCGTGGTACCATCCTTTGGTTGTATCAAGTGATGTTCAAGCAATTTCCTTTCTCCAATGGTACACCAAATGTAACCAACAGATTCCAGGGCATATTCAGCAGTGATAAAAAGATAACTGTAGTAGCCTTGTAAGAATTCTCCTCTCACTCAATCCTGTAAATATGTGCTGTCTAATATGCATAAGGTCTCCAGTATTGTCAAATGAATTACCCATCTACAGCACAAACTCATGAACTACTAGATAGAAGTTCTACAAACAGATTTAGGCTACCTGAGGACTAAAAGATGTAGCACAAAAATTATTTTGATTCCTTTCCATATAAGGAGGGGTCTGTGCTGTTAGTAACAAGAAAAGCAGTTTTGTCAGCTAGGTTTTCCAAAGACTGGTGCTTTTTATTTTTCTTTATAATAATCTCAATGTGCCAAAAATATTTACTCTTCTTTCAGAAATAAAAAATTTGCACACACTTAAAGCCATTTAATCTGAGTCATGTCTGTTTTCTTCTCCTTTCTGCTTTCATCCTACTACATTTATTGTTGTTTTTGTTGTCAATGGATAGACATAAATGCTGTTGCAGGAACAATTGGAAAACAGGAACATATATTTATGTAAACCAGTATTGATTCAACTTTAAAAAGAAAAAAAGGAAACAGAAAAAGAAACCAAGGCTTTTAATGCTGTGCTGAAAATCGTTATGACCAGGGCTGCCTATGTGCAAAGAATACCTGAGTTCTGCTGATATTCCTTAGGTCTACTATGAATTTACAGAGTTAAAATTGTTATATGTAGTTAAAAGTCTCTGCCAAATATTCATCATTAGATGTAGATTCTCGTGTTGTTTTCTTTTGGTCTCTGAACAGTGATGGCTGTTTTATTTGTTTATGCAGCTCTATGCTCTATGGCTGACAGCTCCACATTTGGGAACATCTGAAAAAGAGGTCACATGACCTTTCCAAACACAGGAAAACTCTGTTCTTCTCAAGATGACCCGAAATGTTCTAATTATTGGTTATTCCCTTTAGTTGGTGATGCAGCCAACAAGCACATAAAGTTCAGTGAACCCACAAGTGTACAGCTGTTATCTTTGACTTGTGGCCAAAATAAAAATTGGAACAAAATTTACCCAGACAAGGATAAAGCCTCCTGTTTAAAGCAGTTATTTTCTAAGCCAAATAATCAGATTGAAACTAAGGAAGAGCGAATTCTTTTTCTAGAAACATTGATTCAAACCAGGGTCAACATTTCAGAGATGAGATGTTAACACAGATTACTGACTTGACTGCACAAGTCTCCCAAAGAACATCCAAGTCTCAGATCTATTGATATGTGTGCAGTTTTACCTCGTAATCCAATTGTTCCAATTTCATCATATATGTCATCTTTTCTTGCAGACTGGAAGTCGATTTTGTTTGTCTCCTGCATAATCAAGGTGAAGGTTGAAAGACGGCACTGGTAGGTCAGCTGGAGTAACCTTTGACACACACTTGTGATATCTGCTCTGATGTACCAGTTTCGAGCAGCCAGAAATGAGAAAGCAATAATTCCCTACTTTTTTCAACATTAATGTTTCTTAGGAAGTTTCCGTAATTAACTAATCCAGGTCTTCTTATATGGGGTCAAAAATATATGATAGAGATCAGAAACATAGCAGAAATTGCACACACCTCCTCTTCCTACTGCTTATCCAGGCACTTCTGTCTGATCTGCTCTTCAGATCAATTTTGTACTACCTAAGACAATAGGGAAGTAATCTGAATGTAATCAGAAACAAAGTTTTACAGTGCTTTTCATAGCTGTGCTTGCCTGTGTTGTAGAGCAGGCAGATATAAAAAGCTGATTCCTGAACATATGTAAGTCACATCCATAGTAAGCCAGAGGAGAGAGATCTTTCCACGACCGTGAATGTGTGTATCAACTCATCCGAATGGGTATTTGATTTCTGCTGAACTGTATCATGAGTTGCAAATCAGCTCCTGCTTTCCAGGTAGTATAGCCTGCCTGACTGATAACAAGGCTTAATTAATGTGCATCTGAAAAGCTCCTTCCTCTCTTTATTTTGAGACAAGGCACGTTTGTACAGGGAACAGTGCAGGTCTAACTAGCAGATGTAATCCAATCCAGAATTCCCCCTGCACTATCTGTTTGTGACAATAACAGAAACACAGCAGTGCACTGAGATAATACTTTTCAGAATAGAAAGCACCTTGTTACATTGGATGCAAAACCAATTGTAACTAAAACTTCTTACAGCAAATTCAATAATATTTCATGTTTTAGGTCGTCAGCTTGGTAATGTCATCAGCAACAGTTTTCAGAAGTCTGTTGAACAAACAAACAAACAAACAGATGTACACCTCAAAAAAAAATAAAAACAACCCAGTAGTGGCTGCAATTCTTCCAAAGGATGAGTTTAAATGTAAAGTGTTTTTAAAGGAACACTTTTTTATATTGGTGGGAAATTGGATTTTTCATCAAACAAAAAAAAACGTTTTTCAAGGTAATGCTTGATAGACCAACAAATAACTGAGAACTAGTCAGTGGCAGTGTTGCAGTCAAAAGTTTCTACAAACATAGCAGGCCATCAAAACATTTCATAGCAATTTTTGTGCATGTTAGGGAGAAAAATGCTAGCAAAATACATCCCCTCCTAAACTGTTTCCTGCCTCTAAGTAGCCAACAATATCTTAGCCAATAAATGGATTTTATCTTGTCTTTTTCCTTTGAATAAACATTTATTTGAATATATTAAGCAATCTTTCTACTTCATTAAGTCCTTACTAAGATATCTCCCCACTCTGTGACCAGACATTTCACAAATAAATTGCTAGATAGAGTAATATATAAGTAGTCATTTCCAAACTGCAGGTAGTGAAGTGGGCCTGTTCCTCCTCAGTATTCCAGGTATTAAATGCTTTCTTTCCTGTGCTGCTTTTTTCAGGTTTTGGGGTGGTTTTTTTCCCTCCTTCCAATAGGTTGTATTGTCTGTCTTATTTATTTGATGTTTTACTTGTGTTATTTGAAGTACATTTTTCCTAGAAGACAAAGGGATATGAAAGCTATAACCAGAAGGCAAATAAAATGGATTAATCTCTATGTGATAGAGTGCTCAGATTTCAAGATAAAACCAGAAGAATTACTATGGAATGTTATGAGGGATACACACACACTACATGGAGGGAGGAAATAGTATCACAACAAATTATATGTATTTAAATAAACTTGCTACACAAGAGATCTGTCCCTTATAAAGCACACATTATAAGTAAAAAGCATACCAATATATTCTTTTCAGATCAATTACAAGTAAAACTCTTGTATCATTAACTGATTTTTCACCATCCAAGCTGACTTATGTTAATTTCTCCTCAGATCCTTCTGTGCATTTCTGGTGCAATTTCTTCTGCAGGAGGAGCGGGGCAGATTCAAGTGCTTGGATTAGGGAATGAAAGAGTCTCTTGCTACTTCATCAGAAGTCAGGAACTTGTGGGAAGAATATCCAGATGGGGAAGCTTGGTCTGTTGCCCAGAAACCCTGTTTGTGCATGACATGAGTGAGAGTTTGACAGGCACGGAGAACATCAGGTTGCAGCTCAGGTGGGTATGAGGAACAGTCCCACCTGATGAGCCATTCAAATCCTCCTGCCTTCTGCAGAGCTGATAAGTTTCGTATGTTTTGAGAGAGAGGGGAAGACATGTACATCAGGCAGAGTAACAGGGAGCTGGAATGAATGCTGGAGAGGAAATACTACTGAAAGGAGACAAAGACAGCATGGTCTCAAGTATTTGACATGGTACAATAGAACCATAGAGGAAAATTAATGTGTGGATAGCTGTCACTGAGGGGACAGCCGATGAGAATACTTTGAGTTTGTAAAAAAGGCTAATATGCTAAAGAGAGGGTTGGGTGAGGGCCATACTAAATATTTGTGTCAAAGAGAAGGAGTGTATGTGTGTATGTGTGAATAATCAAAAAAGTAGTGCATTGAGTGGTCAGGAAGAAGCCAGGCTGCTAGAATGGCTGTAGGAAAAAACGTGTCATGATGTTGTCTCTTAAAAGGAAAAGGGGGGAAAGGGGGGAGGCAGGAAGCAGGTGCTGTATGTGAAGGATGATGGAGTGATTCTTTGCAGGGTCAGAAATGGCATGGGATAGTTACAAATCAGAAAAGTGGGCTGAGATGGTATATGACATGGAAAGGAGAGGAGGATTTATGAAGGTTTTTTTTAGTTCAGGTATCTGGTGACTTGCCAAATGATGGAAGTGAGCAGTGTCCATGGAGTGTGTGCTCAGCTGAGGTAGATGTGATGTCTTGTGGCCACTGAGAGGCCTGCTACCAGCACACTTAGCCCTTGAATGTTAGAGAAAGAGATTTACTAATACGAGCCAAACAGGCCATACCACCATTAGCTAAACAAGTTTAAAGAGTATTTGCTACAGTCTGAGAAGGAAAGTGATTTTAAACATTTAGTGTCCTAGATTTGCAGTTATCCTCTGCACTGGTGCAGCACTGAGCATCATTAAAGTTCTGGCTTCACACTGTAAAATACAGAATAGTAGAACTGCAGGGTACAAAGAGGCTGCAAAGTTTGTGATTTAAAAAAAAAAAGTACTATAAACAGATTGAGGTGTTCATCCACTATAAACTACGGCAACATCAGGATTGTTGGTTATACAGCATCGTTTTTCTGTTAATCAGTTAAACAGTTGTCTTATTTAAACAGCTAAAAGGTAAATTATTCTCTATTTTAGAAGGAAAAAAGTATATATAAATGCATTAAGAAGGATATGCATCATCATTTATCATCTGAACAGAGGGACAAGGTCTACTGTACTTGTGATATGAGCATGAAAAGATCGTGTTAGATTTATGAGTTTGCTTGGAAAAGGATCTCTTCTATTTCCTGTCCTGCAGAGCCCCCTATCCGTGGGCTTGTTCTGTGCAACTTGGCTAATTTAGGGAAAGTCTTGCAAACTCATTTGATTTCCCCACATACAGTGAGGTTTTCCTTGCCAAAAACAATGCTCCGTCTTTCTTACAGAACGGCTTGTTGTTTTTGTTTTTTTTTTTCTCTTAAATAAAAGGTTTTCTTTGAACCTCATAGGACTACAGTTGGTAAGTTGATGCTGTTGCCATGCCAGGTGAAGGAACTTAAAACATATAGAAACATAGTGCAACAGGTCCTTCTGAATATTTAGGCACTCACATGAATTGATGCCAGTTATTGCTCACTGCTCTAGTAAGATTAGAATGATTTTTAATGAAGCCCAGAATCAATGTCTGCTGGTCATGTGGTGGAGTGAGTCCATTCCTCCTACCTGTGACAGCTTCTTAGCTGTTAGCAAATCAGTTGCCAGCAAATGTGGCAAAAATTTGTGCCATGAAAAACACCATCAAAGAACTTCAGGGAAAAGTTTCTCTCCTGGCTGAAAGGAAAAAGCAGTATTTTCTTTTATCCATTTACATTTTTAAGTGTATACATGGAAATGTGGACTTGCACAAAATAAATTACTGGCATAGTTAGTGATCATAGTGGGGTTTGCTTCCTTTTCTGCTTCAAATGTGACTATGCTGAAGCCAAAAATGCAGTCCAGCTCCTGTAGGCTGCCAGCTCTTCTACAACAAAATGTAGAAAAAACAACACAAAGCTTAAAGCTTGCAGAAGAAGCCTGAGCAGACCGCAGGCATGTAACTAGGAGACATAACCCTGCTGGGCTCCCATCTGCCCTCATGACTCTGCTAGCAGGACCCAGCTTCACGAATGTTAGTGCAGCCTGTGCTACAACAGGATGAGTAACACTCTTAAGTTTGTAGTTAAGAGTCTAGTGACCAGGGAAAAGTCGTTCTTGGCTCTGGCCCCATTTCAGTGTGTATGGTGGAACAATCCAACACCAGTGAACACAAGTGCATTGCTACACAAAAGGGGGCCAAGGAGCAAGCCTGGGCAATGTACCTTGACTGTCATTGTATGATTATTAGCTTTTAACTTTTCTATGCATTGGTCTGCTCCCATTAGTTTTCTCCAAAGTAGACTTTACATGATCATTTTTAGATAGACACAATACAGTTTAATTTGTAGTCTGAGTCAGAAAAGCGTGGGACAGTGTCAGTATAAGAGCCATGTTTTACTTTAACTCCGTTCTGTGCTGGTATCATCAGCATTTGCTGTATTTGGTTTTAATTAATTCTGTCAGCATCTCTTTAATATTTTTCAGCTTGGGCAGCTATGAGTCTGTGTGGAACCTAACCATGTCTGCCTGGGGCTTTGGGACTTTGGCAAGGGTTGGGTATCTGTCTCCCAAGGCGTGGTACCACTGAGCTGTATCTAACTCCTAGGTGCCAAGAAAATGCAAAGACCAGTAGTCTGTTCCTGAAAGTGGCAAAGGAGAATGCTTTCTAGGGACAGTACATGGGCTTGACTTATTTCTGTGATCTCTTATACTCCCATGGCATCTAGAAGTCCTGTATTAGAGTAGTTGAAGTTGTTGCATTCCTGTCTAGTCCTTTTAGTACCCCTTAACAGATGTGCTGTCTATGAATTTATCTAACCTCCTTTAAATCCTGCTGATACCGTCTGCTTCCACAGCCTCTGTGCTCAGAACACTATCTGCTGCACAAAACCCACACCTTTTATTCAGTTTAAACTTAACTCCTACCATTCCATCCAGTTTAGTATGTAATATTTAGCAAATAGCAGTTCTGCATTCAGCTAATCTACTGCCTTCATTATTTTGCAAGCCTTGTTCATATCCTCTCTCCTGCTTTACCTCTCCAACATGAAGATTCTCAGCCTCTACTCCTTATAAAGCAGCTGCTCCTCATCATAGGCTGTTTTAACTGTCCTTCTCTGCACCCTAACTCCAATACACATCTTTGAGATGCAGAGAACAGAATGAAACACAGGACTCTGTGTGTGCACAGCAGAGCATTTGTACAGCAGCAAAGTCACATCCTTTCTTGTCCACAGCACCCATCCTGGTGGTGACCAAGATTTTGTAGGCTTTTTTGGCTGCCCTGCACATTGACCCAATGATTCAGAGAACTGTCAACTCTGCTCCTTCAAAATCTCTTTCACTAGATGTAATATCAGTTCTGATGTCAGCACCATGTAGACAGGGTTCAGATTCTTTTTTTCTAGGTTTATTACTTCATGTCTGTCTACATTGAAGTTCATCTGCCAACCTTTTTGCCTTAGGTGGCCTTGTGTCTGAAGACTGGGAAATGTTACTGTTTATTTCCTTCTCCAAGACACTGATGATCTCTGGGAGACCATTGAAGATTCTTTTTAATTTAGAAAAGAGACCAGTAACTTCTCTGTGTAGCACCTATTCTTCAAACAGCTTCCAGTCTATAAAACAGAATTTTGACCACATCCAGTGGCATCTTAATTTCTCTCATAATCTGTGGTGTAGAATCTCACCAAAGACTTTTAAAAAATCCAAATATATTGTTTAAGCAGGTATTACCTTAGTCCAGGTTCAAGTAAAAGCAGATTAGTGTTGCAAGATTTCACTTTACGGAAGCTGTGCTGACTCTTTTTGCAGTAGTCCCTGTCTGTTTGGGCTCTCAGTGATGTTATTCTCTGTTATAAACACTACCATCTTAATGGCAGTGGAAGCCAGAATTCCCAGTCTAGTCTGTATCTCTCAGGATCTCCTCTGATAACATTTCTATAGGTGGAGTTCATCCACCTGTATGTTGGCACAATAACTGCTTGTGAAAAGAGGCGTCATGACTTGGCCAGCACCTCTACAATTTCACATTCAAACAAATAAAATATGTGGTGGTGGAGGTGGTCAGTTAAGTATTTTGGTACCTGGCTAGACATCCAGCTTTGCATTCAGAGTGGTTTCTCCAGTCACACACATAGTGCACATCCTGTGTGCCTTAGAGCCTCTGTGTAAAGCTGATATTGCCTTTGGCAACTACAGAATATCTCTCACTCCCAGCTTCCAGGAAAATGGAAGATGTTAATACTCTCATGCTGTTCTTCGCCTTGTACTTGCTGTTTCACTCAGTATGTCAGTACTTGAAAAGTGCCAGGCTTATATTGGTTGCTCCATGTCACTCTTGCTGTCTCGGAGTCTTGAGACACATACATTAGATATGTGACATATGCTAAGAGTGAACTGTTGATGTTTGAAAAGGATTTCCATTGCTTAACACGAGCTTTGTGAGTGATAGCCCTCCAGCTTCTCCCACCTAATTCTCTGTGTGTCCCCTGACTAGTTAGCTCTGTGCTTTTACGAGCCTGCACAGTACATGGAATTTGCAACATAGCTATTCAGTGAGTTTAATCAGTTGTTACGAACTTTTTCTTTGACCTCTGCTTTGGGATAATGAATTGGGAAATCCAAAATGCTTCCATCCCCTGTCCTACTGTGAATCCTTTCACCTTTCATCTGCGTATTTTTCTCTTGACATTTAAGTATTAGATTTTTTAAAATTCTTTTGTTCTTATTTCCCCTCTTCTTTGTATTTATAACACATTTTAATAAATTTATTGACTCTTTCCTGTTTGATTCCTTAATCTATCTTTCAGTTTTTCCTTTCTCCAACTCATTTATTCAGTCCCTCACCCTCACTCTACAGAGTTAGGGAAGCTGATATTTCCAGAACCAAATTAATTACTTGGGTCAGAAGGGGCATCATTATATAATCAGGATGTGATGGGTTAGAATAATCTGGCACAAAAGGCTACAGTCCAGTTTATTCTTGATAGGACAAAATCCTGGATATCATCTCTTCAATAGTTCTAAACTAAGCTTTGTTTGAACTGGACAATTCAATGGCACTTATACCGACAAACAATCCGGCCCTAGATAATTTTTTAGTGAATGCCAGCTGTGTGCTGGAATTTTTCTGTGCTGAAGCAAACTAAGAAATCTAAATAACTATCTTCATAACAAGGAAAATAATTCTCTAAAAACATTGCACACACCAATTCTAATCCAAGCATAATCTCAATCAAGTCTCTATTAATATCATGCAACACCTTCTAGCATGATCAGTGACAGCAGAATCAGTGAACTAAAGTGTTGTAACTGGGCTTTTTACTTCATCAAATTGAACTTCTAAACAAATTAGAGACAGCGTAAGAAGGATATAGCTGCTGTCTGCTACATTTCATCTAGGAGGAGCAAAAATGCCTCACTTATGTGTAGAAATAATATTGTAGAAGTGACAATTAAAGGGCTATAAATGAGGTACATTCGATAAAACAGATCGGGGGAAAAAATACAAGTTTGATTAGTATTTTGGGGTGATTTAGAACAATTTCCATAGAGACTGGGTATGATCCTTCCTTCAGTCACTTCAAGAATACATTTCTTTCCGGTCTAAGCATATTTTGGGTGAAGATGAATAGACGAACCAAAGAAGGCAATTTTTCCAGATCTGCTTTTGCATATAATGTCATTGTAATGGTCTGATAACCAGGGTTATGCATGATCTAATTTCTGAGGATGATGTCATATTTCATAAGCATCCAGCAGAGATGATACAATCATTTCACAGGGGGAGCTATATGATGTAATTGCCAACACCACATGGATCAGTGGCCCAGCAGGTCACATTCAATTCATATTTTATATGGTGTTAATATGTCTTTTTTAGCAGTTTTTTCATCTGAAGATGCCACAGTGGAGATATTTTACTTTTATTTTATGTTCAGATTTTTTATTTAAAATCTGAATTTCTTGTTTGTTTTTAAAATAGAGTAATTCAAAATGTCATAAGATTTTTTAACTTCAGGGGTTGGTACTTGCTTTGCTCACTTTATAACCTGATACTAATTGAATTTGCATGGCGAGGGTTTGTTAGCAGGGGGGCTGCAGGGAGGTTACGTGGGTGGTTTCTCTGAGGAGCTGCCAGAAGCTTCCCCCATGTCTGTCAGAGTCAATGCCAGCCGACTCACACATCTCCACCACTGCCTGGTCATTCTGTTCCACAGCCTTCCTTCTGCCAGCTAGGTACTGCCAGCTCGTAACTAACCACAGGATGTGAACAAACAGAAGATCACACCACCATCCCCTTGATTTTTGTGGAGTCTGAGTGCTCTTTAAAGTCTTTAACCATCCTGCCCAAATGAAGATTGAGCTAATTAAGAGTTAGTCCTCTGAAACTCAGAATAATGGAACTAAAATTGCTGCTACATGCAAACAAAGCAGAGACAGAACTCCGAATTCAGACAAAATTGGGAGGAAAACTTTTGCATTCTGGGTCTTCCCTCCAGTCTTGCCTCATGAAGGATTGTTGAGCAAATTAATTTCTGTCCTTTCAACTCCTTTCCTTTTTCCAACACTCTTCTTTGCATGTGCATGTTCAGTTGCACTGATCTCTTTTTTATGCCCTCTTTTCTTTCTTTGGTTATTTTCCCCCTCTCCCCCATCTCATTTATTTTCATGCTTCCAAGTTCTGTTTCTGACATTACGCAAACAAAAATGTAAAACATTCAGGTTCTTTCTCTGAGATGATTGCTACTGCGGTCCTTTGCATGTTCTTCTTCAGATTCCAAAGAACAGAAGCCAAAAAACCAAAACTTTTATTTCACATTCAGCATGTGATCATAAAAGTGGGTATTTGTGCTGCGCAGACTTTAGAAGTAGATGAATGTCAGTTTTGTCTTCTAATTACATTAAAAAAAAAGATCCCAGTGGCAAATTTCAGTGTCCTACACTTTTTTCAGGTGGCCAGTCCCAGATTAAGAGGCTTTGCCAGTGTGGAGTCTTTACAAATTTTTGAGTCACAGATGTGCACCAGGGCTCTCCTCCCGTAGCTACCAAAGGAAAAGCAGAGTGCTCCCCTAACAGACATCTTCCTCTCTGACTGTACATGCATTACGATACCACTCTCAGCTTCTGTGGCTCTTACTAAGGCTCCAACAGCAATGGCTAACTACAACACCCATTTGCTGATCAAAAGAGTTTATCAGAAATGGAAATAACACTGCTCTTGTTGCACCCTTGCTCTCCACCAATAATGGTTCCAGTGGGGGAACTGCTCTGTGCAGCTTTCTGTAAAGTCACCTCAGGTAACACATGCACTCTCTGAGCCCTGAGATTACTGTCCAGTACAGGTTGCTTGTGCATTTTGAGTAGGAGAACTGAGTGTTTGTTTGGCAGGAATTCATACTAGGAAGAATAAAAGCCAGCACAAGTTTTGATGAAGTGGGCATTGCTTTGTCAGCCAAGTCCAAATTCAAAATGTCATTGGAAGAGCTGTGAACAAAACAGACATAAAAATACAAGTGTAATTTTTTTTTTCTTCTCACTTACAGGAAGAGAAAGATTGGTTTTCAGCTTGTATTTGAATACATTGGAAAGATACAAGCATTACTCTGGTCTAACTGCAAAAGTATTTAAAAGATAGAGATCTTATTGTTTGATGTTGAATTAGGATTAAGGAAATTCCAGAGATGCAGCAATTAAAAATTAAATTTACAAGTAAAAATACAGGAAAAAAGGGGAAAAGTAGTCAGGTTTTGTTACAGTGCTGTCATCAGAAGTGCAAGTTGTGAAGAAACTCAATTTACAAAATGTTATCTGTCCAAGTGATTTTGAAACATAGGTATTAATCCATCTTTCCTGGTATCCACAGTATCACCCTGGTATTCAAACTGAATTTACGGTTTGGTAACCTTGCTCAGTTACAGTGAGATGTGAAGTAGATTTGACATCCATGTTTTAGACTTGCCTCTCCAATGTCGTATATTTGTTTTAGTTGTTTAAAATTGCATTGGGACCAGTTTGACACTTTTTACTTGTAAGCATATTTACTCAGAAGTTGTTCCATTTTCTTTTTTTTTGTTCATCTTTGATTGCTCACATTTAGGTGACCACAGTCCTTTATGAAGCAGCTGGTTTTCCTGGATGATATATGTAAAAAGATTGAAAAAAAAAAAAAAAAGGTGACATTAAGCTTTGTGTTCATAAATATTTCTTTATGATATTTCTGGTAAAAACATATTTCTTCCTTATTTTTACCCAAGGGTCCTTCAGGCAGTCACTGTTCATTATGTTAGACAGAGATGGACACTAATCACTGTTGCTTTAGAGACTAGCTGTTAATCAAACGCTTTAAAATGCAATTCATTTAGTTCCACATTGAATAAAGAACTATCCTGTCCATTTCTTTCCAAGTCTGACCTTGTGCAAAATTTGTGTGCATTTAGATAGCCCTCTTTCCTTGACTATGATCTGTCCACTCAGTTGTAGTGAATTTCTTTAATGGTAAGAAATAAAAATGGCACACTCCAGAGCAAGGGGCAAGAACAGAAATTAGAGAATGTAAGGATGTTGTAGTCCATTTGACTTTTACAACAGATTCCCTGATTTCTTTGGGGATGATTGCCCAATTTATGCTTTTACAAGAACTGAAATTAAGTGATTACTTTGAAAACATGTCTTGACAAATATGGCTGTGCAATATGCAGTCTCATGCCTATTGTCTGTAGTTTGTTCTCTTCACGAGAAAAAGAGGTTGTCTTCTCTTTAGACAACAATATTTTTTTACCTCTAATCTTTTTTTGTTCAAGCACAGACCTTCAAGTAGAGAAAATGGATCTACCTATAACTGCAGATGTGCAACTCATGAAGCTCAGTGATACAGAGCAATATATCCACTATGAAATTTTCTGGTCAAGCCTGAACATGACAGCTAATATAATCCACTTAACAACTTCAGAGACATTTTTGAAATTTCTCAAAGTAGTTTTATTATTTGGTTACAATTTGCAAATTTAATAGTACTGCCTTCTTTTATCACAACATACTTTCCTTTAAAGCCTTGTTATTGCCATCTTGTTGATGTTTTCTGGCCAGGGTACTAATTAAAAGATTGAGGTATTCTTCTTTCATTCAGTATCTTGCAAGAAAAAGTGATTTAAAGAGAGACACTTAGCATAGAAAACTCATAAACTTCCACATAAATAAGCAGTTAGAGAACAGCAGATGTTTTAGATTGCATTGGTAAACGGTACAGTGTTATAGACCCACCAATACGGTTAATCCTAGTTACAATGCACTTTTGTCAAAAATGGTACTTTTTTTCTTAAACTCAATTTCTGATTTATTTCACTTCCCATAGAGTAATTCTGCAAACCTGGCACCATTTACATTTCATGCTTGCTAATGGAAAGCTGGATTCATCTGTGCAAGATTCATCTGGCTCAAGTATATGAAAACAGACATGCTTGACAGAAAAATATCTCAGATATTTAGAGAAGACTTGGGTTCTACTTTTTCATAGTATTGTGTCAAGTTACTTGGCTTGGTAAAAACCATACAATCTTCAAGATCTTTCAAAGCCTGAATTTCCTGAAATTCCAATCTCATGCACTTGTACAGTCACACAGCGCTGTTGGCTTTGAAAGCTTAACTGTAGAATTAAAAGCAAAATGGATTTTTTTTTGCTATATAAAATAGCATGAAGTTATTGCCATTTAATTTCTGAAACGCGTTGTTTAAGCCTTAACATAAGACCTTTGGGACAGAAACAGTCCTGTGCTCATTGTGTACAGTACCTGGGAGTGGAGCATTTTTCAACACAAGAAGGCTGCCACAATATCAATTGTAGCTGTTCTGTGAAGTAAAATGGTTGTTTTTTAAGTAGGTCACTTTATCCTACTCTGCTTTTCTGGTGACTCAAATAACATTTTATGGGCCATTTTTTGATCATAATGCAATACAGTACAGAATGTGATTGTGTAATAAAGGGACTCATATGAAAGACAAAAAGAAGGAAGAAAAAATGGCTGAGACAACTGTTATAATGAAGGCAAAACGTCATTAGGTTATTGAAAATACTAAAGACCTATTACATTTCTGAAATATCAATATTTTCCTCCATCAATAAGACAGAATACACATCTATGCTACATGTACAGAAGGTGAGTTTATCCTCCCAGTTGCTCAAATTTTAAAGAAACACAAATGAAGTTAGTCTGGGCCTTCATCAGTCTGCTGCCTGGCCCATTGATTCAGCACACTTGTATTTTATACACACTTTGTTATTTACATTTGCTCAGACAGTTCTCCCACTGTTACAGTCTAATATTTCACAACCTGTACAACAGCACTTTTTTTTTTTTCTGATAAATACCAGTTCAGAACACTTTTTTCTCTGCCCTATTTTCTTGGAAGAAAATAGTATTATGCAAGTGCCTACATTCATACAACTGTGACAGAAATAGAGAATATTGCTCTGACTTCTACATACTCCCTGAAAAATGAACTGAAAATATTCTCTTTGTGAGAATGCCAGTCTGACTTTTTACTGTTGCTTGTAAAAACACTGGCTCTGAGCAAGGAAGGCTCTATCTCATACCCCTGTCAGCAATCTGCAAGCATCTCATTAGCCTAATGAAGGCAAAAAATGGACAAGACTTAACAGAGCTGATATGATCAGCGGACATTAGAATTGTTCTTTCCTGGATGGTGGCAGATAAATGCATACTGTGTGTGTAGTGGCAGACAGGTCATCTCTGAATTTCAACATGAAGGAAAAGAAAGGTTCAGTTCAGATTTTCACCTGACTTTTTAACACTCTAGCTCTCTGTGTTCCCTTTTGAAATCTTTCTTAATACATTCTGATATTATTTAGATTAAAAATGTCATTCACATTTGGATACAGCTAAACCTCTAGTATCCCCTTCTGTCAGTATTCTGTTTTCACAAACACGGGTCTACTGACTAGGTGGAAATAGGGCTTTCTTATATTATTAGGATTCTTGGCAAAATGACCCTCTACAGTTACTGGAAATGTCTCCCTCTGAAGAACTGAGAGGTACAGTAGGAAAGCTTCTGAATAGTTGAAGTCTACAATATATACATAGTAATTTTCCTCTCTCTTGGACTATACCAGATATTTTAATCCAGGGAAGAGCTATTTTGTCCCACACAGGACTTCTGGGCAGGCAAAGATGTAGGGAATGACAGATGTCTAGTGAGGTGCAATAATCCTGAGAGAGTGTTTGCTTGGAAACCTTCCAGATCTAGTCTTATTTTTTCCAGCCTGAGATCAGCTCTCTCACAGACAGTGAGTATGAGTTGTTGTTCTTTTCTGTTGTGGAGGTGACTGAGACCCAGAATGCCCTTTAGACTCCAGCACAAGACTGTGATGCTTCCCTGACATGGCCCCTGACGTAGGAGAGAAGTGACTACCCCTGACCTTCTCTACCTACCTGCAAGGAAACACACTGGTGAGGGAAAAGGAGGTGGGGAAGGAACTGGATAGGAAAACTTGCCGAAAGTGCTCTATATTTGAAAGATTTTGCTGGAAATCTGAGTGGGTCTTTGAGGAAGGAGATTAAGGGCAGGCTTGAAAAGCCTGGTCACAGAGCATGTTATCTGTTATACAGGTGTACATTCAGTCATGTGCTGCCAGCATCATATTTTCTCCTTTACCCATCCCTGTACGTGTTAAAACTAGTGAGTCAAAGACACAAATCAGAACTCTTTAGGTGGTCATTCTAGTCTCAGTTTTCACATAAAGGTAGATATTCACAGGCCTCTTCACAGTGTATTCCTATACAAGGTATTTGCCATGATCTTTCCTGGAATGGGAACAGACAATGAGCACACCTCCTTGAAGTCAGAGAGACAAGAATTTATCATTTCCTAATAACAAAGTTGATTTCTCTGCTTTTCTTCAGGAAGATACTTTCTGAAGTATTTCACGATGCAGCACAGATTAAATTAATCTAAAAATGATAGAATGTAATAAAGGATTACACTATCTCAGTGATGCAACTTCACAGCCGTCACTTCTTTTTAGACTCTTCACGATTTTTCAGAAACTACAAAATGTCTGCATTTTAAAATAGTTTTCTGAAAGAAGTAAAGAAAACATCAGTGACTTTAAATCTTCATATAAATCTCCTTTTACTGTCTGATCATGGCAGAATGATGACGAGCAGCTTCATTTCTGCCCAAGTAATTAAATATTATTCCAGCCTTTCTGATCTCAACCTAATGATAAAGGATTGCACCCAGGAAGAGAGCTTTTGTGGGAGCCAATCAGAGACACTCTGCTTGCTTCAAGGCTATATAAGTGCTCAGTTCACAGAAACATGCTGACTAGTTGGGGTTTTTCCCAGCAGCATCTTGTTACAGAGAAGTTTTGCACACAGTGCAGAACTCATGTGGCACTTAAACCTGCTGATGCTCCTGTTCTGGCCAGACTGGACCATGATACTTGTGAAGGTATTTTCTATGAATTTAACCTGAGGAAGGTAAGTAGGGAAATTATTTCATAGAAACATAGAACAGTTCGGGTTGGAAGAAACATTAAAGATCATCTAGTTTCAACTCCCTTGCCACATGCAAGGACACCATCCACTAGATCAGATTACTCAAAGTCCCACCCAGCTTGACCTTGAACACTTCTAGGGATGGGACATTACATCTTCTCTGTGAAACCTGTTCCAAAGTTTCACCACCCTCACAGTAAAGAATATTTTCCTAATTTCTAATCTAAAACTACCATCTTTCAGTTTGAAGCCTCTCCTCTCGTCCTATCACTACATGCTCATGTCAAAAGTCCCTCTCCAGTTCTCTTTCAGTCCCCTTCAGGTACTGGGAGGTGCTATAAGGTCTCTTTGAAGCCTTTTTCATTTAGGATGAAAAACCCAAACTCTTTCAACCCGTCTACTTAGGAGACATACACCGATCATCTGATCATCTTTGTGACTCTCCTCTGGACTCTTTCCAATAGGTCCATGTTGATCCATACAGGTCTACTGATAGTTTTGTCTGAATTTCTCAGGATGTGTCACTCCTGAGCTTGAAAGAGGTGTTCCTTGATATTAACCTTGATATTAACCTTGGTATTTCTTGGACTCCCACTATAATGTCACCCTGCCCCTGCTTTGGACAGCTCCTGATCCATCCCCAGGCGGAACTCCGTGCACTCCAGCAGGTCACTGGTGTAGAGGGTGACACTCCCTCCTGGTTTCCCCCACCTGTCCTTCCTAAAGAGCCTGTATCCTTCCATTCCAACACTCCAGTTGTAGGAGCCATCCCACTACATCTCCATGATGCCAGTAAGATCACAGCCCTGCAGGCATGTGCAATCTCTGACTCCTCTTGTTTATTCCCCATGCTATATGGTATGGGGCATTATTATATGTTTGAATGGAGGCATTTAGCTGGCTGACAATTAAGCTGATTTGCTGCCTGAAGTGGCTGCTTTATGCTGCTTTTCAGGTGCTCTCCCTCTACAGCTGCTGGGTATTTCTCACTGGACCTTGCATCAAACTGGTAGGAGTGGGGTGGATTGAAGTTCCCTTCCCCCAGCAACTTTAAAGCTCCGTAGTTTGACAGCATCAGCCTCCTCTGTTGTTCCTTCACGGATATATATTTCTTTCACAGCTGGAATTTTGGAGTTCAAAAATAAAATAATAGTAGGAGAAACTCATGTTAATCTCCATAGGCCCCATCAGATCAACAACTTGCTTACTTTCTAATGTGTGATAGCAGGGTGCAAAAGAGGTTGTTAGAGTGTTAGCCTGGCTTCCTGTGTGTCTTTTCGTCTTGGCAGCTTTGCAGAAACGCCAGCATAACACAAAAGTAATTGTTGTGCTGTGATAATCAGAATTGCTGCACCTCGTCAGCTCATTAGGAAGGCAAATATATCTCATTTACGAAGGAACTTTTTGACTGATGATTAAAGTACAGGACTGAAAGTCAGCTACTTAAAATCATGTTTCTATCTCTGTAGGGTTTGCAGTTTTTTTATATATCTTCTTTTTGTTTTCATTTTTGTGAAAACTTTGATTAATCTTACTGTGCCTCAGTTTCCTTTCAGGTACAGGGAAGTTAATATATCGGAAACTTTTGTTTGACAAATTTAATGCTTGTCAGGTACTTTGATGTGTTTAGATAAAAAGGTCTCTTGAAGTGCAAAGGTAAGCATGGCTGAGGTGCAAGTGCCCTATTCCTATTTTGGTGTCAGCATCTGCCAGTCTTTTAACTGATTTTTTGTGAAAGCCTGTCTGGCAGCACCATCTACTGTTCTGTTTCATTTCATTTATGGGGAGAGAGACTTGTTTTGCTCGGAAGCCATTGATTTGTTTTCTTTTCCCTATAGAAAAATTATTTTTATGGAGTGTTTAAGGATCTCCGTAAGTGGGATATATAATATATATTGTATATTAGAGGTCTGGAAAAAGTATTGATATTTATTGTGCTAACATTTCTACATGGAGGTAAAATGTCAGAATTTTAGGGTCAATTAGTTAATGTTTAGGCCTGTTTTATGTTTAAAGTTTGAAGTATGCTAAGTCCATACCTAGCCATACTTCAGGCAAAAGTCACTGTTTGGAAACAGGACCTCGAGATGTACAGTCGAGGTGTCTTTGTCCCTCTTGAGCCATCTCCTTTCTCAAGTCATCAAGTGTCACCTTTGTTGGGTGGGATCTTCTTTCTCCGTTCATGAGTAAGGTTTAAGTAGGAAGTTGTTCAGTGATTCCATCTCTTTGACTTTGGCACGATGAGTTTAGCTTGCAGGAATAACAGAAGTGAGTCTGTTAGAGACTTCACATTGTCCTCTGTCTTCCCACGAGCTTCTGTTTCTGGGTACATTCCCTTGGTGCTACCTCAACAAAAATGAAAATTAATATGCCTGCAGGAAATCTTGGGAAAATAAAAAAGGCAGACATTTTAAGGGGAAGGTATTCATTGGGCTCTATGAATGAACTCTTCATTTTTTAGAGTTTGCACAGCATCAGAGGGAAAATTAGACCTTATCAACCAGAAGGGATTTCACATCAGGGCAGAGGATAAGTAAATTAGCCTTAGTCTGTTCTATCAGAGGCTTTTTCATCATATCTGCATGATGTTGAGAGAGGCTGGCAACTGAGGGAAGCTATTAATCTTGCATTGTTTTCACTGTACCATGTCCATTTTTGAAAAATTACCTTTGATTTAAGTGCAGTACTTTGAAGAAATAATTATAATTTATTAACCACAACCTTTTCCAACCATCCACAGCAGTGTAAGCGTGCCTGTTTGTGTGCACCCATATGGTCTTCTAGCTATAACTCCCGCAGGAATGAGTTTGGCTTTGTGGCCTTGGTGTGTCTCCTAACTGACAAGGTCAGCACCTTGTAGGAATAAGTTAGTGGGTCACTCACCAAGTTCACGGCTCATATTGACTTGTCACTGTCATATTTGAAAGGTCATAAGTAATATTTACAGTATTTACTTTAAACTGTTCATTGAATATAACTGTCTATAATAATTACTCTCAGCAATGTCTCATGGAATAAAACTAGTGATTTCCTATTAATTATCATAAAACCTTGCACTCTCCTACCTTTTTACTTCTAGAATTTATCAGAGAAGTGTTCAGTTCCCAGGAATCTGCCCTAATCTCCAAAACTGAGGCATGCTAGGAGTCAAGAATACTTCAAGATCAGTGTATTTCAAAACAAACAAGGAGAAAAGGTAGCTCTATCAGAAGCAGAGATAAGGAAGCCTGGTATCTGAAGGGATTTGGTCATCTCATTGAATTCTTTGATCTAATTCAACTGAAGTTTTTGCTAGCTGGAATGTTCCTAACATGCATTTTTGACCACAGAAGTTTGTCATTAAGTAATGACAAACATTTGCAGCTTTTCTCTTGGAGAAGATAGGATAGTAATGGAGAACCTTCTTTACTTAGTTGCCCATTTATGTAAGCAAGATTTTCCTAGAATACATCTCTATTTTCAAAAATTGTAAGGGAAAGGACAGAAAGATGTGCATGCATACTAGCATTTGCACGTATTTTGATCCTAAACAGGCAGAGGCCTAAGGAGACAAGGCTGAAAATTAAACAAAAAGCATGAAAATTAAACAAAAAACAAACAAACAAAAAAACCCCAACCCTTGCAACACTAGCAAGAAGTATCCTAAAGTAACAATAAGGTCATTTTGATGACATTATGCCTTAAAAGTTTTTTTCAATCTCTGCTGAAAACCTTTCAGTTGGTGTGAAGATAGGAAGTGCTTCCACTTTCCTTTGATCTTCCTTGCCTTGAGAGAAAAAACAAGATCACAGAAAATAAAATTTTGCAGAATTATAGAATCATCAAATTCTAAAATATCCTAAGTTGAAAGGGACCCAGAAGAATCATCAAAATCCAAGTCCTGACCCTCCACAGTGCTACACCAATAATCACACGTGTGCCTGAGAGCACTGCCCAGGCGCTTCTTGACCTCTTGTACAGCTTCCCCTCATCCCACCACCATGGCTGGCCCAGATCAGAAAGGTGTAGAGGCAGTAATCTTACTGCTTTGCTGTGATCTCCTTGGCATGACTTTTCCAACCCCAGTTTCCCTGAAGCTGTAGGCTTTCTCGCTCTTTAAACCCTATCGCTAACCCAATTTATCTGGTATCTTTCAGAGGTAATAAGTGTAAGAGTCTGTCATTACTCTATTTTGTTTTTGCAAGCTCTGGTAGGAAAAGTCAGTACCATTATGAAATCCATTATAATCACAAGTGCCAGTATGTCGGAGTAGCTTGAGAATTGTTGAATCCTCTAGGGAGTGTTTATTTCAGTTGTTTCATTTGTTCTAGCTATTTAGATTGTCCCTTGTCTGGATTCTTTCTCCATTTTCTGCACATTGAAAGCAAATACACACCTCAGAGTCCCAAGAGCTGACAGCTCTCTTGAGCTTAACAGAGGAACAATATTCTACTCCCCCACCTGCACTCTGAATAACTGAAATGCAATGATATGATCTCTTGGGCTTTCATGTTTCCTAACTATATATAAATAAAACGGATTCAACGTTTTTTAGAGCAGGGTTTGTCTCATTTTCCATTTGTCTGTAAATCACATCAGTATTTATCTTCAGTATTATCCATATATATGTATATATCAGATATATTTTATAGCTGATAAAATACAGCAAATAAAAATTATTTCTAAAATAAAATTTTTTTAAAAAAGTAAACTTCATTCTAGCTTTAACAGTATCTCTAGCTCTCTCAGGATTACTAAAACATGTTTCTTCTCTCCATGTGTTTTGGTTTAGCTCCAGCCAGCAACCACTCCCCACAGAGCCACTCACTCACTCCCCCACCAGTAGGATCAGGGAGAGAATCAGAAGAGTAAAAGATAGAAAACTCATGGGTTGAGCTAAAGGCAGTTTAATAGGGAAAGCAAGAGAAGCACACACAAGCAGAGCAAAACAAGGAATTAATTCACTGCTTCCCATGGTTCAGGAGGTTCCTGTTATGAAAATTGCTCAACTCGGACCATGGCTCACAACAATTGAAAGGCACATCCATTGCAGTCTCCATCCCTGGCTCTTTTGGGCCTGGTTATCTGGTTTAACATTGCAATGACCTCTTCCCCTGGTTCCCAGCCTGGTTAACAAGGGATTCCTGCTGGAGTCCACCATTAGTACAGTCCACATCACAGTCCTCCATGGGCTGCAGGGGCACAGCCTGCTTCACCATGATCTGAACCACAGGCTGGGGAGGGAATCTGTACTTCCCCTCCTCCACTGTGGGGTCCTACACACAGGAGACACTCCTCCTTGAACTCCTCTGACATGGATCCCTCCCACGGGCTGCAGTTCTTCACAAACTGCTCCAGCATGGGTCTCCTGTGAGGTCCTGAGTCCTGCCAGCAAACCTGCTTCATCACAGGCATCTCACAGGGGGACATGTCACATTCTCCTTCCAGCATCCACCTGCTCTGGTGTGGAGTCCTCCACAGGCTGCAGGTGGATCTCTGCCCCCTCATTCACACATCCCAGTCCCTTAAACTCAAGTTCACACTGGAGTTTCAGTCTGTCCAGGAGAGCAGCACGGAATTATACACCATGTAAATGACTTGATTACAGATACTTAATTCAACTCTCATGATTTTCATCCAATTTTTGTAAGGTTTTTAATGTCCTGCTTTAAAATCATCCCAATTATTCTTGCAACCCTAGTGAGGAGATGCATTTTTTATTTTGAGTCAGATATTTATTTCAGCAGTGCATTTCAGTATCTTTCTGGGATTCATAGGATTTTGTGTTTAGTTATGCTATTCAGTTGCAAGAATTTCCTTGAGGACTTCTATTTTCAGGCAACAAACACCATCCTCCAGGGGTTCCTTACCAGCCCCTGAAAGTGTTAAGAAAGAATGCTACCTGATTTTTAATGTTATCAAGCTCTTACATGAACATATTTCCCTCCAGCACATCAGCAAAAGGTTACAAGAATTTCAGGATGCTGGAACTCAAGTGAAATTTAACTCAGTTTGCAAGGGACAGTTTGATTTTGCTCTTATACTCACGAGCCTTTCTGCAAGCAAAATCAGGAAAGATTTCTCTGTTGGTTAAACATCAAGTCCGGTCCTTAGGGAGAATGGTGTGGGCAGTCATAACTTCTCAAATATTGACAAATGCTGAGCAATGTAGCTCATAACTTATTCTCATCAATATGAGAATCCATCAAGATATGTATTTTGAATTTTTTCTTAGCCAAGTCCATTTTTAAACAGCAGGTTTGATTTACTCTAATACCCAGATCATTTGGTAATTTTTACTTTTTCTATATTGAACACTATTTCTTTCTGGTACTGCCTTGACAAGTAAAAATGACTGCCATGGAATCATAAAATCATTAAGTTGGAAAAGACCTCTAAGATCATTAAGTCCACCTGTGAACCCAGCACCAACGTGTTCACTAAATCATGTCCCTAAGTGCCACGTCTCACTGTTGAACACTTCCAGGGATGGTGATTCCATTACTTCCCTGGGCAACAGTCAGTATACCTTCTTTAGGGAGAAGACTGAGAAAATATTTTCAAGTTTACCTGTAACCATTCGTTTTTCAAGTATTAATATCCCCTGATTTAGGTCACCTTAAGATAAAAAAACTATCTAGAAATAAAAATGGAAATTGATATCCAAGGACTTCTGTTTGCTATTATGAAGTGAAGTTTGACAGGTTCTGTCATGCTTAGAGTGTTGCTTGACTCTTTAGAGCATTGCTTGACTGAAGGCTGCAACTTCGGATGAATCTGGACGTACTAATTAAAGGAAGATGCTTCTTTCTTCGCTGTCAGTGTCTGGCAAAGCTGCACTCCACCATGTGAGTAGGTATCAATGTGCATTATCAAACATGGGTGTTTGGATATTTTTCAGGTTAACAATATTTAGTTTTCTGCTTGAGGATTGAGCTTCTGTCTTCAAGCATTGTTCACTGGTTTAGTGTGACAGGTAGAGTGTTCAGGCTCCACACAAATTTGTGAGCTCTGGACTTGCTCAGTTATTAGAGTTCTTAGGCCAGGTATCACGGCTTAAGCAGGTCTCCAGGAGATTGTGTGGACTACCCCAATGGACCTGGGAGTCACCACATCCCTCTCCCATCAGCATGCCTTCCCCATGGTTGGGCCACGAGAGCTTTCTGGCACCAAGTCCCTGTGTCCACCTGCCCCACTGCATCCAGCCTGCCCCAAGGTGTGAGGTGCAACTGAGGCAGTGTCATAAAATGAGCTGAGATGTGCAGAGACAGACTCTCCTCTCTCTCGGTGTAGGAGCCAGTGCTGACTCTGAGGTTAATTATGCTCTTGGGGTGCCCAGGCCTCTCCATCACAGGGTTGCCTTGGTGAGACCTAGAAGAAAAAGTGCGAGGTAGAAGTGTGGCATGAGCCAAGAGCAGAATGATGAAGTGCCTTGTTCCTTGGACCTTTTTTAATTCCTCTATTTTTATTTCACTCCATTAGCTGGAACTTTTTTGTGTGCTCCTGAGAAGAAAAAAAAAGAAAGGTACAGACCTTAGCATCTTTGTGACCTTTCCAAGAAAAGCTTTGTAAAGTATTTTTTGAGAAGACCAAGGTGGTAAAATTCAGCTTTGCCTACAATGGTGAGAAGTCTTGAACCAGGCATGCTGACTGATAAAATCCATAGATTTTTGCAAGCAACAAGGATAGGTCAGTTAGTATTTATATTTCTTTCCAATATTTTCAGATTCCCCCTGCAGGTCACAGGAAAAAAATCCTTATAAAAAAATTTCACTGATTTGCACTTCTAAATCCCATTCCCAGCGGTAATTTAGGAGCAAAATGACATTAACTGTCAAGGAGACTTATGATTCAAAATGTCTACCCTTTTTGAAAATGAGCTTTAGCTTCAAAATCTGGTACTTTTTGGAAGTTTAAACTGGGCACAGTACAAGACATTTTTTGAGAAAGAACAGATAATAAAGACTATAAGATATATGTTTTGATAAATATGTATGGTAAATATCAAAAAACATTTTAGTTTTTCTTACAGCTGTCTGTGGAAATGCTTTCATTTCTTGAAAAAGAACATAAATTAAGTGTTCATCAAATAAATAACCAATGCCAGGGCTCTTAAATACTGAAAGGGAAAGTCATCTGATACTGAAAATATTTATCAGTAATTATTTCTGCCCCTTTTCTGCTATATGTATGTCTTTACTATAGCTATCAAAGTCATGCACACCCAGGGCCTATGGAAATAACAATTATTCACCTGTTTCAAAGAAGATTTTCTTAAGGGAGGCAAAAAAGCATTATTTTTATTCATTTCTCTTGACTCAAAGGCTTTGTATAAATATAGTGAAGAGATATGTCTCTTCATCTTCTCTATTTACTTGCCAACAGTTTACAAAAATTTTTCAGACTTTCTACTGGTATTAGCAACCAAAATCTCTGTTCTCCATAACATATTCAGCAACAAAGACTCACAAAGCAAAATCCTTCTTTGTCCTGCATAACCTGTAGTGCGTGCACTGGCACGTCTGTTATCAGTGCAGTGCACTGTGCGACTGCAAACAGTAATACAATCAGGTTTTCATTTATATTAATGTGGCTAAGCTCTGTGTTTGATCATGTTAAAAGATATGCACCTGCTAAATGTAATTCCCATATATTAATATATTACCTACAAAAGGCCATTGTTTACGTAATGTGATTCACATGAGGATTCTGAATGAAAATTTATCAGTGAGATTGGTAAATATCCTCGATTAGTTTTAGGTTAGAAGAATTGAAAAAAAAAAAAAAAGAATTCACATGAAATCAGTAAATTGCCATCAGCAGCAGATTTACTATCAGCATCTCAAGACAAAACTCATCATCATGTATAAACAAAATCCCACAGTCCTGTTCAGGAATACATCTATTATTATCGAGTGAAAACTGAACTTTGTATTTCTCTTATGGAGAAATTGCCTTCTTCATGCATGAGGAACTTTGCCAAAAAAAAATCCAGATTTCAGCACGGTGGCCCAACGTGATCCCTATATTATAATTAGGAATGTTCCAGTAATGAATTTTCCAGCAGCTGATATTCATAAGTTTGAAACAAATCAGCAGCCTTTTCTACAGTAAATCAAGAGTTAAAGAATATTCTCAATAGGCAGAAAACTTGGCTCAGTGTCTTCCTTGGCTTGAATGGACTCAAACTCTCATTTCCCAAACAGGTCCATTTTGCATTTTTTTTTAATTGAGCATGAACAGGAACGAAGACTCAGATACAAGGATTCCATGCTGAGATGTCCTACTCTCTGTTATCATAATCTTGTGCTTTTCCTCACTGGAAAATCTTTTGTTTAGGTACCAGCACTCTCTTCAAAATCTTTCAAAAAATAGAAGGAATTTATCCTAAGACTAACCACGACCTCAATAAGTGCTCTCCCTACTGAGGTATGAAGCAGAAAAGGATATATGCACATACTTACTGTAATTTAGCTCTCCTGAGAACATAGGCAATTGCATTCTTCTCGATACCTCCTTATGACTTCTTTCCACATATAACAGATGCTTAACTTGTAATAACTGGAGTCCTGTTAGTAAATTGGAGCTGTGTTCCCATTTACTTCAAAAATGTATCTGAACAGCATTTTATATCAATGTTACTTGGCAGAGGATGAAAGAATATGGATGTGATTGGTAATCATTTCTCTGTGTACCTCCATTTACAGGTAGATATCACCCTGCCTGCCTAGAGGGAGGCAGGATGATATCAGAGGGAGTTAAATATTTTAAGAGGTAGAACCAGGAGAATAGGGAAAGCTATGGGAGATGGAAAAAATAATCAGTATTATACAATAGAGATTTTTTTCTGGAGAAGTGAGCTTTTTAGACTAGTTTAACTAGGCTAAGAAATTTTAGTCTGCCTTACTAGACCTATATTTGGAGGAGAAAATGAAGCCTTAAAGATGGCAGGGTTTAATGGGAATGAGGGTGAATGAAGCAGTTAGCAACAGGCGGGTAAGAGTCTCTGACAAAGAAAGGGGTGCATAAACTGAAGGAAGTGCATTGAGCTGACTTGAATGTATCAAAACTTCAGCAAAAAATTTCTTTGAGGGAGGAAGGAATTATCCAGAAAAGGTTATTTTATTTTTAGCTCTCTGCTCTGCATGTGTGTACCTTTGTAAAAGAGACTGCTTTGTTCTGAAAAAAACATTCTGAAAAAACTGCAGTCAGCTCAGCAGTCACAAATCCCTGAAGGAAGAAGGGCTCACAGATGCCAGATGCACTTGTCATGCTACCAGAGCTGGAAAAATGGGAATGTCTGTCCAGTGATCCATTTCAGATTTCATGTTTTGAGAGAGTGGCCTGGTCACTTAGTACATGCAAGAAAGATGGAAACAGTCCAAAGGGAAGATCTCCCAAAGACAATGCTCAGTGTTGTCCAGTGACAATTTTTAGCTGGTAAAAAAGACAGATGAAGGAACCTCTGTCCCCAGACACTTGTTCTACATCTTACTAGCCCATCCATTTTGCAAACATTACTTTTACTGGGGCTGCACTGTAACCTAAAGCATCAAAACCATCACACACAAAAAAAACCCCACCCAACATGGACTGGGAACTACTTTAAATCTCAGCTGGTCTTTCTCCTGACCTCCACGTCAGCATGGCCGCTCAGACACACTCAGCATTACAAAGAGGGAGACAGACAGCGGTGTTAAGGTCTGAGGGAAGAGCTGTAGGGGTGAAGGGGGTTGGCAGCCCTGCCAGCCCACCCAGCCAGTGTGGTTTGCACCCCTGTGATGCCCACACTGCCCTCAGTGGGCACAGGGCCTGGCCGTGTATTGCAGGCTGCTGCATGGCTTCCCAAGTTTCAGCATGTATTGGTTGATGGTTTGCCGTAGATTTGGGGAGATACAGTCAGATGACCTTGGGATCAATGGAGGCATAGCTTAGCTTTGTCAAGGGAGAGAAGAATTTCTTTTTCTGAAAGCATATAATACTCCTGATTATTTGCTTGCATTTCATAAATCAGCATTCATTTACAGAAAAGCTCAAAGTAAGAGATCCTATTATCCTGGAGGTAATTAAAATCTTTTTCTTATCCATGAGCAGGGCAATAACCTGGGAGGTCCCTCTTATATTTTATGGAGAACAACATAAAACCACTGAAGCAGTATCAGATGACTCTTTGACAACATATTATGTGGTGCCGCCACATTACTTGAAAACTACTGACATTTTTTAAAGGGAAAGTTGTGGTGCAGTTTTCCATGAGATACTGATTAATATGCTATTGAGTCTATAAATAAGGTGCCAACCAGCAGCAGTTGTGACAGCATTTCTGCACCTTGCTAGGCTGGGGCTGAGATCAGTAAGTCAGTTCACACAGGCCAGTTATCTACTATGTAACAGTAATGAATGGTGAAAGGCAGGATATGAGTTGCTATTTAGAGGGAAGGTGTTCAGAAAAATAAGGACAAAATGAGAATTTCTTCATACAACTTTAGCCGTGTTACAAACATACTCAGACAGAAAAATGAGAGAAGTGTCTAAGTGCAAGACAAGCAATAAATCTGAAGATAATAGAAAGCAGTGAGTGGAAGTCCAAGGCCACACACCACATTTCATCATATGTGCCAAAAAAACACCAAACCTACAGAGAAATAAGACCCTAAGCAACCCTCTGATCTTTGTTTTAGGCTTAAGGTAGTTAGTCCTGTGGGCCTGTATCCTTTCTTGTTCAGCCCCGTTTTTCTACAGACTCAATGAATTTTGAGAGCATAAATAATAGCGTAACCTTTCTTTTTCTTTGTTCTGGACCAGATTCTAATTTTGAAATATCTTCAGGTTCCTCTCAGAGGTTTATACTGTAGAAATAGTGTGACTGCAGTAGAAACATTGGTGGAATGAGAGAAAACATTTAATGAAAGAGGTCCTTGGGATGCTTTGCTCTGGGAATAACTCAAACACATGGTTTGATCAGGCAGCTGTTTGTATGCAGTTTGTCATTATGGTAGGATATTATATGGTTCCTAATATGTCCTCTCCTTACAAACTCTAAATTCCACCTCTTTATTTTTGTTTGGCATTGCTGCTTGATGCTATAGCTGGACAATTTTATTAATAGGATTATGTGTAGACTTCTTTTAATTTTGCTGGTTTATTAATCTCAAGAGTGCCCTGTGACAGTCCATTTAACAGGATGGTCACAATTTTTGGGTTTGCCTACTCAATCAAACTGTTCTTTATTCAAATTTGGGCTTGTTGTCTTTCAGTGTATCTAGATGTCATTTCAGTCTTATGGAGAAAAGAAGGAAGAAGACAGCAATTATTTTCCTCTCCACTCTTCATTATTTACATTCCTTATTATTTCTTCCCTCCCTTGTGATTTAAATGCTTTTGCATTAAAAATACCGTTTTCTCTTTTAGATTTTTTCCCTGTATTAATCATTCTTCTTGTCATAAGGGCTTTGTTTTTGCAAATGATGTCAGCAGAGTCATTTTATGGCATTTTAGCTTTATGCTTAATGCTTGTGTATCAAAGTATATAATCAGCTATGTCTGATGATTGACTGATTACTGTTTTCTGTGTAAACATGCACAGAGGTGTTCTTTGTATTTCACCTTGACAGTGAAATTGCAGGCTATTTTCCTCTTGTTAAAGAACTACAAAACCCATTTGCCTGCTTTTTTGTATTTCTTACCTTTCCTAAGCAAAAATTCCATTCTGTTCTTCATTATTTCCTTGCTGTTTACCAGAGGGACATCAATTAAAAAGATCAGGCATTATGAAAAGTCATTATTGCTTAAAGACTTTTAAATCTGTGCTTTTGTGACTCCCTTGTTACCTATTTTCATGTAAACTCTTCCAAATTTGCTAAGCTGATACGAATTGAGATAAATTAGATCATTTGAAGCCTAGTCTTTACTGCCAAGTTTGAATCAGCAGTCTGTGTGTTTCCCTATACAGAGCATGGCACTGTGTGCTGGGTCCTCTTGGAGGATGAAATCTCAGATTTGCTCTCAGTCCAGACAGCTATTTTGCTTCCCCAGCAGAGCTAGCAGTCATTGCTTCCCTCATTTTCTTTCCATGATTGTCAACAATTACTTCCCATGTGCTAGTTCTCTCCAGTGCCTTTCATGCCAGCAGTTTGATCACAGTACACCACACTCTTTGGGAAATTTTAAGAATACATGTTTGAGTACACCCCTGCAGATGATGGTAGCAAGAATTCTCTGCTTCATAGTGGTGGCAAGGTAATTCATTGAGCTCACATTTCTTGTGTACAAGGAAGGTGGGGATTCGTTCATCTTAAAATATTGCTGAAACTTTGTTGGAAATACTACCTTGACTTATTTTGAGCCAAATAGTAATTTTCAATTTCAGCATCTAATGAGACTCACACAGGGGAAAATGTTTTTACTTATGTGAACTGTGGTTGATTCAGAATTGAAATAAATGGTTGATTCTGCAGTATTTGGACCTTCATTTTGGACTTGATTTACATTTTCTTTTAAGAAATATGTATATTGTCGAGTTCAGTTCTGTCTGTGGGACTCTTTGAAAGACTGGCATTTCTGTAATGTAAAGTGGAATTTCCCAAATTTTTATCTGAACTTTCCAAACTGCACTGGTTTTGCATAGAATCTGCTTTCAAAAAAGTTCCCAAGTTTGGCTTTGTAACAGCTGACAAGAGTTTGAACGAGGGAAAAAGCCCTGTTGTACATCAAACTGTACCTGTGAGAAGTACCAAATGTAGATTGGGAGAGCAAGGCTGGGATTACTTTAGGAGACCTGCAAGCTGCTGGGTATTTTTTACTATGGAAAATCATCTCATTTAAGAATTCTTGATAATGACAAGTCTGCAGTTGTCTTCAGAGACCTGGTCCCGGGCTGAGTTTGCCCAAGGCTTTGTTGACCTACTTAAATTGGTAGGTTTGGTTTTATTTGCAAGACTCCTGCCAGCTTCCAAACACCACAGGTGCTTCAGGGAATAGGTATGAATGGATCATCTGTGGATTGAAAGGTTGTTAAATGTTGATTGATATAAACCCTTTCATGAGATGCCTTGCAGCATGCATGTGAGTAGCTGTTTTAAGGTAGGTGGATCATGGTTGAGGTCACAATTTGGAGGTGGGCAACACTTGAAGGAGCAATGTGCTGCTGCATTAAGGATTGTTCAGCACACACACACACACACAAAAAAGAAGTATTTAAGCTCAGTATTAGGAATAATGAAATAACCAACAAAGGTCATGGAGACCAGATATTCCACCACAGGCCAGATGTAATTCACTAGCAACATAGGCAGATTGAGTGAAGAAGGGGAAGGAGGGATTCACGTTGTGTTACAGCTAATCTGAAAGTGTTAGCATGGCTACTGTACTGAAGCAGTGCTATGTGGCTGTATTCATATCAATAATACACAAAATAACACTTTATTTTAAAACTACATTTCAAGTAAAATTGTGTTTTGGTGTATTTCTATTTCTTTACAGCTTTTGGGGTGTTTAGGACACAACTCACACTTGCCTTCATACACAGCAACTGTGAACCTACTCTCTACTCAAGTTAGGGCTCAAGCAATGAAAAATCATTGTAAGTGTTTCAGGACTGTGTAGCCCTGTACAGAGCAGAGTAATAAAATGTCACCCTATGTGATGTAAATTCTCAGCATTAGCTTTTCTGGAATACAAGTATGTAGTCGTCATTTATCATCATGAGTTCAGGGGAAAATGGATAAACACCTCAACCAAGTCACCTGAAAAGTAAAAGCAACTCCAAAAGCTAGGCATGCCTGATCACACAGCTAACTTCATCTGAGGAGATGGTGCACAAGTTATGCTTTCAGAAATCAATTACTAGAACGTACACAAGAAATAGGTAAGCCTCATTCTAACCTTAATTCCGCCTAAAATAAGTTGACCAATCTCTGATAAACTATGAGAATCCTCTTAGTTCATTGGAGCGTTTGGTTGAAAAATACTTAAAATCTCTCTGTTAAATGTATAGCCAGGCGTGCAGGAGAGCCCTTTGCACAGCTGGCAAAAAACCCCACCACCCAACAGAAGCAACAAAACCCCAAAACAACAGCAACAACAACAGCAAAAACAGCACCATAAAACAAAACAAACAGAAAAACCAACCAACCAACTAAAAAACAAAAATAAAACCAACCAACCAACCAAACAAAAAACACTCAAGGAAAAAAAAAAGAAGACCTTCTTTAGCCTTATGCCTAGGACACATAGCCAAAGTGATAAAAATTAGCTCAGGGGTTTATGTATTACACTTGTGTCATACCATGAAATGAGGAGCAGGCCCCAAAATCTCCCTATCTAGTGCAATGCCCTGAATTAACTCTGGACTGCCTTTTCATGCCCATGAGCAGGTCTAGTGCCTTTTGCTACCCAGGCTGCACAGAATGCAGGCTATGAGACATGCTGAGAACACCTCTCTAAAACCTGACCTAAATCTCTAGGGGGAAGTTAGATTTCTTTCTGTTGAGTCTGAGGACCTCCCCATCTTCTTGAAGTGAGACCTTTGTGCAGTACCTTTGGACTCCTGTTACAACACTTTCCTCCCTTTCCTGCAGAGAGCTGCTGACACTCAATCCTGACCAAAGAAGTGAGGAACACTCAGTCTGCACTGGACTGACAGCCAATTTCTCACCACCTCTTCTCTCTCCCATCCCGTTATCTTTTCCTGTAGCTGCTGTGGGCTGAGCAGTGCATGACAGCACTCTGTGTCTCTCTTTTCATGTCCCTGTCCTTTACTTTCTGTGGCTGACACAACACAGCAGGCAGCAGAGCTGCTGGACTGGAGGGTGCTGTGAGGACTTCAACAGTGTTAGGGTAATAATTGAACTAAACTACCTTAGAGGCCTTTTCCAGCCTGAATTATCCTATGGTTCTATGAATAATGAGATGGAGAGGTGAGGCTCCACTACCAGGGGTAGCTGGGGAACACCCAGAAAGACTCGGAAAATACAGAAATGGTAATGGCCTAGATTGTGATAGTTTCCAAATTATGCTGACAGCACCATTCAAAGAAGTTCAGTGAGATCTTTTCTTCTGTGAAATGATATGCAGGATCCTCCTACAGCAAGTAAGTTCTTGCTGCAGAGGTAGCAGCTTCACTTGGAGGTGTATTGGGCTGTGCTGAACCGATCTCAGCAGTGACGTGGTGGTCGACAGGGAGAAGCTGTATGCAAATTGCTGGCATAAAGGAAATACTGCAATAGACTCATCTGTGTTATTCAGAAATAAATTGTTCTTGTGCAGTAGCTGCTGGAAGGGAATGTGATCTGAGCAGTTCTGCTTTGGTAGAAACACTGAAACGCAGACAGGACTGGAAACTTAAGTTTTACAATGTCTGTTCACAGCATGTCAAACTGATGCAAATAGACAAAATGGGAAGACTGTCTGACAAGAATTTGTGCTTCTGAAGAGATCATCAACTGTAGATTTTGAAAAAGAAATTAATGGTCAAAATGACTAAAAATTGGACACTTTGGGGGCAGGGGAGGGGTACGAAGGGAAAAAAAGCGCAAAAAGCCCCTGTCAAACAGTCCTTGGAGGGAAGCTGGAAGAGGGATAAATCAGATGGCTCTGAGGAAAATGAAATGCACATGTTGCATTGCTCAGAGAGGATGGAAGCAAGGCATTACCATGTGCCAGCAGAGCTGAACTACCTCCACAGTAGATGTGAGCTGGTATGATCTGTGAAGATGCACTGAAACAGTGCAGAGCAGGACTGAAAACTCCACTCTTTGCATTATGTGTTAGAATACCTGGTGATATATGCTTTCCACTGTGTAATAAAAAAGGCAAAATAAAAGCATATTACAAGGGGAAAGGCAGAGATTGGTTGCGAGACTGAGAATTGAACTGGCATCCTGTTTGCACTCGCAGTGTGAAAACAGTCAGTGCCAGATCAATCACTTGTTCAAGCAGAGTTATGGATCTCACTGGGTGTAAAATGTAGAGTGTATATCCAGGAAGAGATCTAACCACAAGACCAATTATTTCTGCCCTCAGAGTAAAAATGACCTAAAGACCAATTTAGACTCGCTGGGAAACAGGATATCACTTCCCTAGTGTGGTTGAGTGGATGGCACTTAGGAATAAAAACACGTTATTTTTAATTGGCTGTGAGTTCCTTCATTTAACAAGGACCCTTTCAGGGTAAAAAATGTAATAAATTGGCCAGGCAGGACCACGGAGGAAGCTGGGGGACTGTTGGAAGGATTGCACTGGTACAAACCCCTGGAGGTGTTTTTGTCAGTCCTGTGCACTATAACATGGTAAATTAGTGAGATAAAGGCAAGTTAGGAAGTGTGTTCATCCTCCTGCTCTGAGGAAGAGTCCCACCTCCCTGGAGCACCTTGCACTGGTGTTTGTCTAACCTTTTCCTTGAAAACCATTGATGATGGGTGTCATGCCTGGGGGTAAAGGTGTAATGGTTGGCTGCACATTTTCTGATATTTTTCCTCTCTAAGGATGACAACTTGCAGCACAATCATCCTGTGCTGGCTCCCTGCAAAGTGTATTCACCAGCCTCTTGAGGACTCAGATCTCTGCACTCTGCCTTAGGATGATCATTTCCACAGAGGCAGTGCTTCCCAGTTTATCATCTCCACCCTGGTTCATCCCATGACATTTGGCTCATCCCATGAAACTAGGCTGCCTTTGTAATGAAACAAATTACAAGTGTAATTATCCAGTTGTCATATGTCAAAGGAATAGATACACAGGCTGAAAGAGAAAAGATTATAAGTGAAGTAAAATTCAGTTTAACAATGGAATTCATCCCTTTGTTTCACTACTGGCCTGAGATGCAGTCTGCCTCCTCTTTCCCCTCTTTTTAGCAGAAGACTTCTATGCTTCAGGATTAGCTTCTTTTCTCCACAGAAGAGTCATGCCCATCTCTAAAATCTCTTTGATTTACAGCACTCCACACATGGTGCATTGCAAAAGTGTTGGTTGTACATATGTTTGATTGTGTCAGTGCCCTGCAGCACATTCTCATTTTTTATTATTGAAAAGGTACCACAGGAGCAGATGTTCTCCCATGGCTTGTCTCTAAGGTCAGGCTGTTCCCTCAGCTACTCTGGTGTGCGGGCACAGGGAGGCTACAGCGCTTCTCTCATACCTAGTAACTTGGAGATATTCAAAGCCACATTTCCTGTGTTGTGACCTGAGTGAATCTGACCCTGCCTTTTCTTTTAGTGAGTTTGGACAATGGCTGGCTTTAGTCCCTTCATGTGTGTGTGTGTAGGCATAAGAAAATCATGAAGTATATACATACACAATAAGTACGTATCTGAGTGAATACATAAATAAATACATCCCAAAATGCAAAAAAGGGGCAAATTACAGTGGTAATTTGTTGTCTCAAAATGGGTTTTCTTAACAGTACACTACAGTATTAATCAAGCTTTCCACATTTTTATTGTTATATTAATCCTTTTAAGTATTAGGCTTTGTTTCTTACTGAATAGCATCCTACTTATTTCATACTAGGTCCCCAATTTACAGAATAATTTAAGACTTTAATCCTATTATTCCAAATGCTTGCAAGGCCTCATGGCCAGGTACCATCTGTACATTTTCCAAATGTAACCAGTCCTGTAATGCAACCAATTCAAAGTAAACCTGGCATAGAAGTGGATCCATGGTCAGTCTCTCAGGTGAAAAATGTTCCCTTATTTTATCAGTGAACTACGCAGAGAAAGTCACTGGTGAGGCCTTTTTTTGCACAGCTATGAAGGTACCACATGGCAATTTCACTTAGACAAAATTACATGGGGTTTGGTTATAAAAAAGTAATCTAGATTAACATCAGAAGCCTTAGTAAAGTCAGAGTTTCTCAAAAGACATACCCCTTCCACTGTAAGTGGGATGGAGCCTGTCCATGGCTGGCAGCTGGTCCTTAAGGGGTCACAATTTTTGTTGTCCTCTTCCCCAGCATCCAGCCTGCCAGGCCTCACCCCAGATCTACCTGCTCTGTGAACATGTCCAAGGAGATAAAAAGGGTTGGGAGTGTTATTCCAGTGCTTTTCAGTTACTGTGTAGTCTATTGTTCTTGTGTGTCATCATGGAAGAAACTTCAATTAATTATTCTTGGTTGCCCAGGCTCTTTTTGTTTAACCACACAGGGGCTATATTTACCTTCCTCCTGATCACTTCAACCTGTCTTGAATCCACAAGTTCATGAAGACCATGAGGATTATAGAGTCTGCTTTGTCTCAATTCTTCAGGACCTTAGCAAGCATTTCTTTGAGGAATACTGACAAGAATTCATCTAAATGATTTAAGTGTTATTTCTTTATTCTATTCCTCTCTTAGTTTATGTTTCTGTCTCCTTCTAAAACCATTGCTCTAGGTAGCTGATCTCACATAATAGTATTTATGAAGACTGGTGCAAGAGATTTTTCATACAACTTTGTACCAATAATTATTGCTGTCCTCTGATTTGAATAATCAGACTGTATATTCCATTGTCTTTTTCATACTTTTATTTTGTTTCTAAATATTTTTGTAGTCTCCTTTTATGTCCTTTGCTCCTTGTAAAATTACTTTTTCTGATTTTATCCCTGCATGCCTTTCTGCTTCCTTAATACTGCTATGATCAAATAAAGTGGTAGGTTCTTGTCTGTAGTTCTAGAACTGGAGTGTTCCTTCTTATTACTCTAGGCAAATACGGAAGTCCAGAGTTAAAATCCCATCTCTGCAAGATGTTGAAACGTAAATCTTCAGCTCCAACATTTTCTCTGAACACCCCAATGAGTGTGGTCTTTAATGCTTAAAGAAAACTGGATTTTTTTTTATTTCCTACAAATACAGCGTGGACTTATCATACTGTAGTAGAGAGGGGAAAAAAACTTTCATGAGAAATCTTGAAACTTTGCCTATTTAAATACCAACTGAAATAACCTTTACATTATAATTTTGTTAGCGTTTCTGTGAGTTTGTTACCTTCCCAAAACACACAGGTCTAGCACAGCTGAGATGTAGCCAACCTGCAGTGAAGGGCAATCGCCAGGCAGGCTGTTGACAAGACAGAGAAAATGTTGGGGAAGGACAATGGGGCAATCCTTCTTTTCATGAGAGAAGTGTCACTCATTCTTTAATATCCTTGCAGAGCAGACAAGGCCTCATTTTTTACAGTCTCATATTACCATAATGGCTCTCTGTTACACACTGAGGAGTCACTAACAAGGCTACCCCCTGCCCTTTCTTTATAATTACTTCCAGGTTAATGCGTCACGTTTCGTTCGGGTTCATTTGCCCTGTCCATGTTTTTTCCTTCTGGATGCCCATTCTGGCCTCTCTGTGCCTCAGACTCTGACAACATGAATATCAGTCTCAAAGCAGAGAGATTTTTCTCCCTCACACAACTCTGTAATTTACATTTAGATTTATTTAATTTCCCAGACTCTGCAAGTTACAGAGCTGGGAACATTTTGGCCTGCAAAACCTTTTTCAAATAGCTGAAGCTGCATTCTTATCCTCTTTTCAAACCATCAGACACCAGGTGCTGACCCAGTCCCATTAACCAATTACTCACACGTCACACAATTAATCTTTCATTGCAATTCGATCAAGTTCATTCCCATCTCCATATTATTCTTTACAATCCCACTGTGTAAAACCTCACACTTTTGTCACTGTTCATTTTGCCCTGGTTTGCACTGCTTCAGATTGGGAAGTGAAGTGACTGTAAATGTAATTTATAGAATCATTGGCTGCATAGAAAGTCTTGTCTGTCTGACCTGATGAGACAGGTTGTAATCGTTTCTTTGGAACCACTCTGGTTTTGTCAAGTAGACATGCTTCTTTCTTTAAATATCCAAAATAACAGATTTGTTTGAGCAGGATTAGGTGGTGTTCAGAACTCTATTGCTGTCTTACCCTTAGTCTCTTTTGTTTCACACAAACCCTTTTTCATGCAGCCATCTGCTCATACTGAGCTTTGGAAAGAAAAATAAAGGAATTCTACCAGGCAAAAGTTAGGTATGGAAATTAAAATCTCCACCCTCACCTTCACCTATTTGAACTGAATTCAGCAAAAGCCTTTGCCGTATTTGGGGTGCCGCACCATGTGCTGCCTCTTGTGACAGGAACAGACCTCTGTTCCCATTTACCTCACAGAATCTACATGCCAGGGACAGGGCATTAGCATCACATCTGCTGGGCACAGGGCAGTCAAATATTGTGGTCTGGTTTCGGAGAAAGAATAGCAACGTGGGACACACATCTGGGGGGGATCTGCACCAGCAGATCAGCTTAGGTGTCAGAGGATTATTCTGACAGGAGGAGGTGGATGAAAGCCCTGTTTTCTTAGATGGACAAAAAAACAAGAAGGCAAGGAGATATTGTTTACTTAATCCATCACCCTGCCATATGTCAAGTTCAGTTCTAATTATGGAAATCCTGACAGATGATCCACTAAGCAGTTAAAAGACATCCAATGTGGGGACTGCACATCCTCTACAGTGAGGGGTGGGTGTGATGGTAGCAGGATGTATGGTGGAATCACTGCCCTTCTCCATATGGCTAGGAATTCTCTTTTATTGTCTGTCTGAAGCACTGTCATTTCAGTTTGTCCCTGACTTTTGTCCTGACCGTCAAAGGTTTGAAGAACAGAACAGTCCTCTTTGTGATAATTTTCCCCACATTATTTTACATCCTTCCTCATTTTTGTTTAATTAAACAACCCCAAATCTTTCAATCTTACCTTCTTGGTAGGTTTTTCTAGATCTCTGATTATTGTCCTTGCTGTTCTTAGGATTTGTGCCTGGATTTATTATTGAAATACAGTGCTGGAAAACTGGACACAGCTTTCCTGGGGTGTTTTAACAGGACTGGACAAAATTAGTTCATTACTTTAAAAGCGTGCCATGCTGTACAAGTATCTACAATCCCCAATAGGGTGATTTCCTTTTTTCTGAGGCAGTGTGATGACTCAAGTTCACTTGTGCTTGCTTTGATTCTATACAAACCCTCACCATGTTTTTCAACATAGCTACACTTACAGCAGTTTCTTTTTTCTCTATTTGCACAAGATTACTTCTGCCTACAACAAAATACATTTTTCTAACCAGCTTCGTAACTATTTTGAACTGGTTTTGCATAGTCATGTTTTTCTGTAAGGAAGCTCCAGAGCATGGTGTAAAATGCCATGGGGAATCCAGGGTAAATGGATTCTAAGGTGGTGCTGTAACCCTCTTTTCTGTTAGGCATCATGATTCCTGTTTCCCATCCTGATCTGTGATCCCTCCTGAATCCTTAGGATTTCTTGAGGATGGTCAATGTATGAACTGGAATAAAACTCCTAAGACCCAATTGATGTGAAAGATTTTAACTTCTTTATGCCTTAAATGCTTCCTAGCCTATATTTCCCTGCTAAAAAAATGTGGCATTGTCCCTTACCCACACCTATGAAATGGCAGCCACATGATCAGTTTCTCTTTTCAGCAAAGGCATGCAAGAAAGTTAAAGGGCTCTCCTGAAGCTGCCTCTTGATTGCTTTTTCTCTCCATTGAATATCAGACCAACAACTTTTCTTAATCTTGGTGGCAATCTCAGTGTTCTTACAATTAATTTTCTTGCTATCGTCTTCTTTTTTTTTTCTTCTGTGTCTTCGAATGTTTTTCTTTTTTTGTTGTTTGAAATCTGACTTGTTTGTCCCATTGCGAAACTTTTCTGACTCTCAAATCCAACTTACTCATATTTGTATCTGATAACCTTTTCCTCTACAAATAGGTACCTATTCCCATGTTTTGTTTGTTTAATTTTGTTTCATTTTGATATTTTCTTAGGAAATGCCATATTTAACACTTATTTGCTTTGGATCAGAATCACAGATGATTTTACCATGCAAACATCTCATTAAAGTCTCCAACCCAAAATCCTACAGGTTGTTTTGTTATTCTCCTTCTTCTGGTAAGCATTATCCATCTGAATGTGTTACACTGAGTTATGGACTTGATCATGTATCTACCTTTCCATCATCTCCTCTCCAGGTACTTGCAGTAGAATACAGAAACTGAACTGCTCTGACCAGTTTAACATCCTCCTCGGTGGACCCTATGGGATTTCCTGATTTCCTCTCGCTTTTAGGGCAGTTTGTTTATAGAATCATAGAATGGTTTCAGTTGGAAGGGATCTTTAAAGTTCATCCAGTTCCAACTCCCCTGCAATGAGCAGGGACACCTTCCACTACACCAGGTTACTCAGAGTCCCGACACATCTCACTTTGAATGTTTCCTGGGATGGGTCATCTACCCTTTCTCTGGGAAATCAGCTCCAGTGTTTCATCACTCTTTTCATTAAAAAAATTCTTCCTTGTATTTAGTCTGAATCTACCCCCTTTCAGTTTAAAATGATTACACTTTGTCCTGTTGCAACAGGCCCTGCTAAAAGTTTCTCCCCATTTTATAAGCCACCCTTAAGTGCTGAAAGGCTGCAAGAAGGCCTCCCCACAGCCCTCCCTTCTCCAGGCTGAACAGACCCAGCTCTCAGGCTGTCCTCTCCAGAGAGGTGTTCCTGCCCGCGGCTTGCCTTCATGGCTGTACTCTGGACCCGCTCCAACAGGTCACTGGACTGAGGACCAGGGCTGGATGCCATCTTCAAGGATTGCTTTTCCTCTTTTCACTATCCTCTATTAAATACAAACACACTTAGTAAGTTACCATAATCCTTACCTAGCTGCTCATTAAGCAACAGCCCACAGATGAGAAGCCAGTACTCCAGTGCCACCTCCAGAAGCCTATTTCTGCTGTTACCCAAAACATGATTCTTGTTAGAAACAAATGGCACATGCAAGGGTTTCCACCCACACTCCAACTCCTTGTAGTCACTTTTGCTCCGCCACGGTCATTCCTGTCAGTATTATTAATACCACGCGGAGGAGCAGCACAGGAGCTGTTGGTGTTAGCTTTCACTGGATGCCGTGTCTGGTTGACAGATCCATTCCTCTGTTGCCCTTAGGAAAGAGGCAGCAATCACCACCACTGCTCGTTTGCTTCTTCCTGGAAATTATGATGAATTGCCGAGCCTTTGGAGCGCGCGGCTTTTCCTAAACTGCCAGTGAGATTGGCGTTCTACCTGCAACATGAGAATTAGCGCCAGCACATGGTGTCAGTAGGAGTCAGGTTCAAAATAAACAAAAGGAGATGCCGAGGGGGAGTAAGGGAGTTGAGTTCCTTGCCAAAGGACGCTGTGTACAAGAGATGTTTACATGACTGGAAAAACAGCAGAAAGAGAGATCAGCTGGGTACTAGACGTGTTTACAGGACTGAATCGTTTCCATAGCACATAGTTTCAACTGCTAGACACAGGTAAATTCCTGCATTCCCCTTCGGGGATCAGAGATGGTTTGTTTTTGTTGCTATGTTCCTTTACCAGTAGTCAATTACCTTTAGAAAATCTCATGGTTTCCTTTGTGAGATGCTGGCATAAAGGTTTCTCTTCAGTAACACAGCGATCTTTGCTTAGGAATAAAATCTCATTGCTTTTTGTCTTGACACCACGTCTGCAGCAGTCTTGGAGGATTGTGTGTTTTGTTTTTCCCACTACTGAAAAAAAAAAAAAAAAAACAAACATATCAACACTAGGTATTTTGCCATCTTATAGCAGCTGTGCCTTTCAGAAGCCCCCTGTGCAAAAGTAGCACTCTTCATCCTTTTGGAACATGACATTAGACAATCCCCCTCTGCCTTTCCTGAAACAGTGCAAATCTGCTGTAAATCCAGAGGCTTTCAGTGTGCTGCTTCACCTATGATCTACAAAGCATCTTGGAATACCATAGTAGGGGATTATGCAGTTCTGCATGTTGATATAATTAGGTGAGATAAAGGTGAAACTGGGAGGTCAGCATCTTGAGATGTCCTTGTTTTTGCAAGCTTAAGTAATTTATCCTATTATGTTCGCAGGGCTTTCTGAGATAAAGTCTCTAAAAACACAGATAGCAATCCTTTGCTGTGTAACACTTAAGTTGTACCTTCTTTTTAGTTTTATAAAAACCCTCGAGTGATATTATAAACCTACAAGATGAAGTTCAAGGAGTTATTATTGTCATCAAGAGCCTGAGGTGAAAATAAAGCCTTTCACTGTACATTTTATATATATTATTTTTAAGAGAGAGTTTTCATAGCTGCAGAATATGAGATGGGAAACAGGTGACTGCATGCAAGTCCAGTGCCAAGACATTTGTGGAAGTTGATTATTACAAAAATACCATAGGCCATGAATAGCTGTTGTACCAGCCAAAGTCTGATACAAAGCCCAGAAACACACAGGAGGAAGAACAAAACAAGACACATTCTTGTCAGGTGATTGCTACAAATTTATGCTGCTGGATTTTTTTGACCTGCAGTGCCTGATGATTTGTTGGTGAGTTGGTTTTAAGTGAATCATTGTTTTGTCCTATATAGGCTTAATCAGTGACTGTCGGTGGATGAGTCAAAGATAGGAATTTAATTTCAAGGTCCAAACTGAGCAGAAAATCCATGGGACAACAGGCAACACCACAGGGCTAAGGTCCAGACTAAAGCAGAGAGTCTGTGGTAGTCTTTGGGCTGTATATCCAGCATATCATCAACTGAAAGGCAGACAGAAGGCCCCTGTGGAAAAGAATTGTCCAGGTACTTGTGTTAGGTTGCAAAAGGAAAAAAATTGTGCCAATACCATTCAAGGAGAGAATTTTCCGCCAAGAGGACTCGATTCAGTTCCTTCTTTTGTGAGCAGGAGACACATCAGCTGTTTCAAGTCTGGCAAGAAAGAACAAAGCACATGGAGTTCGTGACATGTTGCTGAGCAGGGGCTGCATCTTCCCTTTATTCTAGATTTAGGTAGCACACTGGTTTCTCTAATCATTTGCAAATGTTCAGATTCATCTGCCCACACCCGAGCTGGTCCCCTCAGGCTCTCTTTCTAGTTGAAGGAGGGAATAGGCATGGCTGCAGACTGGCTTCTCTTTTCCCGACATATGCAGTTCAAAGAGTTCAAATTGGCCTGTTCTGTGTAGGAGGAGAGCTGTGATGAGTGATAAAGAAAAGCCGAGATGAATGATAATCTCTGTTGGGGATTTTTACATCAGCAACATCTGAAGTGAGGCAAAATGAAGCCGGCACAAGAGATTGTGTATTGTTCCAGGTAAAAAAGAGCTTTCCTTTCACTTTTGTTATTAGCAAGAGCAATTTGTATAGAACGCATTTTGCTCTCCATTATAGCCATATTGTGCACAGGGATCCCAGGCTTCAGTGGCAGGGCTCCCCTGCAGCCCTCAGCCTGATGCTGCTAACAATAAACATCTTCTTTTGTTCATGACATCTCCCAGGGAAGCATGGAGAGGTGTCATATCACAGACTTCTGGGCCCCATTTTTATATAATTAACTGGTTTGCCACCTGAAACGCTGTAATTAAGCTTTCATATGTAAAGCAGGAACATATGCTACTGTCAAAAGAATGTGAATGAGACAAGTCAGGCATTTCATGTTAATTTAACTTTACCACGATTAACTCTCTTCCACTTGTTAGGGGTGACCAAAGTCAGAAACTACTGGTGGTGGCTGTTGCTTGCACACAAACCTGGCAGGGCTCTCAGTGAGGTGCACTGTGCCTTGCACTAACAACGTGACCTACCTCGAAGGTAAGAGTTGGTTCTGTCCAGTGTGACTAATTTCAGAGAGGCAGGGAAATCTTCTCCTGGTCAGTAACACACGCCTGAGTTTGTTTTGGATGGACAGGAGAAGTGTGCTAACTTTGTTTTTATTAAAACACTAGATTGTGGATTTCAAGTTCATGAAGTCTCTGTGTATAACAGTACTCTACAAGGACTCATAGCATGGGCTGAGGCATTGGCCCACTATCCCTCACATTATATAATTGTTAATCTGTCCCTAAAACAAGTTTGACCTATGCCAATACACTCATGCACAGTTTGTGGGGTGATGCAACAGCCAACACAGGCACCATGTGTTCTGGGACGTGGTCTTCAAAATTGCTTTCCCATTGCTTTGCTCCCCAGTTGGTTCAGCCACTGACTGGAACACTGCCTTGCAGAGCATGTGTTTTTTGTTGAGTGGTCTTCATGATCGTGACTCATTTAAGGAAAATTAGAACTGTACACAATCCTGACTCCTGCGTGATGTAAGAAATCCGATTACAGGATCATTTTTGCTGGTTAAAATTTCAGGCAGTAATTCAGCTCTCATATCCAGCATGATATTTATTGGGCTGGCAACAAGTAAGTTATAATTATACTAAAAAACTGCGCAGATTGGAGCTGGAAGCAATGAGACAATAAAGCCCCACAGTATCAGCTGTATAGCTGCCTCCAGGCTAGAGCTGCACTTTGAGTCATCCTATTTAGAAGCTGTCTCCAGCACTCACTGAAGTCAACAGGAGCCTTTGATTTCTTCTCAGTAGGTGCTGGATCAGACTGTTACAGAATCCTTTTAAAGTCTAAGAACAAGGGGGCAAAAGGCAAGCTTAGTGAGCCACATTGTACCGATGAAATAATATCACTTTAAGAAGAAACATTCTCCTTAGAGGAACGTAAAATTTGCAGGGGGATGAGAGTTCAGGGCACTGCAATTACTACATCATAGTAAAATTTCATCAGCGAGCAAGGACAAAGCTGAATTTCTGAGGTAATCCTTGGTGTGCAGCATGGGAGAGGTTTATAAAAAACCAAATCCACGGCTGGAAAATAGGCAGCATTTAAAAAACACAGCAATTTAACAGTGCAGTTTGCATGCAAGGGACTTGAAGTTAAAAATGTATTATATGCTCATCTAAAACTTTATGGTACTTTGAGATGTATCTGCTGTATATACGGTGGAACATGCCACTCATTTGGCAAAAAATTGCCCAAAAGTTCAGTGAATGAATTAGTTAGTTAGAGCATTATCCATTTCTTTCTGAAGGCCAGTCACACAGGGGTCAAGTTGTTCTGCCAGGAAAATGTCCTAAGGGGAATATTTTATTTTACCTTTGTCAGCACATTGGAGAGGATTTCCCTCAAGTCACCTTTGTATATTTTATTCATAAGGGCGTGACCCTGAAAGGCTACAGTCACCCTTTGATCAGAGTAATTTCATGCAGTCTGAGGATGATGAGTACTTGCGATGACATTCCAGGGACCTCACAGGATTAGGTTTTGGGCATCTTTGTTCATATATTGGACTTCTGAGTTAGAAAATGGGCGAGGTTAATTATTTGATACAAGGTGCTGAAACTGTGCTAATCAAAGCATCAGTGGAAAAAGTATAAGACGAACACTGAATCTTCTTGGTTTCATCTAATTAAAAGCAATTCTAACTTTAATATAGGTTTGTGTATTTAGTATTAAAGATATTGGAGATGGAAACGGACGAAATGATCCTGCACAGCATCTTTCATGAAGGATTTAATTTGTTCTTGCCTGCTGATTTTGATGCTCTACCTAGATGCTATTGAATTTTAACTGTTTATTAGATAATGGAAAGATTTGCTGTAGCACAGTCTTTCTGAGAAAAATAAAAACATCTAATCCCTCCTTGGGGATTTGGCAATCAAGGAATAGAAAATTGCATTCTGGAGCCGAAGTTCATGAGAGCTCATTTTGTTCCTTTTGGACAAGAGTGTCCCATGTCCCCTGCTGGGAGGATAGGGAGAAAGCTGGCTCTTCACGGTCATCCAGAGGCTCCAGCAATTAATCTGTAGTATGGGATTGCAGGTTGGAACCCATTACATCCCAAGTGAAAAAAATTGTCATACTGCTATGGTTACTGTTGCTTCTGATTCCCCACAATGTCGGTGGATTCCAGGATGCAGACGAAGACTGGGCTTTGGTTATCTTGTCACGATGCTGCAGCACAAAAAGGCAAGGTGCCACCAACCACATGGCAGGATTGTATTTTTTCCTGTCCAAGCATTTTTAATGCAGTGTTCAGGCACCTCAGAGATAAATTTGTCATAACCTTCTAAAGGGGTAGAAATCTCTCACCCCATTTTTCATTTCAGACCACTTTTTGTGGTTCCTCTACCTCAGTGGTTGTCTTTCAGGAGCAACGCTGATGGGTTGTGCTCTGAGATTCATTACTGAAGAAGTCATGAGTAAAATTGATGGGTCTTGCATTCCACTATCAAGGTGACTTGTTTGACTGCTCTGCTTTTCTATCCATTAGCAGGAAGTACCCTTCGTTAGTAAGGAATTCGATCAACAGACTGCATAATTGCCATTTCTGTCTTAGTTAATGGAAAGAGTTGTATTGCAGTCCATGTTTTCAACTATGTGCAACAACTCTCACATTAAAATGCAACAAATTAAACAGAGCTTTTACAAAAGTCTCTTTTTTAACTAACAGTTATAGACTGCAAAGTTTATATGGCTTGCTTTGGACTGAAAATTTCAATTAAGGGCAGAACTATATATAAGAATGAAGCCAAAATATTTGAGAATTGAAGCTCCTTCTGTGCAGCTTGCATGGAGTCATCAGATTTGGAGAGTGGATGTAATAGCTGTCCTTAGGAGGCATAAGGAATATGTGCACATTCTGGTGCTGTTTTGACACCTCAATAATTTAGAAGACTGTCATTTTTATTATACTTAATGTGTGGCTCTAGAACCATGGGGTCTTTTTACGGTGATCCCATGATTTGAGGCCACATTTGCTGGCCATGGTTCCCGTTTCTTTCCACAGTCTGAAACACCAGGAGGGTAGAGTGGCACCTGCACTGCCTTCGCTGTGCCAGCCAGGGCAGCTGCCCAGAGCAGCATCATCTGGCCATAGGGAAGGAATGGACACCACAAGGACTCCTCGCTCCCCTCATGCTCTTCCTTTAGCTACCAAAGTGAAGGCCAGCAGGGCTGGTGCTTGGATTTAAGATGAAAATATTCTCAGGTTTTATGGTAGATCATATTTATCTCTGCCAGGCTTTTCCTTCCTTTTATTCATGTGAGGGCTTCGAGAACTAACAGCCCAACAGCATTGCTATTCTGAGGATATTCTGATATATGCCTTTGAAAAGACAAGACACCTGTGGCCACACCAACTCTGGATCACCCACCATCATTTCCTTCATGACCTTTAAAGATATCAGATGAGACTGGGTTCTTTTCCCCCTTAGTTCCTTCATTCTGCACTGGATGCAATTTCAGGTCCCAGAAGTGAAATCAGGCAGCACATTAATCAACTCTGCTTCCCAGTTCTCTGCACTTCTGTCCTTCTACAGTTTATTTTTTCTGGCTAATGTAACATAGATTTAAAAACAGGGGTACATTATCCTCCCAAAATACACAATTCTGGTATCAGCAGTGGAATAAGCTAATTTAGATGAAAGGAACCATTTCCTTTCTGTGGAATGAAATACCTTATCTGCCTGTTTGGGTTACATTTCAAGTGTTATGCCTCCTATGGCATATAGGCCTGATGTTGCATGCAAGACATCTGCTCAGTGTCTTTTTGGTATGCTGCTAGAAAATATTTCCCTTAACAATTCTTCAGTGTATGCCATCACATGGATCACAAAAAGAAAAAGCTGCATTATGGAAGTAGAAGCACAGAGGGGTTTAAATGTACTCGGCTAACATATGAAACTTAATGGCTATCTCTGCAGCTGAGAGGGAGAGAAAAATTGTGTCTGAACACCTCTTGTTTATTCTTCACGGCTGTCAAGAGTGACTAGAATGCTTTATCAAACATGTTTTTACAGTGAGATGCAGAGCCCTGTTCTAAATACTATACTTCAGCTAAAACACACAATAGTGCAGTGAGGAAAGTGTATTTGGAAAGGAAGAATACATGCTTGTTTCATGTGTTAAAAAAAAGTAAACCAAGTTCATTAGTTGGTGTCCTAGTTAATTTAATAGCAGATGGAAATTTTAGAATTTCTTATATATAGGAATCTTGGCATAAAATTAGATTGAAAAATTGAAAAAGTGCAATTTGTCTATTTTTTTTTTATTTCATAAACTAGAGAAACAGTTCCTCAGACTCAAGAGAAGTTATTTTTCTGCTGCAGTTCAGTTGTGCAAAACCCAAACATCACATTAAAAAAAATTAGAAAATGGTATAGCAATGCTTTGTTTTGTTCTGGAGAAAACAATGTTGTCGTGTAATTGCTTTTTTCCTGAGCTCTTTCACTTGACCCTGCTTGCTTATTATAATGTTTTAGGTGCCATAGCTTGGGGTTTATTGACCTCTGTTTGTCGCCCATTTGTTTCATAGTTACTGTGTTTTGTAAGGCTTGGAAAGATAAGTGTAAAAATTATAATTTGGTCCTGCTCATTAGAAATGGATGTGGAAAAAGTGTTAGCAGTAAATGTCATCTTTTTCAGCTTTTATTATAAAAGCCTGAAGGGCTGCAGTACCTCAAGCTGGTCAGCACTAACTCATGCAGTTCTGGAGAACATGACTTTGAATGGGCCAGGCTGAGGAAGGGTTGTAGGAGGGAAGACAAGGAAAACTGTGTTGGAGAAAAACTGTTTGTAACAGCTGCATCTGAGATTTTTTTTTTCCTACACGTGGTCCTTTCAGTCTCCTAAGTAGGAGTGTTGCCATATTAATTGGGAACTAAAAATAAGTAGTTTTTTCAAGTTGCTGGTCTGTGCTTCTTTAACCAAGTGCCTGATCCAGAGCAGCATCACATCTCATGCCAGCCACCACATCCTGGTTCTCTTGGACTTCTTTGTAACGAAGGCACTTCCTCCACTCTTCCTTCTGGGCTTACACACAGCGGGGTATTACTGACAGCCTGCGAGTCAGGTGTCAAGCTTGGCTGCATGCAGCTTGAAGAGACTGCTCCAAACATTCCTGCCTTGCTAAGGTCAAACATTAGAATATTACAGACAAATTAAGACCACCACCATGAACAATACGGTTACTACAGAAAGTAAAAATTCATGTAGTAATTAAAATTCTTTTACTGAGTGAAAAGTCATCCAAAATGCATGTGAAGAATCTTTACAGCTGTACTGGCAAGAAAAGTCATGGATGTCTGTGCCTTCGGTCTGCTGCTCAGGTAGGGAAGGCACAGTGAAATGTGCCTTGCAAGATTACTTCAAGAGCTTTTATCTGAACAGTCATGTTTGAATAAATTAGGAAGCTCTTTTTATAAGGATTTAATTTTGAGGTGTGAATTACAGAGAGGGTGTTGCACAGTATATGAAACCTTTGTCCATATCTAACACAAGTGGTTCATGGCTCAATCGCTCAGTTGTAGGAGTAGACTTGAAACCTACTAGAAATGGCTTACTAAAAATGACTACCACATACCATTAAAGGTCTACCCAAAGTACTTTGAGATTAACTTTAAATTTTAAACTGAATAAATCAATTAATTTTTAAATTTAATTAAAGCAATTTATATAATTTACAAGCTGAGTTTTAGACTTTAATAAAAACATAAAATCAGAAAAATAAATACAGCTGTAATACTTTCAAAGTTATTTTTCCCTGAACTCATTAGGCAACACAAGCATTTTTCATATCGAAAATGTCCTGTGTATTTGTTTGTGTCTAATGGAAATTAAAGAATGATAAAATGTAGAAAGAAAACTCACTGTGTACTTCAAATGGACCACGTACTTTAACTCTGAGAAGATTATGTTATGATGGTAGAAAGAAGCACAGGAGGAAAAAAAACGGATACTATATTTACATGGACTCTAAGAAGTTGCGCAGCTTTTTATTCGCCTTGTTACAGAAAAAACCTCTGCAAATTAATTTGATGGCAGCTTGAAAGGATTAATTCAGAAACACAATACCTTAGAAGGACTACAAGCCCTGGAATACATTTCTAAAGGCTTCCCAAACTGCAAAAAAAGAGTAGCTTAAATTCTGTAATTTTAAAGATAAATATTTATTTTAACATCAGGAGATGCTAGGCTTCTAGACGCATTTTGTTCATTGCAAAATTCAGTAGATAGTAGATAGTAGCTTTTCTTTGCTTCATCACCCACACTGTAATGTCCTGAACTGTCAGTTTTCTGTGGTGGAGTATCACCCACTAATACAAATGAACAAGTTTACAGCATTCATGAAAATAATTTGTACTTCCACCTACCATTGGTAGGTCATCCTCCTGGTATTAAAGATGGCTCTCTACTTTTAGCCCTTTCATTTTAGGACATCCCCAGCAACTGAAGAGATTCAGCGAACTGCTAACTTTTCTTTCCCTTGAACAGGCATTTCCTTTGTGTTTGAAATGTCATTTTATGTAGTCAATCATACATAAATACTTTTTAGATACTAAGTTTTACTGCAGTAAATTTACAAATTTTACCTGTAAATAGGAGTAGTAAGTCTTAATACTGGAAGTGCAGAAGACCTTAGTGGAACAACTATCAGTTGCTGTATTTTGAGTTATCCTTTCAAGATATATCTTGAGTTACCAAAGGTGTCTCTGTATGACAGCTGTGCCCATTGCAAGGGGAGCTGAAGAAATGTATGTCTGACAGGACTGCACTGAATCCTTCCCTGACTTCTATTTATACCTCTTTTTTTTCAGCTAAGGCGGGAAATGTAATTAGTGTATAATGACAGCTACAATAGTCCCAGAAACATGAGATTAATTCCCATGATGGCTGAAAACCCCCCTTTGCCATGTGTATAATCAGGCCCAGTTTTCGAGTTCTAATTAACTTTATTAATGTTTAGTGCAGGAAGTACAAAGGCAACTTAAACAAGGATATAAAAAGCACTGGAGCATTGAAACACTGGTTTCATGTAACTGACTCTCATTGAAAGACGTATTTCTCAGCATTTTGTAAAGAAAAATAAAGTTATTTAGAAGAAGGGTATTAGATTCTTAATACACTCTTATAATAAGGAAGCTTTAAATAACAGAGCAAAGATATTAACAGTAGCTTCCTACTCAGTAACATTGGTAGCAACTCTTCCTGATGTGCAATTAATAAATAAGATAGTGAACACTTAACACTGTACAGTGACAGTGGGATAAAAGAAATGCAATCACATGCGAGACTCCTGTTGTGCCAGCAAGTAAGACTTTATGGGCTACTGGAAAACGAGTTTGTGAAAAGCCAATTGAAAAAATCTTCTGCATAACATATTCCTTTAATAGAAACATATTAATTTGCATGTGAAAAGATAAAATATTACACTGGTAAATAACTGTTAAGACATTTTCCTCCACTAAAGACACAATTGCAAAACCTTGCAATCAAAGAAATTATATATATTATTTTGATATAATAATCATAATAAAGCAGTGATATATTTATTACACATAAAGTACATGATTTGCATAGATTTTTTTTTACTGCCCATGGATTATCATTTGGTAAATACATCTATAATTCAGCAAGCTTTGGTGCACTTTGATGAGATCAAACTGGAATATGGATGGTACTGTATATTACTGTAATTGTAAAGGGCACTAGAATGATACATTTTTGTTGCTTTAACCTCCTAAATACAGAAATTACAGTAGAAACATAGGAATACCTTTTCTGCTACTTACTGACCCTATTCCCAGGCATGATGACTTAACAACACTTAAAAGATATTCCAGTTTTCAGAAGCACTCAGAATAGGTGGTCAACAGCCTGTCCGCTAAAAGGATTGTGCTTTGGAATAATTTAGTATTTATTTTCTTCTGATACTTTTCATATGCTTATTAAGTAAAAATATATAATAAAAAATCATCTTGCAGTTATGCAAAACTATAGTAGTGTTTTGTATAGTCTTGCAAACAAAGTTTAGAAGTAGATCATTCATCCACAGAGAAAGTAGGAACTCAGAAGTATGAAATAACAATAATAGAAAATTACTGATTCTTTAAAGATGTAGTGTAGGCTATTGTTTGTAATTTTTATTTAATCTTTTATATGATTATTCTACAGTGCTCGCAGTCTTGCCAAGAGAGCTTCTACTTCTGGAATGGCTTCTCCCTTAGAAGGGGACCCGACACGATCTATTTTCTTCTCTTTGCCACCTTCTCCATGACAGGCTTCCTTTCTCCCCATAGCCTTGCTCAACATCTTAGAACTTGTTTCCACATCATATGTAACTTCTTTGGTGACTGGGCTTCTTGTTGAGTTTAAACTGATACTGTGGTGCGAACACGGCTTCTCTAGCTGTCCTTTCTGGTTCTCTGCAGAAAACAAATCAAACAAACTTTGTTTCACTACTAAGATATTCAGTTTCAATATTCTGTAATATAAAAAGACCTCTTGATCAGACAAATTTTACATGCAGATGATGTATGTATTCCTTCTACATAACAGAAAGAGTTAATTATTGCTAAGGAGGCAAGACAAAATATATTATCACTTCAAAAGCAGTGGACTCGGTCCCTCAGAAGTGATACAGACTTTACATGTCTTCATTATATTAACATCCATATTTCTTACAAAATCATGGATATAGTCTGACAGGATCCTCCTTTCTTACTGTAGTCAAAGAGAAAATAGAGTACCTAGCACCTCTCAGTATCTTCCAAAGTTTTACCTGGTTAATTACATTTCCTACATATTGTTTTAGTCCTTCAAATTTTTAAATGTATTTAAAAATCTATTTTAATTTAACTATCCACTGTAATACCTTTTCTTTTCTTTGTGAACTTTTAGGCAGCTAAGTAATTTCAAGAAATTGTGTAATTCACTATCTTTTGCTAAACATCACTGGCATTGCCTGTCACACGAAGTTGAACTCATTTAATATCCAAGCAGGAGTTTTGCAGGTTTAGCATGTATTAAGATAGATTTCTTTTTCTGTTGTTCCCCATCTCCCTTCCAGCTCAAGTGACTGTTCTTCAAACCAGCATATGAGTGGTTCCTCTCACAGATCTCAAACTTTTTAAAAACAGGCCTACTCAATATTCATGTAACCTTGAGCAAGGCTTGAAAATGCCTTCAACACACTTGACATGACATTTAAAGTTTTTTGGTTATTTGCTGAAAGATGTTCCATCATTCCAACAGTAATGACTTCAGAGCACAGGCAGTCACTCATGACAGTGTGTTTTATGTGAGTGCTGAAAATTCCTACCGAAAACAGCTTGTACATTAAAAGGCAGCTGCTGAAGATATTTACTGCACTGTCATTCCCTGACCAGGGGCTCTCAGTGATGGATGAGGATTTTACACACTTTCTTGGACAATCTCAGCAAATTTTGTAAGTACGATCACCTTTTGGGAAGTGGAGGAAAAGAAATACCTCCTTTCCATCATCTTATAAATCAGATAAACAATTCTTAATTAAAATAATTCTTAAGACAAATTTGACACTTAGCTGAAAAATGTAATTTTTGTTTTACACTATGGAAAATAATTTGACCTTGAATATGCAGCAGCACAGTGTTCCTGAATCATGTGGTTATGAACAGATCTTCATAATTACATGTAATAAACCCGTCATATATAATTAAAATATCCTTGGTATGTGCACTCTTAAATAGCCCATTCTACTTAAATGTTTATGCTTATTGATTCTGAACACATATTTGCAAGCTGATAAAAGCATGCTACCTGTGTCCATATACAAACTACCAGCTGTACCACAGACTTTTCTGTTTACAATCTAGGGACAGCAAGAAAAATACTTGATGTTTAAACATCAACACTTTTAAGTAATAGAAAACATATTGCCACATAATCAGACATGAAACACAGCTACTGGATTTTAAAAAAGTCAAAAAGAAATTAGGAACTGAAAATAAGCTTCTCAAATGTACCAACATCCAAATTTTAACTACTTTTCTGTTCACACAAAAATGTGAGGATGAATTAGGTATGGTGAACTAGACTGTATAACAGACGTGGGGAACACTTATGAACTGAGGCCTCAAAGTAAAACCCAGCAGTAAAATCCCCAGTTTTTCATAGTGTACAAGGGGTAAAGTAGAGGTGCCTTGGAGTGAGACTCACAACTGCAGTCTAAGCAAGGAACTGCTGCAAGCTAGCTATTAATAAATAGCAGCTCTTGGGATCTATCCCAACTCTTTTACCACTTTGAAACTCAGTAACTAATTGAGGCTTGCACTTCAGCGTGTCCCATAAATTGCTGCCTACAATCTGGAATTGTTGCATAGGGACAGGACAGAGTAAAGCTGAAGACAGAAGTGCCTTTTTTTTCCTCTTAAAACTAACAGCAATTGTGAATTTCTAGGCATAGACTAATGAGTGGAACATTCAACTTGAATGACCAGTCTTTCTCTTTGGTCTGAAGGGTCCCACAACAATGAAAAACATCATTAGGAAAAGTGCCTTAAACAGTTTTTAGTTTACATGAGTAGTTCTTGCTTCATCTCCTCAGCAATGATGATGTCAAGATTCACTAGAAAAATCACAAAGTTTCACGCTAGTGACTAGTAGCATTTCCTTAATAATGAGAACACTTTGGTCTCAGCCATGCTACAAATAACACTGAGCAGCTAGAGTCAATTAAAAAAAATAGTACTTGGACATGCACATTTTATCTAAATCCAGTATTATCATCTCCAAGCTGTTATTTCAGCTGCTTTGTAAATCAGGTGGCATCTTTACAGTTTATGTTCTTCAATCAAGGAGGAACTTCTTCATATAGCATTGCTACACCTAAATGCAAGTCCAGTATTTGCAGATGTTGAAGTAGGCAGTTCCCTGCTCAGCAAATTGGCTGCTGTGAACTTCTTTCAGAAACCCTGAACTTTGCTAGGCCTGGTTCAGAAAGCATACAAATTAACTTACAGCCCTAGATTTCACTTTAGTAATGTGCACCTGAAGAATTAACTGCTGTAATACTTGAGGTATATGTGGGACTCATGGTATTCTTACCAGAGTGAAAGATCACTTCTCTTTAAATCAAAGTGTAAAATTAGGTAGCTACTATCAAGGTAGAAAGTCTCAATAACTCATCATTTTTTTTATTTTAAGCCAGTAGAAATTAATTTGTATTAAAAACAAACTCTTAAACACTCTATACTGCTTCACACACTGATTGAAAACTTGCACGCCTTGGTGATTTGATACCACCTCCATTCCACTGCCCTGACTTGGGATTGTAACCTCACCTCTCTCAAATCCTGTGCTATAGTGGCAAAACCAAAGAAGATAATTTTTAACCTGTCACTGTTGAGGTGCTGAGGTGTTGGCGAGTCCAACTTTTTTGGTTTAAAAAAGCCAGTGCATCTTGCCTGCGAATTCAGAACTGCATGGCTGCAAACTGCTGCAGGTTAGCATGAAACTTTGACCATAACTGGGGAAAAGCTGGACTTCCTTAGTTCAGTATGAAAAAGGCTATAAAGCATATAGTTATTTACTTGTAAGAAAAGCCAGAAGTCAAGATTAACTGACAAAGAAAGTACAAGGATAAACAGTCATTAATTTACTGCTCTTAGGCATTAAAACCTTGAACTACCAGAGTAACGAAGTTTTGGAATTCACATATATACACATGGGAGCAAGAAACCATAACCAGTCATAAGCAGGAATTTGATCTGTTTCTGAAGAGAGTAGTTGATATGGCTGCCCAAACAGCTAGAAGACAGCTTAGTGACATTGGCCACTTACGTTTCTAGAACAAGGGAACACACAGAAAATCCACAAACCATATAGATATTAACAGACTTTTCCTAAAATGCTTTGAACTATTACATCATAGACATACATAAATTTGTTTTGTGCTTTTGACAATAAACTATATTTGAAACAAAAGGTATTTACACACACGCATTGGTTCAAACACACTTCTAAAGAATTGAATATAATTAAGCACTCAGAAGGTGAAATGAGAAGTATTCATGGAAAGGTACTTCTGCATGAATTCTTGTTAAGAAGAAAGCTTACATTTCTGTAGATGTGCTATTTGTCCACCTACTGTAGCAAGGTGCACCTTCCGGCAGTAGCAAGACAAAAAGAAATCAGACATTAAAAATCACTGGATAAAGACAGAACTTACTAATTTCCTGTATATACTGGAAGTAGTTGAGACAAGTTTCTACTATTTGGTCACTTTCAAGAATTGAAATTTGTCATTCACCTATATCATAACAACCACTATGCAGATGAAAACAAAAAAAGAGCAGTAACTTTGAATTCATTATTAAGTTTTCCAAACACTCAGGTGATAACCCGTAATAGTTTTGACTTTATGGCTAGTGAATGCTTCAAGGTACAGGTTAGGTAGAGATCACATTGTACACTACAAAAGTCTCAGTGTCCAGATTCCATGATATTTAAATCTTTTCTTTCCCTTGTTCAGTACTGAACTTCTGTGGGTCCTCCAGACCTATTAAAATTCAGTTTTTGCAGATATTAATTGCTTGAACATTGCTGTTAATCAAAAACATTCCAAAACCATATTCACAAAACCTAGAGCCAAATAGTTACTACCATCTAGATACAAGACTTCTAACAGCAATGCTCAGAAAATTCAGTTGACAGGAAATTGTGCTTAACATAGCTTTCCACAGTTTAAATGGTGTCTTAGCACAGAACAACTTGTAACGGTATGCTTATAATCTATTAAAGGCTACATACCTCATATTGAGAGAAAGGAAATTGTACACTAGCATCTGAACAAAAAAAATCAGTAGTATGATACCTGCCTGCTGTGAACTTGGGGAAGAAAAATATGATCAGTTGGAGATTTTAAAATCCTGCATAATAGTGTTATATATTACCTTTAATAGTGAACAAAAATGATTGCAAGAGACTCACTAAAGTCAACACAGATTTAAAAAAAAAACCAAATAAATATTTAAAATTAAAAAGTATGTTGAAAAGCTTTATTTCATCATACAGTTTCTCCGTAAAAGTCTTGATACTAAGAACATATTTTGGTTTTATGTAAATACTTGTAGACTGATTGAAAAATAAAGTTGCAAATACAATAAGGAGAACTGCATTGCATGGCATTATATGTTCATATTACAGTCATACATCTCAATGTAGGGCATGACAAAACTGTAACACAAAAAGAACAATTGCGTTACAACCTCATTACATCTCTTACCAAGTTAACAGGGAAAAATTCTCAAAACCCCAGTGGAATATTTCTGATCTTGCTGACATGTGCTCCACATGCTACGTCATATTCCTGAAGCTATGTCTACGCCAACATTTTCTAAAGCCCACCCACACTGACATTACTGGCAATGCAAATTATTTTTACATTTTAAGTCATGACTTGCCTGTCCTAGACAATATTCTGAAGGAATGTCCCCATGCCAAATGGCTTTGGCTTGGAGAACGTAACAACCCTAGCCATAACTCTTACCATGCGCTCCCCAGTGTGGTGTCATAGTTTGTCTCTGGTTCCCCATCCCTGACACATGGAATTTAAACTCACAGAAAAGCTACACCTCGCTGATGCTGTGCTCATGTATTTTCCCCGCAAAACACCAGGGGAAAAGAACATGTACTTTTGACAGCAGTGCCATGTGCTAATTCTGGATGCAGCTGTATAGCATTCCCACAAGCCAAAATGCTTGCCACAACCCAGACTATGTCTGGAAGTCCTGTCCACTTCCCACAAATTATACTGACCACATCATCATGTATGTCCCAGTGCAACCTTAACAAGTGATGTTGTACTTAGACAATGGTCACATACCATGGATGTCATGGGGATATTGGGGTATATCCTCCTATGTTCCATCTAAATAGATTCCAAACTCTTGGCTTCTTACTATCAGAAATGCCAAGAAGAAAATACTTAATTCATGTTTTCCTCTCAATTTTGAAACGACACTCTCGTTTCCTGCGCTGACCTCTATTAGAACCCCAGACACTGGACAGTTGCGAGCTCCAAGATTTTTCAGGCACCCATTTTTCCTTAATGTTGATTTTGCAGCCCAAAGTTGGCCTTCTGAAATCCATTCCCAGATGTTAGCCCTGGTGTGAGACCGTAACTAGACTTCCTTATTCTTCTCTAAGTCTTCCTTATCCTTCAGAATCAGAATAGAGACATAATATGAAAGACGGCTATAGCTATAAGGTCCATCCGTATTATGTAAAATCACTAATAAAAAAATGGGATAGCTCCTTTCTGGATAGCTTAATGGAAAATATTTTAAATATTTGTTATTGATTTCATATTTTTTCAACAATGTCTCTGACAAGGGTAGGCTTGAAGAATGCCCCTGGTTAAAGGAGTACTGTGTGTTGCTATGACTTATTTCAGTTCGAACCTGTGGCTCCAGCCCTAACACCTACAGGAATGGGAGCTGTACTCAAAAGACCTTTGCTTGATAAGTAATTTCTTACACCTTAGTATTTCATACTAAATGCTCACATCTCTACTAATCTTAAGCAGACAGTAATTCATGAGACAGGGAAAAGTGTTACTGATACTGAACATTCCTTTTTTTAACTATGCACATTTCATTTAATAGTTCCTGCTGTTCTTGAGTGTTGCATTAAAAACGTGTGAAACACAAGGAATAAACACTATCAGTAAGCTCCATTTAGATGCGACAGTTTTTAAAAATAATGACTATGTGCATTTCAAAGCCAAGAAGAGAGTATGTCAGCACACAGTGTGACTAATACAGAGAATTTATAGAAACTAAATTTCAAAGAAAGTAAATTACAAACTGTAAGCAAACTAATTTTTGACAAGAGGAACTATGCTGGACCAGCTCCCTTTTACTTGGCCCTAAAGTAAAGTCTTTAAAAATTCTTTTAATCTTGCTCCTTCCTACATCTTCTCAAAGGCTACTTTAAGTTCCTGCTGATGACTCAATTCAAACTTTTACGTATCTTTTCCAGAGATACTTTGCAATTGCAATGAGTTGGAACCAATTTCTCTGTTTAAACGAATATATTCTCACCTGTGATAAGACAATGACTTTTTTTTTACAAGAAATGCAACTTTAATTTACTGGGATTTTAATAAAAGTCTTGAGCACCTGTCAAGATGATAAGAGAACAAGAGTGAGGATCAAGCTGCTGACAGAAATCACCCAAGGTCAGTGAGAGAAGAAACCTCTGCTACTGTCTTCATAAAATGACTATTTCAGACTCAGTAGTTGAGCATCTTTCCCATTTCACCCTGAATTAGTTGATTTCCTGCATTTTCATTCATTTTCCCCAAAAGAAGGCACATTTGGCAGTTTCTAGAAACTTCCGAAACAGACATCTGCTTTGTGGTTATTAATGATTTTTAGAGCACATGGTTTGAAACATCCTTGAAAACCTAAATTGAAGTATCTTAATTTCAAAATGGATTAATCATATGGCATAACTTCAGTATTAATAACTAATAAATTTATCTTATTATTTATGTCAGGCAAAGGGGATTAAAAGGTAAATATTGATCTACATGAATAGCAGTGGAATGGGGTCCTCAGGCATCAGTGGGAAGAAACAATCCACAACCTAGGTGTTTACAGGATTTCTCTCAAGGTACAAATAGGACAAAGATCAACATTTTCTCTTCTTCAAGACAAGAAATAACCAGGAAATTATAATAATAAAACTGAAAGTTAACATGTTTTAGAGAATTTTAAATTCCTGGAATGTGGTTTATTACTTGTTATATTTTGTTCACAAGTATATTGCAGCCTGCATTCCAAATCACCTTTAGAGTTAACCGTCAAAAATGACGACTGTCTAAGTTAGTGATCTGTAACAAGATACACAAGAGGTCCATAGTCTAGAGCTACCCTCTATTCAGCTGACAATAATTAATGTAGATCCCACAAACTAAACCTTTGAGCAGTAGACATGTTTAGCTTCCAAACCTATCTGCAAACCAGCTACCTATAGATGAATATTGCTTTCAAGGTGCACTTTGATAAAAAACTAAAGGAATATGCATAGACTGCTGCCATCAAAGGAAAGCGACTAGCAGTTGCAACAGGGAATGATAAACAACATGCAGATGAAAATAACTGAAATGGAAAAGAAACACACAATTTTGTCTTCTTTTACCAACAGTAGCGGAAAAAAACACAGTAGGAAGCCTCCTACCTCTGGAAAATAAAACCCCCAACAAATCCAAACAAGTCAAATCTTAAAGACTGACCTTATGAGATTCTACTCACTGCAGTTCTAAATGTTGTTGTTGCTTCTGTTCAGTATTTACTATTTAGCATACACACTGAAAAAACCCTAAACAAGCAAAACCCACAAAAACAATGCCCCATCCCTGGAAAGGTTCAAGGCCAGGTTGGATGGGGTCCTGAGCAACCTGATCTAATGGGTGATGTCCACGCCCATGGTGTGGCTGTTGGAACTAGATGATCTTCAAGGCCCAGTCTGACCCAAACCATTCTATCATTCTATGTATCTACGTCTAGTAACTGCCTTACAAGTTTAACACTATTATTATTTCTTATTCACTACTCTTGATATCAAATGTTTACAAGATATTCCCTAGCTGTTCCAGCTGCTGTTACAAACCCATACAATTTTGAGTTATTTTTATCCCAAACTTCCATTCCCAGGTTTATATCAGCAATCAGAGTACTGGCAGGTTGCATTGCCTTACGTTTGAATACAAATACTTTGTAATATCAGATCAAACCAATGAGAAAAACTATCTTTCTCTCATGACCTTTTGCTCTTCTCTCCTAAGGAATCAAACTACCTCTAAGAAAATGGAAGATCTACAGAGTCCTGGCAATACTTTTGGGAACGGCATAAAGAGGAGAGGCTAGAGCTGAAAGTAAATTAGAGGGTGTTAGATTTAACTTGAATAGAAACACAATCTCCTCACATTGCTGTAAGAGGCACAGGACCAATGTCCTGGGGCAGTTCTTGCCCACACAGGTCACAGTCACAGTGGGCTGTCATTCACTACTATTCAAAAGATTGCAAGAATAGCATATGGCTCCCAGACTCCTCTCATTTTAAAGGTTTTTAAAAGAGATCTCTGGAGGAAGAGCAACAGAGAGCACTGCATGCTGTTAATGCTATGACAGGGAAAAGTTTAGTGATTTACTAACCTGGACAAGTATTTCACACTAATCTGTGTTTCTTTATATCATAGGTGCTTTTTAAGAGCAAACAAGCAGACCTGACTGAGAAGTTTAACTTGTTTTAATTAACATCCAAAATTGCCTTCATGAATACACTGGATGGAAATGGGATGAAGTTGAATCATCTTAGTTCATGTAATATTTGTATTACTATTATTATGGTCCTTACTTTCCTCTGACAAAGTTCTGCAGAAAATAGTTGAAAGCGTGCTAACCAGCAGACTGAAACTGTGGAGCAGGAAGTAGTACATATTCAAGAAGATCTTCACATAAAAGTAAACACTGGGAAATAAAGGCAGAGAAAAAGTGATTAATCTCTCCCTCACTCTACAAGTTTGCATAAATATATTCCTTTGACAATTCTTCTCTCTCTTTTTATATGATGCTCTAATTAATGCTATGTGCTTTCACTTAATTATTCCCTCTCTTTGGGATGGACTGCAAGTTGACCTTGTTCATGTGTGGAGAGAGATGGGAAGTAAAAAAATGTTTCTACTCTGCACAACATCCAGCCATATGTGCATTTGACACGATCAACTGTACTCTGCAAGTGTGACAAACTGCTCTGAAAAGGGATGCTGATTTTAACAATCTCTAAAAGAGGAATTATTAATTAAAGACGGTTTTTACCAACTCCTCCATATACCACTGAATTACCACAAGACACATTCAAGCTACATTATCATGGGTAATTAATCCAGCCATTGTGAATTCAAAATGCTGTGTTTAACATCATTAATGGTATGCACTTTTCACATGATGAACATATTTACTGCCCTATATTCCTACCAGTTAAACTCTTAGCAGCCACTTTGTTATACTAAAAACAACTGAAGCTAACTGTAGCACTTCCTCCTTCTTTTCCTAATCAATTGCACTGAAATACTATTTAGAAATAACCAGCTAACAAAAGTTAATCTTACCACGTAGGTTTTTTTTTTTTATATTTCCAAAAATCTAAAATGCAATACATTTTGCAGGTACAGAAAAAACCTTTCTCTCATGGAGAAACTTGAAATGTTACACAGAATACGAAAAACTGAGACTGAAAACCTGAACCCTTTACACTCACTGAGAAAACAAGGCAGAAGGCAGTAAGATCTCCCAAGCCACAGAAACATAGACTTGTTTTTCCTTTGTCTGTTTTGACTTATGAAGCAGTCTTGCAAATGTGTTTAGCTCAAAAGGTGATATTAAAAACAAATGGTTAGAGATCATCATGGTATATTAATTATGCAAAAGAACCCAAACCGAATTTAATCAGAAACAGGAGACTCTAAACAGGAAAAATGTCTCCTTTTTTTTTTTTTTTTTTTTTTTTTTTTTGACAGAGACGGTTAAAAAAACATTTATGGTAATGCCAGAGCATCTGCTGATTACAGTCAAAGCTGCAGGATGCCAACATTAAATCACTGAACCATCTTGACAGCTTCTGGGTACTTGAATTTCATTCTAATAATAAATTGCTGTGAAATTAACACAAATCAGAAAATTAGCCAGAAAATGTTTATAAAAAATACAGGTAAGAACATATAAAGCAGATACTAAATTGATTTGCATCTGAAAAAACAGAGCTAAAATACATGTTTGGCACTCAGACATGTCAGAGCTGCATTTAAGTGGTAAATCTCTAAAAGACTAAGTGCTTTAAGAATAAAATATAATTTTATCATTCATTTCCTAATGATTTTGACCTATCACTTTCTATTGTTTAGAATTGTTAGCATCCTTGTCTGTTTAACATAAACACAGATGAGCCATCTGAACGTGGCCTGCAACATTTAAAATCAATTTTTAATTCCTGACACCTGAGGATTCCACACAGAACAATATACTTCATTGTAAAGCTTTAATTGATGCATCTATGTGCTGCAGAGAGTGATTACTTGAATAATAAGTATGAGACTTGTGATCTGGTTGCTAAGCAAATGTGAGTAAGAGAAAAAGTCCAAGAAACGATGTAACAATGAATCAAGGTGCGATGACAGGATTATTATTCTGTGGACTGTCATGTTGAAGGACTCTGAGAGAACATTGACCTGCATATGAACACACATCAGAAGATTGCCTGAGGGGTAATTAAAATAATAACACACAAGTTCAGTCACTCAGAAAGAGAAAAACATATGCTTAACTTATTTCTCTGTAGCATGCATGGTCAAATGCATTCTCATGTTAAATGTATACGCTTGAACAGTGCAAGAATTCAGAGAACACGTTACAGCAAAGACCACTGAAGTTTATCTAAATTAGCATGAACGCTTTTCTTTCTTCAGTTACTCTGGACATTCAACTAAATATTATTCACACTATGACACATAAAAGCATAAAATCTGCAAAGGGACTTTCTAAAGGAAATTGGGAAAAAATGTAGTCCTTTTTAAATATGCTTAAGGTTATAAGGGAACATGTTCAAAAATAACTTTTCCTCCTTTTCCTGAGATTTTGTTGCTGAGTATGACATCATATCATACAGCATCAGTCTGGGTCAGCTGTGCCGGTCATCCCCTACCAACTTCTTGCCCACCCTGGCTCTGTGTATTTTGTGGGTGGACAGACAGAAAGCCATGACACTGTGCAAGCACAGCTCAGTAGCAGCCAAAACACTGGTCTGGTGGCATCCCCAGCTGCTAAGACAAAGCACAGCAGCTTATATGGGCTGCTGTGGAGAACATAAAAGCCAACCCTGGCATGCCCAGTAAAACTGGACATAGTTAACAACTCTACTCAGTTGCCATTGCATATATAAATTATCAAATTCTATCAGGAAGCTGTTCACATGACAGATTTCAGACTTTAAAGGCAAACTTTTACACTATTCTATTTTTTTCCTCTTAGGCTTTTGTTCAGCTGTTTGCTCTATCAGTTTATATTGGCATGCACTCCACTACAAGCCTAGACTTCAGTTCCAAGCCCAGACTTTAGTTCCACATCCCTACTACATGATCACATCTAAGCAATGACAATTGTTTCTCACATGTGGATGTGCAGATGCTTCATTGCCTTTAAACCAGCCATTGCCAGTCTTGTTTTGGGGTGAGCTCTGCCAATTGCGTGCAATCGCTGGTGTTTACTACTTTGCAACTGTACTGATTATAGATACCAACTAGGTGTAGACAAAAAAAGCCACAACCCATAAAACGACTTATTTCCAGATCCAAGTTAGTCTGTGATGGAAATCACTTGACTGCTCAGAAATCTCAGTTCTCCCCTCCATTATTCCATATGTCAACTGAAGAAACTAGAAGACAAGTTCTGTGGGTACTCTTCAAAGATTTAAGACCACTCAAAATACTTGAAAAGAAGTTTTTTAGAACACAAGGTACACACAGAGTTTTGCATGCACATAAATTCATTCAGACCAGAATATCTATAGGCTAATCTCAGTCATACACAGGCACACAACCACACAAATGTGGTTCTAATAAAGAAAATTCTTTTTCTCCCACCATGCTCTGAAAAGATGACAGGAACACCTTTTAGAAAACACAATTTACGTAATAATTATTAAAATGATACTTCTTTCTACAACAAATATATTCTGTAAACTCATTGCTAGCTCATCAATTTAGACACTCATACTAAACATTTTAGAGATACATTCTCAAATATTTTCTAGCACCTTCATTAGTGCTCATTTCCAGAGAAATGCTACACCTGAGTAGCTTTAAATGCTAAGGAAGAAGACAAATGCTATTGAAAAATCTCACAATGTTCAGCAGCTCACTGTGACCTAAGGAAAATTTATTAAAATGCAAATTTCAAGCATGTTACTATTAATTTCAAAGCAACATCCTATAGAAATTTTCAGTTTTGTGTCATAAAATAAGACCACATACACCTGGTATTATTATCTAGATTCTTAATGTTAGCCAGCAGTGTTAAGAACAACAATTCAGCTGACTCCAAAGAGATTTGTAAAATTTTTGCAGCAAAAATAGTAGGCTAGATATTTATGTATTTTTATTTCAGGAACATAACTGAGGAAAATCATGGGGAAGGGAGTGCAAAGGGAGAATATCCTCTATTTCTAAGAATTCAGTAATGGCATTTGATAATTTATCCCACATCTCTTCAAAATCTTTGCTTATTATGAGCTTACTAGCCAAACAGATTTTTTCCAGATATTAAGCTTAAAATCAGGACAGCTTCAATAAGCTGAAGCAGATGTATAACTTTATAACCCTTTGGTTATGTAACAGAATACAGCTTAAAGCAAAAACTTCAATTACATTTGTGTAGATGCATTTCCTTCTTTTTTAAAAAATTAACTTTTTTGTGGTAATGAATATTTTGAAATATTCTCAGTTACATTCAAAACAGGAAGCTACAAATTTAACCGGCCTTATTATAACTACAGCTATGAAATAGATATGATTCATTGACTATGGATATATAATGCAAGTACAGAAACAAACCTGACTCTTTTCTTCAGTGTTGTATAAAATTATTTGTAACAAGAGCATGCAAAGTCCTGCGCGTCCTTGTGCCCGACCAAAGGCCCTTGATCCCAGTGCGAGGTTAACTGGACCGAATGAATTTGTGCTGGTTGCCTCAGGCTTCCTTCACAGTCAATGAGGAGAAACAAGCACTTCTAAACTGTGCTTCATTTCACCCTAATGCAGATACTTTAAACAGGTAAAGAGAGCCAGCACTGCAGACATCTAAAAGTAACTTCTGTATCTGAAAGCTTTAGCCTTTTGATGCAGCAAAGTCTGCATAAACAGTGGATTTCCTAGTCTGGACAGTGTCAAGAGATTGCTGAGCTCATACCTTCCCTATGAGAGAGGACAGGGTTCAGATTCAGTGATTTTAAGGCTTGATAGACCATTGTAAGAATCCATCTCACAACTTATTTAACAGAAGCTGAAAAATTTCACAAAGCTTTTTCTGGCTACATGAAGAATATTATTAAAATAAATTATATTCTGATTGTTACAGTGAACACTTTGGATATAAGCAGGAGAACTCTGTTTATTAGTATACAGTATGCTGACAGAAACTGTAGATGTGAAAGATACCATTATTAAGTACATTGCTCAGCCATTACCTATCATCTTTTTTTTTTTTAACATCCTTCATGCTCACTAACCTTTCTCTCCAGTAGACATAGCTGTTGTAGTTGTTTAGGCTCTTCTCTTTGACAGACTTTGATACCAAAACTTTGTATAGCTTTGCAAGTTTCTGACAAGCTTGAAACATATTCTGGATCTAAAAATCAGCCTATAAAATAAATTTTACTTCTGCACTGGTATATGGAATCCTACCCTTCACGTGCAAATCATCATTGCTTTAAACTGAAATTGGCTTAGATTTAGTCCTGGCCATGCGAAACTTACAAAACTCTAGTTGTGTACATCTAAATTTAAGAATTTCACATCCAGAGAGGACTAACTGTCTAAGTTTAGAGATGATACTTTAAATGGGAAGGCAATCCTGTGATTATTAGTTATTACTGCTGTTTGTATACATTTTTGTTAACTAAGACAGATTAGTAGGTGAAAAGAATTAAAAGACAAGTGATTTGAGTTCCATGAAAATGTTTTATGAACTCTCTCTAAAAAACCAAAAAACTCCCCCAAAAATGAAAACACTCAAAACACTGCTTTTGCAGAGTATTCATGAAGTTTTTAAAAAAAGGCATAAAAATAGTATGCAGTGACAAAAACTATAACAGCCCCTACTTTAATTCATATAGTCTCATTACCATTCAAAATAAGCAGTAAACAAAATATTTTCATTTCATCATATTGTATGCATATATTACAGAATATTTTTCTCTTACTTGTACAACATACTAAATATTATGTTAAATTTGAATTATTCTATTAAACATAAAGCTAAAAAACTAGGAAAGAAAAGCATTAAGGTTTCAACATGGGAAAATAATAAAAGGTATTTTATTATAAAAATAATAAAATGTCAACACACAGCTATTTTTGGTATGAAAGAAAAATACGCCATTACTTGAGACTCAATCTTTTGAAAAGACCATTTTCATCTATCTTTTCACTGTTTAACAGACTTTAACATACGTTTCATCATTCACTCAGAAACTAACCCAAATGACCTATGCCCATCCAAATTAAAATAGAAATGCCATTTTCCTCATCAGATTATGCACAGCTCCATATTCACTGGTGCATATAGGAAGAACTGTGATACACGAAGATCCAGCTGAAAGATATTTCAAATTTATGAGACAACTCATTTATAGGAAAATCTATTTGTGGGTGGCTGAGGTTGTTTTGTACTGTTCTAATTACACAAAATACAGAATTTCTGAGAGTAATACAAAGTGTGCGAATGTTATCTATGGGTCCTATGTACCCACTAGTGCTGTATTTCACTATAATGAAATCATTGTAGAGCATGGTAGTCCTGGTGCAGAATCATTATGCCTGACTCTGCAGAACAATAATGGCAAAGAGATTGCACTGTCAAGGGACTAGTCAAGGGAAAAAGGCAATCTTCAGAGCACAATTAAAAGCACATACTTTAGGTATCTATTGGCTTCTTTCGATTAGAGAGAGAACCTAGCTCAGATTAGTTTTAAATAGATAGTGAGGGCAAGCAAAACAGATCCCATGTAATTAAGTGGAATATATCTACATCTGAACATAAAGTTTATTTACCTGCTTTACATGCGTCTATACCTGTCCGAGAACTGCCAGCTTGGAACAGTAATTTCTCACCAATAGTCTTTAAAAGATGGCTTTTTCAAACAGAAGTGGTGTAACTTGGAAAGAGAAGTGGGCTAAAGCAGCTACATAGAGTATATGAGAGACACACAGGTGTTAGGAAATATCTAATGACCAGTGTTAGTTAGAGACATTAGACATCTGGAGAAATGAAAAAATTGCAAAATACACTCCCCTCTGCATGATGTTGTGTATGAAGAATCTTCAAGTCTTTGAAGATCAGCTTTCACCACACTGGCCATGAATAAATTTATTCTAACTACCGCTGTGCTACCTGATGAAGAGGGAAAAATAGTATTTTTCTCATTTTCACTGCATTTATTGCTCTTAAGCAGTTAAAAGAAAGACAATTTTACAAAATAAACAAACCTATGTGTGTCTACTTTCTCCACACCCCAAACAACACCCCAAGTAATGTTGTTTTAATAACTGTTCATTTACAAATACTTGATTTACTGTTTTTTAATAACTTTCAGCTGATTTCAGTTAAAAGAAATACCAGACACTTATTAATGGTACATTGCTAAAATATTAAAAAAAGGGCAGTTTAAAAATCCATCACTTGGTGCAGTTTTTGTTTCACAACAGGAGCAGTAATTTCACAGTAGAGTGACATGCTTCCTTATGCCACAGCCATTCTTCCCTTACAAAAGCTGTTACTTTGGGGGGGGATGACAAATTCTTGCCATCTATTACTATGCAGTCCATTACAATGGGTTCATTCATATTTATAATACAATCTGTGATGTTGATGCAATCACTTTAGACTTCACTGTTATTTCAAACAAATCCATAACTGAGAAAAAGGCAGGCTGTTGACAGGAGTTAATGTGGGTTTTACTCTGTTTACAATTGCTTTCTAATCTACTAAATGGCTGTGAAAATTGATGCACTGTTAGAAGTGCTTTTATACACTACTACAGATAAAGGGCTGTTATACTGCAGTAATCTCTGTAATGCTAAATTGAATTTTTGACAGTGTTTTTTTTTGTTTTTCCAATTTGAATGCGACATGGTAGGCTACTGCATTTACAGTAAGCTTAATTCTATCAATACAAAGCATTTTCCCACCTTTATTGAGATGCCTATTATTGCTATGAAAAAAGAAGTTATAGATAAAACTTGTAACTATCGTAATATATACTTTAGGGAAAATCTCTTAGTGGTCAAAGCAGGAGGCAGAGTTGCTAAGTTTTGCCATCAAATTTATGATCTGTTGACGCTGTGCAAGTCAGTCCTCAGCAGGTAACACAGTAGTACTGCTTCCAGAACTGCTCAGCTTCATAAAGGTAAACAGATTCTTCTTAAACAACACAAAATAAAATTTAGGATCAGGTGATTTTCTAATAAGTGACTTTCCAGTGGGATTTAAAGGAGACAGGCAAAGATACGTGTTTAATTACATGATCAATGAAATCACAGTCATAAAGAAGACCAAAGAATGTATAATTAAGTTTATCAGCCTAAAAAGGAAGCCAGAAAAAAAATGATGCCTTTTAAGCCTCAGATTTCCCTGATAAATAGGGTGCAAAAATAGCAAGGCTGTTGCTGACATGAAGCACAAGTACGGAAGACTTAAGTACTGTAGAACAGGTGCCCTAAAAATTCCTGACACTTATCTGAAATGTCTGGTGTCTCTAAAACCTAAATCTGAGGAATGTAAGACAAATGCCTTTTTATGTTCATCAAGGAGCTTCTAATTTTTTACACAGATGTGAAAATACTACTAAAAATTAATGATCAGAACTTCTACATGGCTCCTGATGGAAAGAAGTCCTTTATATCCAAGACATTTGCATATGTAGTAACTTTAAAATTTGCTTATGTGTCTTAATTCACAAAATTTAATAAAGAGATATAGCTCTCTCAGATAATAAAAAAGCTTAGGTTGGCAAAGACCTCTGCTGAGGTCAGTTGGTTCAAACCCAGCTTCAAAGTAAGATACAGTTATGAAGTTGGATCGTAAAATTTTTCAAAGGATAGACTGTTGAAGATTCCAACTTTATAATTTAACCTTGGTGACGTTTAATCACATCAGCTGTATTAAGCAGTCAAAGATAACACAAAAAATGCCCATCCCTTTCATGTAGAACAGTATGATTAGTCTATGCACAACAGTAAGTGAAGTTCACCGAAAGAGCCTATCAACTAATGAATACAAATGCATAGTAACCAAGCTTCATAAAAAATAAAGTTCACAGAGCAAAATATTTTAAGGTTTTTTTTCCTATATGACTTATTTCTTTTTTCGAATGGGCAGTTTTTCTATTGCAATTTTCAAAAGAAAAAAAGGCTTAAGAATTAAATTCTGGAATTCTTACTGACTCAGCTGAAGAAAACCTATTAAATTTAGGTGCTACGGTATAAATTGAATAGATTCTGCAACATTAATGAAAGCTTGGGATGTAAAGACAATCATTTTAGAAGATGACTATCGTAAGAAGTTAGTTCTGGAGTTGTGTTGCAGACCGCAACCTTCCCAGAAGCGTATCCCTAGATGCCTGCCGCTCGCAGCTGGGGCTGCCTGGAACCCTGCAGCTGGAACCCTACACAGCGCCCAGCTGCAGCTGCAGTAAGCACAAAGGCTGTGTACGCTGCCTCCTTTTGGAGCAAGCCCCAATTGCTGTTGACATCGATGATAAAGAGTTGGGAGGAGCCTTGGTGTAGGGTTCCACAGCGATGTTTATCGCAGCCAGGTCTGTGAAAGGCTCAAGGGACAAAGGCAGATGGTGGTGATGATGCATGCTCCCCCCAGAGCAGGGTGTGCGGGGGGCAGAGAGCAACAGGGTCCGATGGGTGAGGGCCAGGGGGAGTTACACAGCAAGGATCAGGGTACCAGGGCCAACAGGAACAAGGCGGGGGGGAACTAAGGGACAGGGGCTAAGGGGGGGTCCAGTAAGGGAGAAGGTTCTGGGGATAGGGGAGTGGCCGGAGAGAGCGGCAGGGAGGTACCTGCCCAGGGGGAGGAGAAGTGAGCTGGCCAGCAGGCCTGGGGGAGAATAGGCGGGATCAGGGTACATGTAGGGAAGACAAGGGGAGGAGAGAGAGTAGAGGACTGACAGGCCACTGGGGGTGTTGCCATAGAAATGGACTGCCTAAAAGGAAAGGACTTCTCTTCAGGGAGACTCATAGAGGGGGTTTGCTCTTAACCCTTGGAGCTGTCCCACCGGTGACCAGCTGGCTCAGGGACCTTGCTCCCCTTGGTCACCCCAGCCCCTGGCTGGTTCACTGCCACATCGTTGCTTAAATATGTACTAGGTATGGTCATCACTTACAAGCAATCTGATTGTTTAGAAGAACCTAAATTTATTAATTCATAAACTGATTGTTTAGAAGAACCATGTTAAATGCAGGTCCAAATGTTATTTACTCCCCTACCATTTACAAAATTGAGAGATAGTGACAGGACATGGGACGAGGGCTTTAAACTGAAACACAGCAGGTTTAGATTTCATGTTAGGAAGCAATTCTTTACTCAGAGGGTGGTGAAGCATGAACAGGTTGTCCAGAGAGACTACATGTACATCCCTGAAGTGTTCAAGGCCAGGTTGGATGGGGCCTTGAACTAAATGACCAACCTCATTTAGTGAGTGCCATCCTTGCGTATTGCAGGGGTGTTGGAACTTGATGATCTTTAAGGTCCCTTCAAACCCAAACCATTCCATGAGTCTATGATTAGCTCTTCATTTAATGCTTCACAACTTTCAGCATGATTGTGGAAATCTGGATTTCTTATTTAAGTACAAAAGTGAGAACAACTTAATAGAAAACGTTGCTTCTGTGAAAGCATAACCACCTCTGCTCTTGGGAGACTGATGTGCATGTGAAGACCATAAATCTGTAGAACCAGACTTACAGAAACTCTACCTTACCATGCACTAGCAGGGAACTTCTTACTGGTAAACCTTCTTAACTGCAACAAACCTGAGGTTCTTGCAAGTTGTGGAAATTAAAGTTATTTTGATGAAATTTGTATTATACATAAATTTTGCATCCTTTGTGTTATACATCTGGAGCAGAATTTGAACGTATTTAATGAAAATAGCCTTGACAATCAGAGAGAAGTTTGACACGTATTTCATAAATATACCTGCTTGTATATCACAGAAATAGAACAAGATTATAAATAACTGTAGTTGCCAAAGAGTTTTGAATTTTCAGTTAACTTGTCAACAAGAAAGAGGCCTTTTCTTGAACAGCATCATGTAAGTCTAAGATCCTGCTTTGTCTATGATAGAGATGGAAATATGGCAGTCAGGTCATTTGGTGCTTTTTAAAGTTTCAGCAAGCTACAGTTTTACTGCCTAAATGTTTCACCTTTTAATAAATTACATTTCCTGAAATGCTATTCAATGAAAACATACAGGAAATGATGATTTATGGGCAAATACAATTAAAACCATAGTAAGATTTCAGTATGTAATATTGGTAATGTTTAAAGATAAGGACACTTACTTTTGTCAATAGTATTCAGTAAAATTACTTTGTACAAAATGCTACTTCAAATATAAATATAGCAAGGTGCTTTGTAAGTACTCATATCTCTCTAAATTTTGGGTTCACACTATTTCAGAAATGAAACATCAGATGAAGCCTGTCTTAAGAACTATAAAGCTTATCATTTAGCACCTGTGACAATTGCCTTCTTCCCTATATATCTTACTTGTATAAAAGAGAAATAGAAATTAAATACAGCTTTTATAATTTTTATTTCTAATAATGGTGTCCTAAAGACAGAAAATGGAAAGAAAAATCAATCACAGACGTCAGCACTGTCTTTTGAGATACACATTGTTAATATTACAGAAGCTGTAGTTTAGAAGCATACAATTTAAATCCAGATTGCCTGATTTACATTACTGACTCCCTGATCTAGTTTAGTTGAACACTGAATTTAAATAGAGGTGCTTGAAGTCAGGAGGGACTTATGTATGTGCTTATATGATGTGCTGAATCAACATCCCATTGCAACAAATCACAAGTACAGTATGTCTAACAATCATAACAGGTCAAGCATATTTATCTATTCATAACAAAGCCAAAAATTACACCTTCTCTTCATGTTTTTGTGAGTTAGCAGGAATCAGTAGGCAGGGATAACCTTACTTTTCCTTATCTACTTTACCTTAGAAGTAATTGTTTAGCACAACAAACCAAGAACACAGTATATGTTTTGAAGTTGAAAGGAAAATGTCCAAACTGGCATGCTTTAGCTGCTTGTTAACTGCTTTTCTCCTAATGAATTGCCCTGTTGCTCTGCATCACTCTGATTGCAGTGTAACAGCTTTCATTAGTCATTATAAATACGGCTTTGTGCCATGTTATTTACATTCTTATAGTAAATAGCTAGAACTTCGCACTGCAGTAATTCAGACTGTTTCTGCACTTGCTGAAAAATAATCTGGTAATGCCGAATATATGACTTTACCCTAAAAAACGTGAAACCCAAATCTGAAAGTTTTGGGGTTTTTTGATACAATTTTACCACCAGCATAATTCCACTATGGCCAAAATTCTTGCCAATAACAAGGCTAAGGGAATCAGAATTTCACTGTAATTAGACTTTGCAAACTGGGCTTCTTTTCTGGTAGAACTGTCACAAGAGGACACTGATATTCAAAGCTTAAAATATGATTATCGCTTGAAAATGAACTAGCACTGTAAATATGCATAAAAATGAGCTTAGGAAAAATGTGAATCACAAATATGAACAATAATAAATATTAATCAGTAATAGGATTGTTTTCATAATAAAAACAACTACTTTCTATATATTTTTGGTAACATTTTATTAAAAAGCTTCATTTTCTTATTTAACACTTGAGCATTTTAAAAAAAGAGGACAACAACTGTTATTTGAAATACCGTTTGATGGCAGAGATTCTTTGTAAAACAGTTTTCTATTAAACACATTCTTTTATCCAGGTCAATCTTAATTCAATGAACTTCAGACATAACTGACCTCCTATGAATTCTAGTGAGTGATTTAGGTACAAAAGTCAGTGTGTTTATCAACCAAAAATTTTACAATTTTTTAATGTACTATTTTTGGAAACCAAACCGTTTTCCTTAAGTATATCAGTATATATCAGTATACCAGATACCTTCACTGAACAGCAACTATTACAGAGAATATTTTTCATTACTAATATTCTTGAAACATCTAATTTTGGTACTACTAAAAAATTAATGCCTGATTCTAACCAAGATATAATTAAATACATATAAAAATGATGATGTCTATAGACATTTTATACACATGCAGATAGTATGCATGCAAATATATTACATTCAGATTTCTTGACTCAACAGGCTTTTGTATAACTATTACTGCCAATAAAAGTTCTGTTAATAATCTACACCAATACTTTGAAAAAGTGACTGCAAAATCCCAGCTGTCAGTCTAAACTGAGTTACAAAAAGGCATTTCACCTTTTAACTAATTTATTCTAAAAAAAAAAGATTTATCAAGTGCATTACAAGGATTCAAGAATAATATTTACACATTATAATGGGAAAAAGTACAAAGATACGAAAAAGTATCTATAAAAGAAGCTGAGTCAACAAAAAGGAAAATAAAAGATAACAGTTCTTTGAGAGAAGAACAACGGTCTTTTTTAAATTCATTTTTAACCTTCCTTGCTTTAAGAAAGCAAACTTCTTTTGTTCAAATATAAAAATCTTTTCAATGAACAGACAAACAAATTTTATTGTACTTAGCATACTCCTCTCTGTCTAGTTAAGCTCATATTAATCTTCTCAAATTCAGATTGTTTTCAATATCTCCTGACCCATGCTGCTGCTGAAAAAAACCTTGTACAGGGTTTTCCCAGCTACTAGCTTTCAGCAAGTAGAAAGCAATTCTAATTTGATGGATGTGATATTAGGTTCATTTAGTTTGTCATCTGGCTGCTTTTCTTCCCAATAACATATTGGCATCACAATCCTTGAAGAGGATTCTTTTGCCTCGAAACGGATCGTGAACCATACATCACAAACGTGGCATCTATGATACATCTACGCAGTCTCTTTGGCAACATAACCACTTAATTCCACGGCAGAAGTTGTTCTCAGAATTGCTTTTATGTTCTTTTAAATATCTGAAATATTTATCTGACAAAGTTGTAGGTACAATCTACAGACTCTCTTGAATGATAGTATCATCTTCCATCCAGTGAAGATGAAAACCACAGTGTCAATGCTGGTTAGCATTTTGGTTCAGATTAGGGTGAAGACAGTTAACTGCTCATTTATCAAACCCTCATACGGTAACTTCAGTGAAGAACATTACATCTTCATCCTTAATGAAAATATTGTGTAGTTATTGCATAGCAGCACTTTGTACTAACAGTGAGACCAATTTGGCACCACTGTACTTATTGTCTAACATTAGAGGAGTATGTACAGCTCAGGAAAAAAACCCTAGCAAACAATCTCAATTGTCAATGTATTGCACATATTCTAGAATACACAGGACCACAAGTATAGAAAGGTGGAAAAAACATATGGATATGGAAATACTTCACTCCCTTCAAGAAATAAGTTAAATTTTATATGAAAACGATGTCATATTTTATGTCAGACTTTATGTCAAAATCAAGGAGAGCTTAGTGTCTTTTGGTGTTCAGGTGAATCATTAACTAAAATGGCCTCAGACTCAAATCATCTGAAATGTTCTGCATTTCCCAAATGCCACCAAAAGTGCAACTTTTTGCCACTTTTGCCATTTGATATATTAAAAAATATTTTAAAATATTTTTTAAGTGTACAATCTACTTTCAGTTCTGGTCTAACTGAAGGCCAAACAGACAGATAAGAACAGCTACCTACCTTAGCCTCTTGACATGGGAAATGAGAAAATTTATCAAGCAGAAATCTTACCAGAAAATGGATTTTGAATACTCCAAAAATCTGGTGTCAGATAACCTATCTATTCTATTTTTTTAGTTGCAACTAAGAAATTAAATAAAAACTAGTTTTCTCCAGAAGAACGTAGTTTTCTTTTGAAAAAAGAAGATTTTCAAGTCATTGGATATAGCACTTTGCACAATTTTCAAGAGCAGTATTACTGCTGCTTATTAATATAAATAGATTGGAACACCAACATTCCAATTTAGATTAATGCTAGAAATAGTTTATATCCTTGAAAGAAATGCTTTAAAACACGAAAAATAAACAAGGGTTTTATTAGTTTTATTGTAAACACTACCCACATTATTTTTTGCACAGAAGAAAGTTCCAACAGCAAGAAATACTACAAAAGAGTGGACTCAAGAATATTGGCATGTTTTAACAATGTAATATAAAAGTAATGAAATCCCATTATCTGAATGCAGAGAAGGTAGAGAAAAAGTAGTAAGAAATCAACTTGATTAATTCACAAAGATGTCTATGACTTGAAATTCAGAAAAGAAGAGCAGAAGCCACAGTCTTTGGAGAGAATTAGTAAGGATGAATATATACAAAGAATAATGCAATTGCTTAAGGACAAAATAATAACATCAGTACTCAGAATGACATACAACTAGCAAAGAAATTTTTTAAAAAATCACTCATATATGCATACTGATAAGGAGGAGACCAAATAAAAACTTGGTTCCTTACTCAAAAGGGAAGAAAAGCTTTGAGTGGATGCGACCACCAATGCCAAATTGTTTAATGACTTCTTTTACTTCAGTATTCACTAAATTTTCATTTTGAATATAATTAATGCATGTGACAGAGCACTAATAAAGTCAGTATTTCTACATTTAATGCAGTAGCAGACTCTGATTTTTTATACGAAACTCTCCCAAAACCCCGATTCAGGTAAAATCAGACCCTGGGCATTAGTTAAAGTAACCTCAAAGCAAATTGCAGCTACACTTGATAAATTTTTTAGAAGAGATTTTATTTAAGAAAACTGAAAGACTGCGTAAGTCATTATTCTAATAATAACAAAGGAGAGAAGTGTCAGAGAATTGCTCAACACAAGTCAAAGTATCAGGCTGTTTCTAGAAGGTATGAACAGGAATATAATCTTTTAAAAAATATGAATCATGCCTTAGTTCTCCTGTTCATCAACGTCAGCTTTTTGTCCAAGTTTAGACAGTGAACTACAAGAAATAAGTTGACTTTTTTATTTCAGATACCAAGACCCTAATAAAAATCATGGATATCTGAAAATCCAAAACTACAAGAACAGACAGAAAGAAGTATCAAGCTATTATGCCAGCAGACAACGAAATACCAAGGAAAATATGGGATGATAAAGGTACTTCAAATGTCCACATAAGCCTCTTACTGCCAAGATCAGTGCTCTCTTCCTCTGCAGTAGGATACTCCATTAAGTAAATCTTTTTCCAAATATATATATAAAGAAGCAAAAATGAAAAAAATATGCAAAAAAGATAAAAGATGCTGCTCTTTTTTTCCAGTGTGGATCTGTTTGTCTAATTTTTTCATATAAAGCTCCATCAAGAATGATATCTGTATCCTTGAACTCACAATGTGAAAGGAAAATAGATTAAATAAACTCTTAACAATCCATTAAGTTTTATGATTCTTAAATGTAGTGAAACGAAGGAGAGCTATCTGCCATGTGAAAAATGATTTTATTATTTCTCCGGAGTAATATAACCATATTTTCTTTTACTCAAAATCGAGGGAAAAAACTAAGGAGTACAGCAAGAGCACTAAGAAGGTATATATGGATTTGTTGAAAAAAACCCCTACAGCTCATCTGTCACACAGAACATGAAACTTCATGTAATTCTTGTTAAAGTATCAATGAGAAGATGTGCTAGAGACCATGTGCTAACAGTTAAATTACATTTGTGAACTAGCTTTTTAAAGTAAACATACTTCTGGCATTCATTAACAGAAATTTCACAGTGGTAATAAATAGAGGTAAGAGATACAACTCTAATTATTTATAGCTCTAAAATAATCAAGTAACTCTTAGCTAAAAGTAATTTTTCTGGTAAGTTGATCAGGTATAAAACAAGGACATAAGAACAGACTTGGACTGCAGCATCCCACTGAAAACATGATCAAGCTCTCCTTAAGCCTTAGAGTCAATGCAGTCTATAGTGTCAATTGTAGACACAGAGATATTCTAAGTATTTATAAATACTACAAAACAACTTGAGTTACATATTGTCTTGGGGTGACTTTATGACATGTATCCCCTATCGCCGCTCTATGCCCAGAAATGAATTCTGTGCCTTTAAAACTGGGTGTGAGAGAAAGAAAAAAAAGCCAGATGAAGTTTTCAAAGCAGTTTGTGCTGAAGGACACAGAGACAGCTGCTTCTGCGGCAGGGCAGAGGAAAGCAGCTTCCAGCTTTTTTCTGACTCTTGGCTCCTTTTCTCGGAAAGAGAGAGATGGAGAGTTAAACTCCTTAGTTTCCCTTGGACTTTGGGGGGTTCTTATTTTTTTCTGGAACTGTGCAACAACACCAAAACATCATCGGGGAGGCCCACAACACGCCTGTTAGAGCCACACCCCAGCTCCAGTGAGAGAACAGCCACACCTACGGAGGGACTTTGAATTTTATCAGGTTCTCTACAGACCGAGAGGTTTTATTATTTAGCATTATTCTTTTCCCATGTGTTTGTTAAATAAATAGTTTTTTTCCTCCAAATCTTTCCTGAACCTAGTGGAGGAGGGGTGGTTGTAACCTGCCTTCTATATCAGAGGATATTTTCCTCCAAATTGGTCTCAAACCAGGACACATATGAAAAAAAAAAATACTGATTTCTTTTGGAAATGGTTGCTATAGTCACATTAGAAGTCTGAATGAGTTTAAAAAACAAGGAAACTAATTAAAATGATGAAAATTTCCACCACAACAAGCTTAAAATGTATTTATACACAAAAATGAAGTACAGAATGTACTACTGTGCCAGTCATGCCTATCAGAAGTGATAACACTTTTCCCTTTTATCCCTGCAGTTTTCTTCCTGGCTACTGAATTTCCTTCTAAGTGTTACATTTAACCACTTGTTTCATTAATTAAACACTCAAGTATTTAAATCTACAGACCAGACCATGTATTCACTTCCATTCCAAACTACAATACTTTAATGTACAGTTTCTCAAACAATTGTTTTTTACATGCCTATGACTGATCCATAGTTTAGGATTAGCCATCCTAAAGTAAAATTACCAGCCTCAATCAAAAATGACAGGTTATTTTCTTAACTCCTCAGAATTTCCAACAGGATTATTTGGAATAATTATTATCCCTTTCTGGTAGGTTTTCCCTCAGCTTTCCCCCCCCGAACTAAGACTCTTAACTGTAAATTCTTTGTAGATCAGGTGCCTGAGCGGTAGCTCACTAAGAAACAGCCCTCCCCTCCTTTTTACTATCCATACAGTACATTCAGACCCTTTTCTAGCAACACACAATTACACACTATATTATCTCATAGCAGGGTTAGGTACCACAACCTGCAATACTTTTCTAAAGCTGTTTCTTTTCATTTGGAACATTGCTTCACACACAGATATGCTTTACGTTAATACACTGAAACCAATGAGGAAGCCAATAATGAATTGTACAGTCAAATATGTGAAGCATCAACTCACAGGCTATCTCAAATTACAGATAATTTGTCATGGCAAAGGCAGATTTTAAGATATAGATGTATTTATAATGCAATAATCTGTGTTTAAAGTGCACGCACATACACACACACAGAGGTGGAAGAGAAAAGTCCACTGGCCTGGTGAAATGTCTGTGTAAAACTCCTGTGATAGGTTATCATGTTGGAATTTTTAGGCTTGCAAAGTTTCAGAACGCAGGATCTTAAATAACAGTGTAAGAATAGAGAGTCATTGTTAATATTCTCCTGCTCTTTCAGGAAAACAGAAAAAAAAAGTGAAAAGGAAAACAGGAAGATTTTAGGAAAACAGTAAGATTTTAGGAAGATAAAGAACGATGGAGATTGTTTCATATCTCAGTAGGATTTAGCTAGCCATCAGTATCTGATTAAATGTTTTCAAGTGCTTTAGAAAAAGGACACAGCCAGCTTAAAAATCACATTTTCCCCACTGCAATTCAAAGAAATAAAATAAAGGAATAATTCTCCTCTATAAGGGAAGATTCTGCATTATTTACCTCACTTAACTTACCCATTTCCTCTTTTGTACTGGACTTTTGCAAAGCAATAATGGACAGAAAACCATGAAAAATATAATAATAAAGCGACAAAAAGTAGAAATGGCATACATAATTAAGTATAAATGCATGCAATTAAAATTTCAAGCTAAAATGTATTCCCTGAAAACTCAAAATATTAGTATTATTTTATTATAGATAAAAGTATTAGCTATATAATCTACTGCAGTATAATCCGGCCTTATCCTTCAAGTTAGGAAAAGAGGAAGTAAAATTAAAAAAATAAAGAATTATAAACAACAATATTTTATAAGAAAGAAAATTTAACCTAAAGATTCATGGGCAACATTGCAGAGGCAAACACTGAAAGCTTTCTTTGCTGCCCTCCCCAGCAAAACATCAGACAAGATGTGAACACCTTGAAGTGATTCCATTTATCTTTACTTATTTCTATGAACAGGATTATATAGAAAATATCTGTAAAGTTTGTTTGTTCACAGTTCACTGCATGGGTGCAGTGACAGCCATTTTGTGAAAAGATCACAGCAGCAGGGGGAAAGGCTGTTTACTATCCCCTGGCAAAGGCAGGGCAGCTGAATTTGAAGTTTCTGGATATAGGACAGTTTGCTTCTTGCTTGAGGAAGTAATCACGTGCAGCTTCAGCCAAGTTTCTTAACGTAGAATAGAAGGGGAAGAAGTAGATGAACTTTTTTCAGAGGACACTGAGGGCAGGATACATTGGGTTCTGAAGTTTTTCAGGTCATTCAGCTCACCCAACAGTTTTGATTTTTCACTGCATACATAATTATTCTATTCTTTTTATATTCTTCTACAATGGGAAGATAAATAGGGAGCCTTTGGTGTCTTTTGGTACACTTCCTTCAAAGCTCTGTCTGAATCGCAGTCCCATCATTATATTCTAGCTGAAAAACATGCAAGTTCCTAAGGGCTTTTGACATACCAGCTTCAGAGGCAAGAAGCACCTTCAGAAATCTCAGAGGTGATCTGGTCTCACGCTATATCAAGTCAAAGAACAGTCTGATGAGATACTATGTAAATGTTAATGAAATGCTCTCTGAAATGTTAATGGTCTAATCCAGGTGACCAGAAGGAGAATTTCTGAAGTAGTATACTTAAGAAAAACCTGTAGCTATATATTAGCTTCATAACAAGTTGCCCAAGTAGTTAAATTACACTTATGGAAACAAGCTACTAATTTTATCCATCTGTAACAAAGCTCAAATATAGTTTACAGGATATGTAAAAGTAAATTTTACCTTTTAATGGTTTTATATCTATTTAATACAAATAGTGGTTTGAAAAAAGATTATGTAGCTAAAGAGAGGGCTCACAGTATCTAAGAAAAGATAAGAAATTTCCAGTATTTTTATCCTTAATATTAGAGGCTAGAGTATTGATGTTATATTCTAGTGAATTGCTTCAAATTTTGTTAAGAGGACACAGGAGTCTAAAGCAGCACATAGAAAATAAAAATTGCAGATTACTGGTGGAGAGAAATACAAGTTTAATAACTGAAATGATTTTTTCAGATACTTTTTTAGGGGAAGGCAAGAGGTAAAGGTTAGAAACCAATAGTGTAATGAGCATACCAAGAGTGCAGAGCAGCCACTTTGAGTCTCAGTAAGAGTCCTCAGTGCAGTGCCAGCTCCGTAATGAGCAAGCAGTCCACTCAGCTGGGGAACTTAGTGTATTAAACAAATCACAGGATACAGAAATGCACTCCTTGTGAAAACAAGCATAGAGATCAGCATTAATGATGAAGTGAGGCAGATAAATAGTGAGACAAGGATGCAGAGGCACCACTAGTTGAGATGCATCATTAAGCACAATCACCTTTGACACAAGCAGTTTTGGTATTTCAGTACTCCACTTAAGTCAAAACCCATGAACTTCAGCATGTTGGAATGGTGTCTTAAAGGCTGCAGCTAATTAACTCAGATCATCTTCTGCAAGTTTCAGACCTGTTTCTTGTGGAATAGATCTTTCAGGGTATTTTATGGCTTAAATTTACAGTGTCACTCTTTAATATAAATATGGCATAAAAGTAGAGCAATCAAATGCATAATTTTCTATGGGATGGTTGTGTAGGGTTTTTAGTCAGTATTTATACATTTAATGCAGTTGCTCAGTAATCTGCAGGAGCATATTACAGCTGTGTTCTGATACCTTGTGGTGAGTTTGTCTAGGTAAAATTTAAGATGATAAACATACTATATGAGGTGCAAATAATTTAGATCCAACTTCTTCAGAAAATTGCTTCTCACAGGGTTTTTGGGTATGTGTTCCTAGAGTAACATTTAGAAGTTGGAACAGGGACTCACTCAAGGTCTTCAGGATTATTCCCATAATACCTAAATCTTTAATCCTTGTTGTTTCAATTTTCTTAGTCTCTTCAGGTTCCTTGTAGCACTCAATATTCCTTTTGTATTGTCTTTAAATCTTACCTTTAAGTGTTAATCAAAACACCCCTGTAGTTGAAGTAGCTTTCCATGTCTATCTACCTGGCACTGTCTTTAAACTGGAATCCTTTTACAAACAGTATGAAATATGACCTTTCTTTACATTCATCAGTTGTCTGTTCTTTCTTCATCCTATCTATAATATTACTCTGATTAATATCCATCAGCATAAATGAAATAAGCATTTTTTGCTTTTCTTTGATATGGAGATGTTAATAAAACTAAAAAAAATAGGAAAGCTATATATATTTTAAAAATCTAGCTGTATTTGACATTTGGAGTGTAAAAATGTTACAATTTTTTCTTCTGTAATATAAAAACAACCAATGAACATCTCTTTTTGAGAGAGCATTTTATCTAAAAAAAGTTAAGCCTTTTAAGCAAACAGGAGTTAACTGGGAAAAATACAAATTAGTGTGGAGAAAGTCACAGTTAAAATATAGGATATAAGACTAAAGAGATTACGAGTCCTTTATTATATTCAATCATGATGCTAATATACTTTCACTTGCTGATAAATAGATGAAATTTTAAAATGTCTCAATAAAAAGGGGATCAACTACCCATCCTACTAGAATGCTATTTTAAAAACTGTTCTTGTTACTAATCTCCATTTGCTCTTGTGTTTATGCTGTTAACATTTCTTCTCCAACATATACAACATATTGTATATATTATAAGTATATATTTACATTGGATGTAATACAGATCTGTGTGTATTTTACACAGACACACATCTATGTACACATACGCTTTCTTCTTGCTTTCCTTTATTAGGCTAAACAAGCCAGTTTCAATCACTTAATTTTAAATAGTCTATTTGTCTGTATTAACCTAGCAGCCCTGCTCTACATTAACTTTAGTTGATTTTTTTTTTAACACTGGTGGAGGGCATCAATATTTCACTTTTTATTTGCAAAAATACTTTCTTTGATCCAGAGAATTACTTTTTGTATAAATGCATAGCAGTGGAATTAAAAATAAGCCTGATCTTTACACTTACTTAACTGCCCAAATCCTTCCTAGCTCATGAATCCTCTGTTTATATGAAATATATGATGCTTCCTTATCTCTTGAATTGTCACATATATAAAATAAGTATCATTACATAGTTTTGTTTGTGAATAAAGTTTGTATCTAATTGGTAAAATTAATGCTTAAAATAAGGAAAAAGCAGAATGTATCCATGACTTCATATTTCTTAAGATTAATTCTCTGTTCTGTGTTTTCTAATTCTATAATCCTTACCCTTGCAGGAAATGGCAAAGAAGACAATCTGTGTTTGTTAATTAACTCAGCTGGAACCAAACTTGAAACTGCTCAGGAATCAAAAATTCATAGAGAAATAACTAAGGTTTTCTGGACAATACATTACAGATTAATTTGGGGTTACCTGAGAATTAAGTCCTCAAAGCTTTTTTCAATAGTCCTATTAGGTCTTCAGTAGCCATCATTATTTTATTTCTTTAAAACACAAATCCTAGGCTACTACAAAGGATCAAAGTGTCATAGCAATACTCTACAATCACACTAGAAATAACTGGGACAGATACTGTATCGGGGAAAAGTTTCATCAAAAGACCAAACTGAATGAAATCATGTAAGTTGTGCTTCAAGGCCAAGAAAAGAGAATAACGAAGTCTCTTTACCCATGCAAATCCTTTTAGGTCATAAAACATCTATTAAATTAATGCCACAATATAAAATAAGCCCATTTCCAGACTAACGTCAAAACTGGATGCTATCAATAAATTCTCAGTCTGAAAACTCTGATTTATAAAATGTTTTGACAAACAAACACCTTTAAATCATACAACTTGGCCTCTGAGGAGTCATGTCACTTCTTTTTCATGTCAATTCTCTGCACTGCTGCATTGCCATGATCTGTGGTGGCCACTGGAGCTCAAGTTAGACGGAGCTATCAAATCAATTATAGCAGTCTGCCACTGTCTTACACCGACAACAAATGATTGATAACAAAACCTGCCTACTTTCAGTTCTCATCTGACAGCAACAAAACAGTCCCTGCCTGCTTTTACTGGCATTTGTCATAAATCAATAGCAATTTCATCACTCAGAAAGGTGCTGTCAACTCTACTCAGTCCATCTGGTTTCACTTTACTATTATAATTTTTAATGCATAAACTGTTCAGGAAGGTTAATGTATAAAACAGGTTCTGTTTAGAATCTCCTATACACTGGCACCAGAGCAACACTTAGAAAATAAAAAGCATCTATCCTTTTTAAAATGGGAGGAGGAACCAAGAGAATCATGCTCTGTAATCTTAACAATTTATTGACTCCTAGCTTTGCTGGGAATTTTCTCTTTATTAGGTAATACTATCATCTAACCTGAAAAGAAACTGCTCTTTTGACCCGTTATTGTGGCCTTACAGTAATTATACCTGAAAGTTGAACAGTGAATCATGTAAATGAAATTGAGACTTCCTGAGCATGAGATGATAAACTGTATTTTTCCTACCATGCTCAGCTAGGATGTTAATACTATAAAAGAAGAAGATCTTCAATGTTCTACAAAGATGAAAAAAAATAATGATAATATTTTAAAACTATTGTAGTATTTTAAAACATCCTCGGTAGTTACAAATATATGATTATATTATATTATAGAATTCACTGGTATAATAAGAGGCACAATGAACTGTGTGGCCACAGCGATGCTGCATATCTTAACACATGGATCTGCTTCACATCAAAGTTTCCAAGGCTGATCTGAAAAGAATTGAATCACTAAATAAATTTCAATCTTCCTTTGCTTAAAGTAGTTGGTGAATCGTTTGGCTCCATGGTATGTATCAGGTTACAATGTATGCTTAAGAAGTAAAGGTCTGTCACACTCAGTTTTCCAGCAAACCACTGTTCTCGTGTTTCTGGAGGGGAATGCTGTTTTAATGGTTTATATTTGTATTTTGGGATGAAAGCCATGTTATATTTCTACTTTGGATAAAAATATACTTCTATAGTGGAACTTTATAGCAATGTTATTATTTGAATTGGTAATACTTTCATTGACTAAAATAAATCCTTATTTAAATCACTTAGAAAATTTATTTCTGATCTAATATTAGGTAGTTGAATCAGAGAAAATAGTTCCATTAGCACCTAAGTCTTATAGAACAGAACATTAAAATATGTAATGTTCTTGGGGAGAATATTAATTGATCAACATACAATTCCACTTTTCCTCCTGTAAAAAAACCTCACACTATCACAAGACATTCCCAGGATTCCCTGTGCTAAAGTGTAAAAGATTCATGAAAGAACACAACAAAAATACTCAGACTGATTCCTGGCAGTTTTTGGGACATCCAGTTTTAGAAAAAGAAAAAGCAAACCAGCAACACCCACACCAACTAAAGTCAGGCAAATCAGCTGCCTGAAACTCCCTTTCTGATGTTCCTGAGTGCTGCCATTTTTTTTTTAAAATTTGTTTTAACTCTTTAAAACTGAAGATCTTTTGGGATTTTCCATTTGTATTTATTGCAATGTTATGAGATTAGCAGTTTCTACATAACTTGTCTTTCTGGGTTTTCCTTCCCTGGGTACTTAGGACAAATGATATCTACCAACAGCCTTGTTGAATATTTTGTATTCAACAAGATGACTAAGGTATCAAAGAACCCACTGGTTTTAACGGAAGAAATGACATTCAAATCTAGAAAGCCGCAGGTGAATTAAACAAGATGCTCCTCTCTTACGTTACAGGAAGTCAAAAAGCTTCACCTGCTATCCACTGAACACTTATGCCTATAATGTTATCTTACCACTGCCAACCATGCAGCAAGTGCAAAAGAGCAGGAGGTTTTTGTTGTTGTTGTTTCAGGTTTTTTTGTTTGTTTTTTTGTTTTTTAATGTATCACTATGATAGAAGCACCGAACCTAAGGAATGCATTTAGAGAAATGGGTAGGTCATGAGGTGATAGGTGATGCTAACATAGCAATGTAAAACACAGGAAAGAATGAATTCATTTGCTCATAAAATGTATAAGACCAGGAAGGACATGTTCATTTGGGATGAAACCCTAACCTAAATTCTATTTTATACCCTTCTATTAGTGCAGGAAAATATGGTAGGGACATGACAAACATATACTGTTCTCTTCAATGCTTATCTTAAACATAACTAATGGGAGGGGAAAAAAAAAAAAAAAAGATAAAATATCTAGGAAATGACTGGTTAGTACTTGCACACCAGACCTTAATACATATTGATGATCATTTGACAGAAAAATACAAGAGACATTTTCCTGAAAGTGTAGAAGAATTTATCTTGCTTCTGCCTAAATTGATTCATCATCTTTTTAAAACAATTTCTCCCGTGAAGGCCCCAGAAAAGGGCAGTGAGGGAGATGATCTGGAAAAACATGAAGTGAAATTAGAACAGCAACTTTTTTCAGAAGTCACTGTCGTAATTTTAATCCTGTTGCAAAATGTGAACCTCCAAAAGAAAAGGAAGAAAAAAGGGAAAAAAAGCATGAAGAAATAATATTGGTCTTATGATCTTGAGAACTATGTCAAATGCAGTAGCTTTTATTCCCAAGGTATTCAGGGAAGGTACCTTGGGATTCTGTTTCTCCAAAGGCAGATAAAAAAATTGCCACTTAATGTGGCATGTTTTCACAGGTTATTACAAAAAGAAAGGTTGTATAAAAGATGTGAAAAGAAAGGCTGCAGGCATGTTTTCTTTTGATTCTAGTAGCACATCATCCACAGAGAAAATCCTGCACCTTACACAAAAGACCCATGGATCAATCTATATCATCTTAGATTTTACACCCTGACCTAAGGGTTATCTAAATTGTAGTAACTGAGGCCATATACCTTGCAACTTCACCTAAAAAGTAAGTTGATGATCCAATGCAGTGGCTGGATGTCTTGATTAACTCTGTCAAACCCGTTTTTCACTGAGTCTTAAATTAGACTTAATCCATTGGGACTGTTCCACTACTCATAGATATTCAGAGCATGCAGCGATTGGGAGAGAACAGCTAAGCCTGATGGGTAGGTGACTTGTTTATTTCTAGAAAATTCACAGACATTCTCACACAAAGGAACAAAACTGAATCTGTGTTCTCATCTCCTGGCTAAATGATTAAGTAATCTGGGTGTTGAGGAAAGGCAGTAACATCCATCTCCTTCTTTCTCAATTGCTTTTCTTTCTTTCTCTCAGAAAAGCAAATATTTCATGCCAAATGGGAAGAAATTTCAGTTTTCAATACAATACAGAAAAATGTACATTTGGGGCAAAATTTATTTTTTCTCTTAGTCTTACCAACAGAAAAAAAAAAAAAAAAGAGTAGGTATGCACAGCTTTGCCCCAGACATTTCTCCCAGGCAATATGTTCTCAAACTACCCATCAAATAACCCATTCCATTACTCCCCCCTTTCCCAAAATACATCTACTGTGTCAGAAGTGCTTCTTCATGGCAGTCAGCCTGCTGTTCAGTGACAGACTCACTTATGGAAGAGTTACCACATTTATTTTCAGCCTAGGATTTCTACTATATCTTTCTGGATATCACATTACAACTTTACCAACAATACTCCCCCATACTCCTTACCACATTAAAAACCCCCAAAAATCACAAGCAACCAAGCAAATGTCCCCCACCCCAACTACCAAACCTAACCCCAACAAAACCCTCATTTAACAGGCAGTTTCAAACATTTTCCTGGAGTTGAAGGAAATAATCGAGTGAGAGAACTGGATGTTATAAATAGGTATATGTGCACAGACAGGAAAGAAAAGCAGAAAAACATTCTGTCTTCAAAGCTCGTTGGTATGGTACAATGGTAATAACAAATCCTGGTCATCTAAAAATACTGTAACCAGTTTCAACCATGAGCAATTTTGACCTTCCAAAAACAAACACACATTATGTTCTTCTTTGATGAAATTTTATGGGTTGACTGTAATTGGCTATTTTAAGAATTCTTTCTGGTATGTAAAGACACATGGCTTAAAAACCCCATTTTGAGGTGAGTAAATACAACTTGCATTTGAAACTACAGATAATGCCCACTTATGCAGGAAAAATGAAGTGTGCTACTACTGTCAAAGTGCATTGTTATGCAATGCCCTCTTATATAACAAATAAGAGGGACAATATCAGTTTTATGTTGTTTTCCTGGGAGGCAATTCGAGTGCCTGTGCTATTAATAGTCATCTGTATTCCTACATCAATACAAAAAATATTTAATTGCATCATGGTAAGTTTCCCTGGAGTAGAACCAGTGTTTGATTTCCATATCTACCTTCTAAGCCCTACTTCTCTTCACCGACCGCCAGAAAGAAACACCGACGGCTAAAGTTTTGCTGAATGTGCAACAGCTTTGTAAACCCAGCAGCAGCTCCATTTGGTCCTCCCTTCAGCTGGGAATAAAGGCGTTTTGCCAGAACAAGGTTTGGGGAGTCTCTAGCACCCATCTGGCATCTGCAGTCCCGGGGAGGGCTGGGCAGTGGGAGTGGTACTTGTCCCTCGGTCGCTGCTGCCGTCGCCATGGCAACCCAGGTTGCCCAGACGATGTGGCGGCTGATGCTCCCAACACGGCAGCCGTGGCTCGGGCTCATGCACCCGTTCAGCTGCACTTCACATCCCTCCCCCTTCATTTTCCATTTTAATTCATAAGAACCTGGTTTTCTTCATCCTTCCGTTTCCCTTCCTCCCAGTCTGTGGTACCTCCAGGTCAATTTTAATAACTAGGAACAGCTGAAATATCTTTTTTTGCTCCTTCCCTTATACAGACATAAAAATACCTGGAATACAGCCAGACAAGCAAAGACAAGAAGTCGGTCCAAATATGCTAGTTTTTTCACAGGTGGCTTACATTTCTTTTACAACAACTGATGGAGAGAAGAAAAGATTTATCCCTACATAACAGAGCTGCTATAGCAATGGAGTAAAAGCAGCTATGGGGTGGGCAGTAGTCTGCATGGTGAGCCAAGATAAGAGGAAACAGTAATTTAATTATCCCAAAGCACACAGAGTTGTTAATTTGAGCTGAATCTGAATTAACTGAAAATACTGTACCAGAAAATAAAACATGTAAATAAAGTGTTTCTGAAGCAGTTTTCAAAACTTTTATCCCAAACAAAACAGTGAACTTCAAGCTGTTTTTTCCTGTTGGGCCACACATTTAAGTCAGAAAGCTGCTGTGAGTTGGTAAACCTTTGAAAACATCATAGACTTACTACCTTTTTTTTTGTAATGCTTATGAGTGTATCAAATGCAAACTACACTCAGAATAATGGCTATAAACAGTCCTTCAGCTGACTCATGCTAAAGCAGCTGGGCCAGTGAACTGGCTAGTAATCAAACACCTGTCTCAAGAAATTAGTACACTTCGAGACTCCAAGAGGCAGTTTGACTATGATGTCAGCTGCCACATTTTTTGATAGCTTCCTGTAGGTAGGTAAAGAGTGAAAAATGTAGATACATCACTCATTTCTTTCTGCAAAGTATGTTCTTATTTTCTCTCTTTTTTAACATGAGGAGAATGACTCTTAATCAGAGTAGGTTTTAAAAAGTGACTCAGAAGATTAAACACAATCTCATTTCTACCACCACTATTTGTGTGAAATAATTTATTTCCATATTTCTCTTCATATTCAAAAGTATCAAAGGAATAGGCATAAATGAAACAATTTCTAAGAACTAACAAAAAAACCTATAAACACTTTTTCTTTAAACTAATAAACCTCTGCCCCAACTTCTACTTGTAATTATTTCTATTGTATTAGAAATTAAACTTTTAGGTAAACTCTGATTGTGACAGAGAAATATGGGAATTTTTATCAAAAGTGTCTGTAGTGGCACTTGGGTAATTTTTATATTATTTTGTCATTGCTTTGGACAATAGTCTTATTAACTTGCTTTAAGAATTAAGTTAGTTTGAAAAATAATAGTGATTAGACCTCAGTATTCGTTACCTTAAACTGCTGAAAATGTAATTTGCCAAAAAGGAAGAAATAAGTAATATTAATTGGAAACCTATTTTGAAATAAAGGATATCCCAGAAAAATCACTGCTTCTGTTTGATTGATGCACTGTGATCCAGGGAGTTTCAAGGTTGACTCAATTTTTTGTTAATAATTAATGGGATTTTATTTACAAAAATGTAAAATGGAAAACGAGTACAGATACTTCCCATGAATACATATTACAACAGAGCCTCTCTCGTGCATTGATCAGTAATGAGTTATTATATGCACTCCAATCATAAATCCCAGTGGAAAGTTTAGCTGATAGAAGTTCTATTCTTAGGCTGAGTTAATAAGCTTGGACTGATTTACTGAGTAAATTGAAAGATATTCCAGCTTTCTTGGGTGAATTTGTTCACTTCCACATACCCACTTCTATGCAAGTTTAAGAACTAAACATCAAATCCACCACTGCTCAAAGTTAAGTAACTCCTCAAAGACAACAGGTGAAGACAACTTCCATTAAACAGAGGAAGGATGTCAACATGTACTGAAAACGGCATAAGCTCACAGCTCAAATGTAAACACCAAACAAGAACGTTGAAAGAAACTGAAATATCAATTATGATACTTTTAGTATTATGCAGTGTGAAAACTACTAAGCTCTTTTTGTCCTAAAGATATGCAGCAGAACTTAATACTGCAGAGAACCACTATGCTTCATCAGAAGAAAACAATTCAAGGGCAATACATTTTTCTCATCTGTTCATGTAAGTGTACAAAGTATATAATTAGCTCCAAAATCTGAAAATCTTGTTTAGGACAGCAATGCTGCAGCACTGTTTTCCGAATACAAAGCACCTTGAAGTGGACTTCTCTACTAGCTTGCTCACCATATTCCAAGAAAACTAACAGATTATAAAAATTTATTGCACTCAGTTTTTGAAGACAGATAATTTGATGTAAAGATAATTCTACATTAATAACTAAAAAAAAAATTCAGGCTGAAATCTGTAACTGAAGCCAAGAACATAAGGCAGTGGAGTGCATGCTTTGCTAGCATACACACTGGCAGCTTAAGGAAAGCTTTCCTATTTCTCCTATTTTCCTGTTGTTCTCCCTAACTTGTTTCGTTTAGCTTTGTAAAAGCCAGGCCCTGGTAGATTAATTTTAGTCAAACTTGATTTCCATATGAGATACAGTTAATATGTTTATTAAAAAGTGTTCTTGACCAAGTAAGTTTTCTTATCACTTGCAGAAATGTAATACTTAAAAGCAAACACTGAAATAACTTTCACTATGTCAACAGAGGCTAAGGGTATAAAGAAATTTCACACTGAAAATAAGAAGTAACTCGTTTGTTTGGTGATTTTTTTTTAAATGTGCTAAATTAAAAGGAAAGAGGTAGTAAGCATAAGAAAAAAAATACCCTGCAACTACTCAATGCACTTGGCATTGTAGAAGTACAGACAATCTTGTTTGATTGCAAGGTGTAATGCCAGAGCTAGCAGATCTTAAAGTGCATCTTGTAGCAATATCTGAGCAAAACCAGATTCTGAGTGACACCCAGTTTTGGATGGGAGGTCTAAGTGTACGTTGTTTGAATCCCACATCACCACCTTTTCAACACAGATCTTTAAAAGGATGTAAACTGTATGGCTATTTAATTTAAAAATATTTTATGACTTTTGGACAGCACATTACTTTAAGTTATTGCTGACCTGCCTCTCGTTTAGCTTTAAGTAGTTAGGACATAATTTTTTTTAATGCATCTCTTTGGACTTTCAGTTACTAGAAAAACAATAAAAGTATATTTTGTGTTACTACAGCTTTCCCAGAAAACATTCGCTGGAGATCCTTTGCAGCCTTTCTGGTTGCTTAGTTCCTTCAACATGCACAATTTCACCAAAGCTTTATTACTAATGTGAGTGTAAAAGACTTCTATAATAGGTAATATTCTCATTTTTAGACCTCAGTACATCTTATAGTTTATTGGCACAGGTCAAAAATGCCCTTTTTATTAGGCTAAATATGCAGTTACAGACTGAAGCAGGAGTAAAATGTTTTATACACTAGAGTTAAGTGGTTCTGTTGAATGTGCTAATGTGCTGTAGGACTGATAAATAAATAAGAAAGATGGGTTAAAATAAGAATGCTATAAGATCTGGTTGGGGACAAGAAAAACTATCATTTTTAGGTATCATTCATATGGTTTCTGATGTGAATAGAAAGGAAGAAAAAATATCTGTGAAGGAAGATCAGAATCCAAACCATGAAATTAGGATATAGTCAGTAGTATCCACAATTAAAAGATCATTAACAGTTTATTTTTTTTAACTTCTGATATTAAAGATAACTCTTTATTTGATGGGCACTGGAATGTGGAAAAGGAAGAAATTAATTCCACTTCAGCATGTTTTGTTTTCTGTCCCATAGGAAGCAACTATTCCAAATAATATAATCCAATCTTAGACTGTAAGACTCATGTATTTTTGACCTCACTGAAACAAATCCAAGATTTTATCATAGCAGAACTCACTACATAACAAGTTTTCAATAAAATGATCTCAGAGCAACTGCTGTTAGGTGGATAAACAGAGACTGGGTAAGCTCAGCGGAGAGTAATTGGCTGTGTCCTGTTTTCAGTCAGCAGCTGGCAACAGAGAAAGAACAGACTTAAAGCACTGGGGTAAGCTTGGAGACTGATTAGTCAGGAAGCTATTGCTAAAGGCAGCAAGAGTAGGAGCTATCCCAGGAGCTCTCTCACAGCAGTTTTCTCTGCCCTGTGAGACACAACTGGAAATCCCTTAATGCACTCTGCCCTTCATTTATTTTTGCTACTGGACATTTGAGAGCATTTAAGAACGTTACTTTTTTGAGTAGTTGCCTGATGATGGATCACACAGAATTAAAATGATTTTATATTTCTTAGAGAAAGGGGAAGACTACCATCTACAGTACAATTATAAAACTAGAGATTACCTGATAGCAAAGTACTTTTTATTCTGTGCTGAACGGCCAAAACGGAGTTTGCCACTACTCATGCATCAATCCTGATTTACTCTTTAAACTGAAATTACCTGAATAATAAACTGAAATGAGCTCACCTTCCATTCCAGGAAGGCTGCATAACTTATAACCACAGTATAAATCTATTTACTTTTAATCCAGCTAGTTTAATAAAACGTAAGTAGACCCAAAAATATTATTATTGCACTAGCAGTGTAACACAAATTACACAAACATACTCTATAGTAAAGGAAAACAGATGAGTATCAAAATACTAGAATTTGGAAGCATGAAAAAGTTAGCTATCCCAATATAATGTAATTTTTGTATGTATACATGTAAGACAATTACTTTTTTTTTTTGCCCCTCAGAAGCACTTGTATCTTTCATTGCCTAGGACAGAATACTAACTTAAAGAGAGGCTATTCAAGCTATTGTTTTATCTGCAGTACTGAGTGTGTTGTGCCCAGTTTTATTAACTTTATTATACAGAGAGACAGAGAACTAAAATGTGAACAACCCCTACCAGGTCTTTCAGCCTGAAGCACTTTAAATTGGAGGCATGAACCCATTGACTATTAACAATTTATAGAGGCTAACTCCTGTGTAGGATAGGTATGTGCCTCTCTCTAGCTGCTACAAGGAGCCTAAACACCCTAAACTGTGCATCTATTTATGAGGTATTTTATCTCTTCAAGAGACTAAATACATAGATTAATTTTGGAGGTCAGTTAAAAATGCTTAATACCTGATATCCTAGAGTAATTAACATTATAAAGCACTTTATGTGTTTAGTGCTTTGATTCTACTTTTCAGTGCAGTTGTAGATGCAGTTGTAGATGTAGTTGTAAAGCAGAGCCTGGAGATCTCAGATTAAGAATCAAACAACATAAATTGTGACAAATTTCACCTGTCTACCAAAAGGGTGTGAAGGAGGATCCTGTAAACTACAGGCCTGGCAGCCTGACCTTGGTGTTGGGGAAGGGTATGGAACAGATTTCCTTAAGTGCGATCACACAGCACATACAGGACAAACATGGCATCAGGACCAGCCAACATGGGTTTAGGAAAGGTAGGTCCTGCTTGACCAACCTGATCTCCTTCTATGACCAGGTGACTGATGAAAGGCTGTGGATGTAGTCCACACAGACTTCAGTAAAACCCTCAGTACTGTCTCCTACAGCATTCTCCTGGAGAAGCTGACAGGCCATGGCTTAGAGAGGTGCATCCTTTGCTGGATGAAACATTGCCTGGATGGCTGGACCCAGACGGTCGTGGTGAAAGGAACTAAACCCAGTTGCCAGTCGGTTGCTAGTGGTGTTCCCCAGGGCTCAGCTCAGCACTGGGGCCAGGCCTGTTTAATATCCTTACTGATGATCTGGATGAGGGGATCAAGTGCACCCTCAGTGCACTTGTCAGTTTGCAGATGACACCAAGCTTGGTGACAAGTGTTAATTTTCTGGAGAGTAGGAAGGTTCTGCAGAAGGGTCTGGACAGGCTGGATCAATAGACTGAGGCCAGCTGTGTGAGGTTCAACAAGGCCAAGTGCTGGGTCCTGCACTTGGGTCACAACAACCTCCTGCAGCACGACAGGTTGGGGGCAGAGTGGCTGGAAGGATGCCCAGTGGAAAGGGACCTGGGGGTGCTGGTCAACAGCAGCTGAACATGAGCCAGCTGTGCCCAGGTGGCCAAGAAGGCAAATGGCATCCTGCCTGTATCAGCAATAGTGTGGCCAGCAGGACCAGGGCAGTGATCACACCTGCACTGGGCACTGGAGAGGCCACACCTCAAGTCCTCTGTTTATCGGCCCCTCACAAGAATGACATTGAGGTGCTGGAGTTTGTCCAGAGAAGGGCAATGGAGCTAGGGTTGTTTATCCTGGGAAAAAAAGGGTTCAGGGTAGACCTTATGGCTCTCTACAACTACCTGAAAGGAGGCTGTAGCAAGGTGGAGGTTGACCTCTTTTCCCAAGCAATCAGCAACAGAATAAAAAGACATAACAGACACAAGTTGCACAAGGGTAGCATCAAGCTGGACACTAGGAAGAAATTCTTCACTGATAGGGTGGCAAAGCTTTGACATGGGCTACCCAGAGATGTGGTAGAGTCACCATATTTGGTAGTGTTTACAAAAAGACTGGATGTGGCTCTTAGTGCTGTTGTTTAGTTGACATGGTGGTATTCAACCGAACATTGAATTCAATGATCTTGGAGGTCTTTTTCAACCTTAATGATTCTATAAAAACCCAAGCAACCCAAAACCAAAGCCACTTCCCACTCACCTCTGCCAAAAAAGAAATAAAAAAAGAAATGTTTAGGATCTGCAGGAAGGATAGGGAACTCTTATCAGCTTGTGCCATTTATTTTGATATAGTTGTCATTTAATATTATCTCACTTTATAAATACTGACCAAAATGTAACAATGTCCTCTACAAGCTCCTCCCTCAGTCTAATTCCCTAATTTGGCACGGTGTTCATATGAGTCAATCAGCAGATTTGGAAACATGAGATTCGTTCAGACAGCTCTTGAGCTAATGATGGCAGAGTGAAGGATTAGATTCCATAAAGCTCACTTTCTCATGGAAAAGATGAATCAAAGGAGATACCTACATTTTAGAACACAGGAAGAAAAAATACATTCAGTCTCCCTTCTCTGGTAATGACAGCAATAAAATGCACCCACTGAAATAAGAATATGTCCTCAGATAAATGTTTCTGTGCCGATGCACAGAAAAGAAAGCAATTTTGACAAGGAATTTAAAGAGAGTATTGGGGATTAATCTCTGCTTTTGAAACTAAGGCAATATTAAAAAAATAATCACCAAAGGTAGTTCTGACTACATTAAAAAGCCAACCAAAACCAGAAGATGCCAACGTTATACAAAGCTATAAAAGCAGCAGAAGCCTTTATGTATTAAAAGGTTTTATATTCTGATCCCTTCTCCAGAGCCTAGAGAAAACATTGGGAAAATCACCACTTTAAGACTTATTTCTCTGACTAACATGTATCTGTAGGAACTCAAACAGGTGCCTTTCAGCTAATGTACACAACTCTGACAGGAATTTCTTCCATTGTTAATAAATTTAGTTACCAAGCTAAAAGACCAGTAAAACATAGGAGCCAAAGTTAAGCTGGGTAATGAAAACTCTCACTCAGCTGTGTTTAACCCTGGTTCATCAAGATTTGTTGTTCCCTCAAGGAGAGGATTTAAACCATGTTTTCTGTATCCCTGGAAAGTTCCCTTCTGTTCATTACCCCATTTGCTCACAGAGTGCCACTATAAATAACAAATGTTTGTGAGTCTAGTGACTCAAATACTCATAATGGATGCGGATAGATGATAATGATTCCTGCCACATTCTTGGACATAGTTCTGAAACCTGCATAGCTCAATTAGGTGTAGTACACAGATGCCAAAATATCTTCTAAAATCCCTAAACTGGATTGTGATATCCAAATTTGTTCCTGACCTAAAAGCTATCCTGCCTCAAGTACACAAAGTAAACTGTCTAGAGCTAATTCAAGTATTTTTATGTGCACTGTATTATAATGCACCATGTACACTCATGACTTTTCAAATACAAGGAAACAGGCTTAAAGCCTAAGAAAACAGATAAAAAGAAAATACCTCTGGAATAATTATTTGCCTGTGCTGAAAATCTGCTGAGATTTCATTCCATTTCCCTGTTTATGACACTAAGTAGTCCTGATGTTATCTTTTCAATTTCTTATTTTATCGTTTTGCTATGCTACAAGGAGGGAGAAAATCAAGAACTACAAGTCTGAATGGTGTAGAATAAATTCCCTCTTAGTTTTCCAAATCTCAGTCTTTAGATTTTTTAAAACCTATGGCAAATACAGTCAAGCTTGTAGGGTCAGGTACCCGTTTTTCTTTTATTTCTCTGGTATATGGAGTTAGATAATATCAGGAGACAAAAAAAGAATGATAAAAACTCTTTCCCCCATGAAAATGAAAAACATCACCAGTACAAACAAAGTCTTCTTTAGAAGACATTGTGACAAACTATTGTAACAGAAAGACCATGCTACTGTCTAGAGAGTTATAGTCTCTCAAAGAAAGAAATATATACTGATTATCCTCCAGGAAGTAAAATAATCTAGGAAATTGCATAGACTTCACATAGTTTTTCTCTTTGGTTAAAACAATTGCTTTAAAAAGTTGTTGGGATTTTTTTTTTTAAACCCAAAGATTACCATGCCAAGGATAAGAGCCAAACTACTTCATAGTGTATGCTGAAAGAGAATAGATGGATTAGCCCAGTATCTTCCAAAGTCCAAATATTCTTTCCTGAAATTACTTAAACTGCAGCTTCTCATCTTGGAATTGTAAGCTACCTCACTATAAGAAAAGAGGATTTGCAGACCAACCAGCTCACACTATTCCAGATCATTCAGTAGAAGCCTGGCTATCATCTTTCCTCTGGACATTCAGGCAAGAGCTGCATTTGACCCCTGCATTTCTTTCCTTTATCATTCAAGAGCTCCAGGTTTGGGCCACCAAAAGGCCTTCAGAGGCTTCAAATTATTTTACTGGATGATTGATGTAGATACTGCCTTAGGCATGTATGATGGAAATACACAAGACTCATCTATTTTTTGAATGAAACAAAGAAGATTTATCAAGCAACTTACAGGCATAACCACTAATTCTGATACAATTTAACTGGCAATTTCCCTTTAGAGTATACAAAAATTAAATCTTCTAAGAGTTCCTGTCCCAACAAAAGGAAGAAGTTGAAGACACCCTTGTTTTCTCTGCATGTTTGCACCTTTGCAGAGCATTGGCTGTAATGAAAAAAGTCTGGCAGAAACATAACTCCAGTATTTCTTCGACACTACCTTTTTGTTCTGTTACAGCAAACACTTAATGAAAAAAAAATGAAACTAAATTCTTCCAAAGGAGGAAAAAATCCCAGAACACTAAAGCAACACACTCCCTTACGTGGGAAAAAAAGATGACTTAAGAAAAGTGCTTGAAGAATTTAATGAATAATGTTTTGTGCTTTCTCTAAATCTTCTGAATTACTGACTAAACAATGTTGCATTAACCAGACATCACTCGAGTCAGAACAGACTCGGGTCCTGTTCAGTCAGGAATCATACTCTGTTAGTATCTCAGATTTTGTCCCCACTGAAGTCTTTAACCACAGAAAACACTTTTAATGTCTAGCTGATGAAAATTTTCTACCTAATATTTCATTTATGGTTTACTTGTGGTTTCTTTATGAAAGATAACTCCTTTAAGAAAATATATATGTATGTGTATCTATCTATCTATTTAAAAAAACCCACAATATAAAGAGCTTTATGGCTGTTGTGAATCTGCTATTCAGATCAAATTTCTAAGAGCCTCTGAAGAATGAGGCAGGAGTTTAGATACTACTTGTTCTTAACATTCGGAAAACAGAAGTGAAAGAGACTGGTAAATTTATACCTAAAATCTTGTTTAACAAATATGGAAGAGACTTGAAAAGTGTTCTGGGATGTGACAGAATCTCTTTGCTATACATATAAACTTGGTAATTGTCTTCGAATGGGAAGTTCTGTGTGACTAAAAAATGAAAAGACAAGTATGAGTAAATTGTTGGTAATTTACAGCTCCCTTTGCAGATTTAAGATTTTCCACTGATAAATTTTCAGCCAACTGCTTTGAATATATAACTTACCTGCTGTAGCTTTTGGAAATCTGGTTACCTACCTAGGCAATTATGAAGCTGACATTTACTGTATGTGTAATTATGGAATATACAATGTCATTGCTTTCAAATGTCACCTCTTTGCTACTGTTTCTATCCTGCAGAAAGTGTCCTTGCCTCCCTTGAGAGCCGTGATCTTATTCAACTAACACCAATGAACACTGGCAAAATATTTACAAAGGCAATTAGCTCTTTTGATGTCTAATTTGACATCTTCAAAGGGTTGCATTTTAGGAATGAATTTGTCTGGAGAAAAAGCCCTGTTACAAGGTCCACCTTGTCTCAGAGTGGTACTTAAAATTTTTACTCTGAAAAAGCCTGGGTTCTGCTTTTTGTCTACATTATGTTCAGATATAATGTTATATCGATAAGGCACAGGGTGAAGGATACGCGTGCAACCTTACTCATGAGAGTTGATAAGGGAAATCTCACATGCCTTCAATAAAATAGAAAGGGACATTTTTTGTAGGATTATAATTCCTCCTCATCTTCCTAAATACAGGTTGCCAGTGTGTGTTTAGCTTATACTAAGGGCAAGACAGCATTTTTTTCTGTTTAGATCAGTATTGTCACAGTAATAATATGCAATTACTACTAATTTGAAGTACCCTTTTCTGCTTTTGACAGAGTCTCCATCCATTTTTCAGCATTCAGCATTTTAAAATAAATAAATTATTAAATAAATGAATGGTTTATATCTCCCTATGTTTGTCTTTATTTTAAGGAACATTTTGTTAGAAAAGGTCTCAAAAAAAATTCGCATTTTTGATTCTAAACTCTTCTTGTTGGCTGCAATCCCTTCTGACTTGGAAGCTTTCTTCTTTCTAACATTAAATTATGAGCATGAGAGACTGCTAAAAACTCTGCATCAAAATTAATCTTTTTCCTAGATATTTTGGAATGAAAATTCTTCAGGGATATTTTTGTGATGGTATGTGTTTGCAACTGTGACAATGCAGAAATAGTTCTAAAGAAAGAAATAAAAATGTGTAAATTCACTTTCCTTCTCTGAATATTACTTTTTTTCCCCACACATGCAAAATTGACTTTTATGGTCAGTTTCTTTGAACTCTGCTGTATGCTCTAAGAAAAAAACTATTATAAACAGTGTAGATGGTTCCAGGGGAATTATTTCTGTTAGAACAAGCAGCAATTTTACTTGACCTATGAAGTCAATATTGAAGTGAAGGTTTGGTCTTAAAATGGCGACAACTGAGAACCATTTTTTAATAGAAATCCTATTAAATGTTTTCATTTCATAACAGTGCCTACAGTTATTCCATGCCTTCTGCTGAGAAAACTTGTCTATTGAGTAAAACTTCACAAAGCTTTACAAAAATTTTCTCCATCGGGATACTGATATTTTGTGATCGCATGGCTAAACACGCACAGTGCCTTGAAAGCAGTATCTACCATGAAGGACTTCTAATGCTCAAGAGAGCGCCTGTACTGCTAACATGTTCTGGGGAAAAAGTTATCTTCATGGGTAGCTTCTTCACTTAGGTACTTCCTAATGTTCACTAAATACAGTTGAGGAAAAGAGAGCAACATACAGAGACTTAGGGAAAAATTAGGTTGAAATGCCAATCATAGCTTGCTGTCATATACAACAATGAAAATAAAAATGACCCCTACGTGGTCACACTATTTCAAGAACAAAGATGTGCTTGAGCTCTCTGTCAGCTCTGCTTGTAAAAATAAGGTAGCATAGACATTAATATGAATATCAGATGACAGATCTATTATAAATATGAGATGAAAAGAACCCAACAAACATGAAGGAAAGGTTTCCTTATGCTTAATTGGGACAGAATGACATTGCTACATAAGGGTTTTATTTAACCAAAGTCTCTAAAATGCTTCAGACTACATTTGACATAAAAATTATTCTATTGTGTATAGATTTACTGAACAAACAGCTATAACAATTACAGCCTTCTCTTACAAAGGAAGTTTGATCTCAATATAGAAACAAGACCTTTTCATCACCTTTAGAAATGTAGTCCACAATGCAATTACTGATTGTGACAGAAAGATTTCTTTCAACCTCTGCAGTCTCAAAAAGCAATCTGTATTTTTTAACTTGCATTTTATTATAGCTTTTCTTTACTCACAGCATTTTTAATATGATCTGCTTGTAAAGATAAACTGTTTTTGCTGCATTTGAGGTATGTGTTTATATGCAATCAAAGCTGCATCTCAAATTTGTATTCATGTAATTCAGGCAGCATTAGCTTGGCTAATGCTACTGCAAATAAATGCGTAGCCATAGCAGCAGAGAACTTGATGCAGGCTGCAAAACCTGACCAAAAACTTAGTGAATAATGCAGCTTTCTCTGCTGCAGTGGGTTCTGCCCTGCCTTGGATATGCGGCTCCATGTATCTGAACTTCAGTAGCCTGAAATAAACACACAAGCTGCAAATATGCCTTGACTCTTGCTGTAAATAATTGATAAACTTGGATCAGGCATAGTTATTAGCTGCTTGAAATGATGTTCTAATGCCCAAAATCCTGATCACTGAAAATTAAGCGCTTTCTTCTGCTCCCTAAGTAAAATAAAAGAGCTTCTCTGTTAGGTGCTATTGAATCCTAAGTATACCACTAAAACTATACCAATACTCTGCTTGTGTCAAACAGTACTCTGAATTGGAATTACAGCAAAAGCATATACCACAATATTTGCTGCAGTCTTTGTCCATTTGCAGTTAAAGCAAACTGCAACGTTAAGAGGTAGTTTTGCGCATAGATGCAATTCAGTTGGTAATTTAAAAATACAAAACATTATGAAGGGAAACAAAATATACCAATCGTTATCTATATCAACTAAAATCTAGTGTATATTATTTGCATTCTTAAGGCATTAAAACTTTTCCAAGATTTAGCAATTCCAAATGTATACTATTTCTGTCAGTTATGCAGCAGGACTTTTTCTCCACAAGAAATATTGTGATTTGATGGGCCTTGTCACAAACATTAAAAATACAAAAAAAAAAATTTTATTAAAAATAAAAACTGGTAATTCTGACCACAAAAATAGAGCCAATTTAAACTTTGAAAAAATCTACATATCATGCTAGAAAGAGGCAATCTGTTCAATAACAGAATAATACAGTAGGATTGAAAATAAAATAAGAAACATTTGGCTACCGTGGGATGCAGCGTAAGAACCAGTAGTCCTTTTTAATCAGAGGTATCAGCTGAACACTACCAGAGCTTTCAGGGGAGCTCAGCAGATCATGAAGGGAAAAATGGCCCATGCAATAACTAGAATTTCACTAAATTCATTATTCCTCTTTTTTTTTGTCTTAAGCTGTCTATTTAGTTAAAGGAAACCATTTCAGTTCTCAGTTCTAGACCTAAGCAGCATTGACTTGTTCCTGTGTATTACTTGGTTTTACAGGGTTTGGCTAAGCCTGAAAAGCACATTCCAGTTTGTTACCTTACGTAACATTGTACTGAGGGTGACACTGGCAATGGTTAGAAAAATTTCCTTCCTGCTTCCATTTATACGACAGCTATGGAGAAAGTGTGTATTCAGGCTGAATTTCTCTCCCTTGTCACGTCCTGTGAGACATGGAACCACTTTCCTGTCCTGTGTTTGTGTGGGATAGAGTTGATCTCCTTCCTACCAGCTGTTATGGTGCTCTGTTTCGAACTGAGTCTACAAAGGATGTTGTTAACACATCGATGTTTTAGTTGCTGCTCAGCAGTGCTTACCCTAAGTCAAGAACCTTTCAGGTTCCCATGCTTTGGGATGCTCACATGCTCTGTGTGTCACCGGCTCAATGAGCAGGGGCACAAGAAGATGGGGGGAGCATAGCTGGGACAGCTGACCCAAACTGGCCAAAGGGATATTCCATACCATATGGCATCAGACTCAGCATGTAAACTGAGGAAGCTGGTCAGGAGATGTTGGTTGCTGGGAAGAGAATGGCTCAGCACTGGTTGACAGTGGTGAGCACTTGTATTGTGCATCATTTGTTTCTCTTGTGTTTCATTCCTCTCCCTCCCTCTACTTTTCATTCCTCCTCCTTCTTCCTCCTCCTCTTCCTTACTATCTTATTTCAATGAATACACTATTCTTTTCTCAGCCCATGAGTTTTACCTTTTTCCATCCCACCAGGGAAGACAGAGCATGTGTCTGTGAGGTACTTAATTGCCAGCTGGGCTTTTAATACTATGCTTGGTTCTGATTTGGCTTCCACTTTTTTAAGAGAAATATCTTTAATCATAAAGATGAAACCAGATTTTATTAATTTGGTTAGCTGTATTTTGAAACAGAAGAGATTAGTTAGAACGTGATAGTATCTGCCCAACAGAGATTACTACACTCCAAAGGATTCAGAACAGACATTTCAAGTCATGGCCTGTAATGCTTTTCGACTGCATGATGAATCCCAGGTATGAATCTACAGTGTGCATTAATACAGTATATCTACATTAAGTGAATCTGTTAGTCTCAGCAGAATAAACAGTAACCAAACCAGCCAAAACCAGTACAGAAGCAAACATGGAAAGTGCTTGAATTGCTACTTAAGAACTTTCAGCAATCTCCACATATTTTAGCCTTACAGTAAGACAGTGGCTTTTTTTTCAGTGATATAAAATCTGAGGCATCCATTTGAGGCTGGGAAAAAAATAGCAAATCAGGAAAAACCAAGCCAATACTTCTGTGTAATGACACATCCCAGTTTTTCTGAAGTGGGCTGAAGTCATAGACTTCTTGTTTGCATGACGTATGTGTAATAGACCATTATATAGAGCATTCATCACTTATTGTACACATATAGATAGAAAGAATAGGCTGTTGAGTATGTATCTCTATATCAGATATAAGCGCAAGAAAAAATGATACAGCGAAAAATACTGACATATACATTGTTGAACCCAGAAACAGAAAATCAAAGAAACTTTATCATAGTAATTCCTGTCCTGACTGACTACATTAACTTCATTAAGGTTAGTATTATTATCCAAAATTGACTTTGATGCTCAGGGTCTAGCATTCGTTCTAGACAGTATGTAACCTGAATGACCATATACTTCTACTAAAAAGGAAAAAAAGGCTTTGAACTCACCGTAATCTACACCAGGTTTAGAACTCTGTTTGGTTCGAGATAGGAAAATGTAACATGTAGATGTTGTGACAAGTGTCAACAAATCAAAAACATGCTAATGAATTCCTTAAAAGCAAGCTCAGAGCTGTACTAGCCTGTTCTTGAGCTAACAAGACAGGTGAAAGAACCATTGAATTCATTTTAAAATATCTTAGAATTAGACTGTCTCAAAATGCTCTATGGAAAAAATGACTTTGGTAAAAAGAACAAAAAATCCAAGAATTTACTTTTACTCTTCTCTCCAAATTCGATATCTGAACTTCAAACTTTAGCACCAAATTACACCCATGTGATGTACAAATCTGTCCATGGTTTAAGACTTTTCAGCATTAAAATTTTGGTGAATGTGTTTGTTTGTTTTTGTTGTTTTGTTTTTTAATCTGAAACATGGCCATAATGTTTGACCAAAGGCAATTAGTTTAAAATCTGGAAACTACAGTCTGTCCACAGACAGCTACCTAGATAGAATGTGCTGATAAGAAGCAGTATGCAATACAACTGCTCATACAAGCAGAAACACTTACAGGATAAATTCAGATATGGTCTATAGTCATTACTCAAATATCAATAGGTTATGTGCTAGACAAGTACCTGTCAAATATACTTGATTTCTCTTTGATCCAATTTCTGTAATTGCCTACAAACTGTCCTTCCAGATCTGTTTTCTTCAATTTTGTGTTTATAATGCCAAATTCAATGGTTTTGGTTTTTTGGTTTTTTATTTTTTGGGGTTTTTTTTGCTACAGTCACTTAGAGAAATAAACACTTAAACATAAGGTATCATTAATATAATCAATTTTATGACATCTACTTTTAGTGCATTTAAATATCAAAAAACTAGTGCTTTCTGCTTGAAAAACTAAGAAAGAAGGCCTTTTCCCCCCAAATTAAAACTTCTCTTTAACAGAGTCACTACAGATATAAACCTTTTCCTGAGCCCACTAGTCATGAGCAACTGAGCCACTCTGGACTCCTCAAGCTTAATTAAAACACAGCTAATATAGTAATATTCTGTAGATCGTCTATCAAACAAAGTTAACAGGCACCCATCCCTGCATTGTAACTTTTCTTGTATAAACAAGTCCTACTGATAACAGTGAGACAGTTCAGCAGTATAAAAATAAACATTTACTATAACTTTGTTGATACAACACCCCTTTTGAATTGTATTGGTAAATGATAGCTTAAACCATTTCAGCTATAAGCATCAAGAAAACCAAGACAATGAAACACAGAACAAATGCCAAAAGTTCTCTGATTTGGTATAAGCATGTAGTGACACTTAAAAACATTACACAATCTCTGCTTTCTATTACAGTTCCATAAGCCCTAAAAATCTGCATAATAATTCTTTAAGCTTATAAAAGTGCTACAACTTAAAAACATAATCAAAATTTAAATAAATAAAAATCCCACAAAAGATAGAAGAGCTTTGCAGAGTAATCAGTAAGTATAGTTTCAGGATGTAATTTTTCAGGTGAATCTTAAAAAGCAAGTTCCAATATGGTTTAGTACTCCATTAATGTACAAAACTGAAAAAATAATCACAGCAGTCTTGAAAGTACAGATCAACTACATAAGCTAAGCTAAGAAGTGCATGCAATTCATGAATATGGTTCATTACCATGGTTACAAGCTTTCAGCACAGGCCGCTGTGTGGTTGGACTGAGATTTTGTGGTATGTCTGGAAAAGCAAAGAAACAATGGAAATAAAACACCTGTTTGAAAGCTACCAGAGTATTACAACATTACAAAGCAGAACCATTTAGAAGTTAGGTATTTCTTGGAATAAATGACAGTTATATACCAGAGAAATAATTTAACTCAGACTCACCTATGAAGCAAGGTAACTTTTACTTCCCCCATACAATTATAAACCCAAAAAAGTTAAAGTACGCATGGCTGTATCGAAAAGTCTTGTCATAATGATCAGGCTATATAATAAGTTCAGTACATTAATTTCCAGTCTTCCTGACGTAAGCAACAGTCTGAACATCCCTGAAAACTGTCATTGCATGAAAAAATTCAACCTGACAGTATTTGAATTCTAGAGCACTGGACCCATAATGCTTTTAATTTTTTCTGGAAAATAAAACCTAAAATAGAATATTCACCTTTAGACCTTGGTATCCTTTTCCTTCGGTCTCGAAAAGCTGCACCTGACTGCAAGGCCTCCAACAGGTTATCCATCACTCCAGTCTCCTCACCTTCTGCAAAGGAGAAAGAAGGAATCCTCTAGGTTACCATAGCAATATCAAAGCATAAAGAATAATAACAAAAATCAATAATAATGGATACCAATGGTATTATTAAAACTATTTATTTCAAACTTTGACCAGTGCTTTTCTATTTACAAATTGTTCTCTTGCAATTAACCACAACAGATTTGGCCTTCTATAGATTGAACTAGGCCAAAATTTATTCCACTCATTTCACATTCCTCTTTCTCTATACGGAGAGTCAAGCATAGTTTTAAGTGAAATGTCATTTCACTCATATTTTCATTTCAGTACCCTTCTACAACTGCAAATAATCAGTCTCATGTCAGCTTTTAAGATCCGTCCCTTATATTGCTACATTAGACAAAAGATCATTCAGTTATTGTTGTAAAAAGCTGAAATTGTTTCTCAGCAGGGAGCTGAGTGAACAATACTGGATTGGATAGGATACAGTGATATCCATAGGTAGCTTTAATCAAAAGCTGTTTTCCATTCACATTTAATAACCTCTGGCCAATATTAAATAATTGATGTGGTTCAGGAAAATTCTACTCATCAAATTACATGCTTACAATGCCTAACACTACACACAAGTGCATAATAACCCCCAAAAGAATTATGAATGTTACTCTGAGATTGTAACCAAATGCAAGTATTAAACACCCTCCTTTTACTTCCTTAAATAAACAAATCAGAAAGTGTTAGACTTTTGAACCTTGTTACCCCATTGTATGTATGCATGGGAGGACAAAGAACAGAACTCCAGGGATTAACTATACAAGAAAAAGTCTCCACGAAGGAATAAAGAATTCCATGATAGAAATCTCATCATACCCCATGGGGCAAAACTCCCTAGGTCAACACAGATCTTGGATAGAATCAGCAGGTATTGCTGACAGTGAATATGCAAATCAGGATCTAAACTACCTGGTGCATATATCAAGATGCTGAGTACAGGGTATGATCACTGCCCTGGTCCTGCTGGCCACACTATTGCTGATACAGGCAGGATGCCATTTGCCTTCTTGGCCACCTGGGCACAGCTGGCTCACGTTCAGCTGCTGTTGACCAGCACACCCAGGTCCCTTTCCACTGGGCATCTTTCCAGCCACTCTGCCCCCAGCCTGTCGTGCTGCAGGAGGTTGTTGTGACTCAAGTGCAGGACCCAGCACTTGGCCTTGTTGAACCTCATACAACTGGCCTCAGTCCATTGATCCAGCCTGTCCAGACCCTTCTGCAGAGCCTTCCTACCCTCCAGCAGATCAACACTTGTCACCAAGCTTGGTGTCATCTGCAAACTGACTGAGGGAGCACTCAATTATTGACAAAGATACTAAACAGGACAGGGCCCAACCCTGAGCCCTGTGGAAGGCTACTCATGGCCAGCCATCAGCTGGATGTAACTCTACTCACCACCACTCTGGGCTCAGCCATCCAGCCAGCTTTTTATCCAGGAAACAATAACCCTTAGTTCTTCTCTTTTCTCTATACTCTGTACTACCAGACTAGTTTTCAACCTTAGACTAAAAAGTGCTATACACCAAACCAAATAAGTGAAAATTAATAAAGAGTAAGTTTGCCTAATATGTGTATATATATATGGCAGGTATAGAATAAACATGAAGACTGAAATACAGGATGTTTTTTCTTTTTGCTTTGTGTTTGGTATAACATGCTTTATTATACTGAAGTTTGCTCTCTTATGACTAAGGGACTATCACAGCTATTAGTATTGCTTGGAACATATCTTATAAAAAAATCACTTGGACTATGTCTTAAGATTCCTATTTGCTTGTTCAGGTTTGGTTTTTGTTTTGTTTTTTTTTTGGTTTGTGGGTTTTCTTGTGGTGTTTATTTCTTGTTGGTTTGGTGGGGGGTTTTTTGTTACTTGTTTAACTTTCCTTTCTCCATCTGATGTCATGCAATTCTCTAAGATACTGATGTCTGCAATGAATATAGTCAGTGAATAGTGCCTGAAGAAATTTTGAGCCAAGCCATTAGTTACATTAAGGAACGTGAATGCTGGAGAAAAGCTTATAAGCACTTTGGGTAATAGCAATTCAAAAAAGATTGAATAGTATCACAGTCACCAAAATGATACCATTAATGTCTATGGAAAAGAGTTCATAAGGGTTTTTTTTATGAAATAGGAATAATAGAAGAAAAGTTTCAATGCTATTTTCAGCATGTCATTTGTTTCCTCTTAAGTCTGTCCAAGACTACTATGGATTTCATAGTCATTTCAAAAAGTGAACAATTTTCAGTATAAAAAAATCCTGGTTACTATAAAAAGGCTCATCAAATATAAAAAAAAAGATTTAAAATAATGAAACAGAAATATTGCAAAACCACAACTTCTTGTAGTAAAGCTGTAACACCTATGGGCGCTATCTGTTTTTCACACTTATCTGAAATATTCTGGTAGGCACAAAGGGGATTATAGATTAGTGCGTCCATTGACATGCAAAACAGTATTAAAAGAATAAGTTGTAGTAGATTGAAACTTGAATTAAAAAACTCCTCTAATAGTTGTCCTGTATACATGGATGTATTGAAACAAGCTAACCACTGCAAATAAAAACATCCATAGTTAACATTCTTTGTATCCAAAACATATAGAAAGCCTGGTTTTCAAACTCCTACAACTTCAGTAGGCTCCAAATTCTGATTTCTGATACCTACATCAGCAGTTGACTGTGACAACTTCTATCAAGTTATGCAGGTAACTATCAGTACTCACACTATTAATAATGTTGTCCAAGTGTCTATGATGGGAAGATAAGAAATGAGAGTCTACCATGCAGCATTTGAGAAATCTTTTAATTACCTTGGGAGAGCTGTATACAACATTGCTACCATGATAGTACAAGAGTCACAAATACTGTTCAATATTAACACCTCCTATGGGACCTTTAAATCGGCTTTCACAAGCTGCTGCAGATGACTGGCACCAGTCCCAACTGGCTTCCTAATTAGTCAAGTGTATCAATCTTTTCACATCATAGAGCCAGGAATTGTAGTTGGCTTGCAGATAGCTACATAGCCTATAGTAATTCCTTTGAGAAAGATATCCTTTTATGATTTAAATGATCTCTTTTCCCTCAATTGCAGAATAGAAGATTTAAACACTTTTTAATATCATACCTAATTAAAACTCATACAACTGTCTTTTAAATACCATCTAAAGGAGAAGTAAACTTCCCAAAGTAGCCAGTGAGCCTTGCCCTTGACATTTCAGTGCCAAGTCAGATATAAACTACCTAATTTCGTAATTACATCTTTAAAAATGTTAAGAATATTAAAGATCCTTCTCTTCTAATGCACTGAGTATCATTAGCTTTACATGTACACCTATAATGTCTTATAATGACAGCAACAGATACTGAAGTTAGTAGTGACACCTGCATTTTATGTACTTATTAAAGAACAAATTATATATAAGTCCATAGTTCCAGTAGCAGTAGTCCACTGATATGATAGAATCACAAATATCATTAGCAATATGGTTTTATAAAAAGAGACTTGTAACAAGATTATTTTGGATGAAAAATGTTTCATTTTTACAATTCCCCTGAACCTGTCCAATATAAAATAAATCACAGAACACTCCAAAAGGCCTCCAAAAGTCCACTTTACCAGAAGAAAAGATAATAATATGCCTGTTTCCTCTTTCACAGAATTAAAGCTCTATTCAGCTACTCCTCTCACAAAAGAAAATATTAAGAAGTTTCAGAAAAAGCAAACCAGGGATTCTTTAACATGGTTTATGTTGATGTTGCTTACTCATTCTGTACGCTTAAGAGATTTACCTACAGGAACTTTGACTATCATCTTCCACCTGCCTCTATTCATGGCACTGCAACTACATACAGCTTTTTGTTATACTGTAGGTAATGAGAAGGACCAGCTCCTAGAGCCAAACACTACGTTTCCTGTGAAACTAAAACCACGCAACTTGGACAAATATATACATTAAAAAGAGACCTTATATATTCCATAGCTAACAGAAGGAAATGGGTGAAAAATCTCAAGGGCTACTTCTGAAGTTATCTGGATAGATGAGTTTAATTATCTTTGTATCATCTTTGATATAACTCCATGACAGCACTCAAGCTTTTATATAATTTAACAACTTGGAGTGCTGAAGCTATCAAATTTGTTTTCCTCGTCTTAAGAATTAAAACTTGCTCTCAATTCAGCAAGTTCCAGAACTGATATTTTTTACTCTTGTTTGCTAGAATACAAACTGCTTTTTTCTTTCCTTGTTAGCTCAGGACATAATTCAGGTTGGATATACTGTACCCAGTTTTTGACTGACTAAAATGTAAGCCCTTCACAGCCTTCTTCCAGGTTTAGCTCCATCATGTCTTGTCCTTTTATGTACAAAACTTTCAGAGGCAAATGATTACCAGGCTTGGGATAGTGATAGCTGTTTCCAGACTATTTTCACAAGGAAGGAAAAAAGAAAGTTACATCTTTTAACTTTATAATGTTGAATCTTTAGTTTGAAGACATCATGAAAAGTTGTTTCTATTTGTTTGTATACAGATTGATTTTGACTAGTACAGCCTACAAAGCACTGCTCAGCTGACTAAAGTAAAAGTATCTGAGTATCTGATTTAAAAAAAAAAAGTATCTGAGTAAAATTTGAAGTAACATTCTCTGAACAAAATCACAAGAGGAAAGCTTTAGCCATGCTGGAGTTTTGAATTAGGCTCCAGGAAGCAGAACAGCAGGCCATAGAAGGAAGATAATTGAAGCCATCAGTGCAGCAGTGAGCTCCAATGTTTTGGATGTAGGTTCCATCTTTTCAGTCTCAGAGTGTAAGGCAGCCAGATTTTGCACAGTATTCAGTGCTATCTTGCAGCCATACATATGATCAGGGCAGAAGACTTTTAGAAAGCTTTTACATTGTAAACATAAAAATACAAAGCAACCTTAATGTTTCAATGTAACAGGTTTAGCAATGACTACCTAAACTCCCACTCTTCATTCCAATGAAATCCAGATACAATTTTACAAAGAAATTTTGGGTGAATGATAAGTGTAACTTTGTCCAGAAAATACACAGGATATATAGACTGCAACTTGAACTTGTTCTAAGACTTTGAACTTTTTCTGGTAAAAGCCATACCAGCAACCAGATAATCTTCATTGACAGGTGAGTTAAGGAATGCATGACTATCAGTCTGACTTTCAATACCAGTGTACAAACTAGAACCATGACCTAAAACAAAGGGGTTCCTTTGACACTGATATAATTCTGGAAGAACCTTGTTACAATACAGTAAGAGAAAGAAAATTACTAATGTACAGTTACAAAGCAGAAATAGCCATGAATAGAGGCAGGTGGAAGATGATAGTCAAAGTTCCTGTAGGTAAATCTCTTAAGCGTACAGAATGAGTAAGCAACATCAACAAATTACTAATGTACAGTTACAAAGCAGAAATAGCTGCCAGGTGTGCTTTGTATGAACTGGCTGAAAGGACAGCTCCTTTTATATTTCAAAGTATTAAATCCAACTTCAGAAAAATATTTGCAGTGACTTCAGGTGAAAAACTCATAAAACAGTCCTTCCCAAAAGTAAAACACCTGCACATACCTCATGTTTCACATCAACACTCTAGTCCAGTATCAGAGGAGTTACATTTCTTACTTATGCCCAACACAAAGTAGAAAGCCTTTGATAGTGCATCAGAGCCCTTGGCAAGGATACTCTAAAAAAGGTATGATTTCTCCTAATGACTAATGCACCCACTCCATAAACCTAGCTGAGAAGAGTAGGTTTCATACCATCTTGTTTGCTCTTGATAAATTGGTCCATTGCTGAGCTGTCCTAAAGTGCTTTTGTGGTTTAGAAATAGATACATTTTGACTCTAAGAATATGAACAAAGAGGGCCCCAAGCTCACTAAAGCATAAACCAAATTAAATTAAAACTCCACCCTTCATGAACTCTGAAAGACAGCAGTCCCTTTCAAATCAGCCACTGACATTAAGGTTGGTATCTATACTAATTTATTCTAAGATAGCTCATACCAAAAAACCAAAAGGTAAGTGGTAAGAGGTGGTTCAGTATCACAGAGATACAAAAATACTTCAGTGTTGTAAGGTACCAATTTCTGCATGTCAGCTGGATCACAACTTCCCATTTAAGTAATGGGACTGAGAGTGAAATCACCTAAATAATGAGCTATTTAATGAAAATGTTACTAAAACATTTCTGATGTTCATTGTGTGTCTGTAAGTCCCTTCTTTCTATGACAACAGAAAAAAGCCACTAAACTTACACAGTTTTCCACAGAGATTATCCAGTTTTATTTATATTGGTGTCAGATCCAGTAAAAGACTGTCAGAGCAAGTGTTTCTGAGAAAGATCCAGGCAAACTGGACTTATAAAAGAATGAACAGAATGCCAAGCCTTTCAAGTGGCATATCCCAGGACTTGATACTGGGGATAATATTTATTACACCTTCCTTCATGACCTGAATGATGGGATAGAGTGCACTCTGACCAAGTTTGAACATGGGGCAAAATTCAAAGTAATGGCTAACCCGCCAGATGGTTGTGCTGCCATTCAGAAGAACTTTGAAAAGTTGGGGAAATTGGCACTTAAGCATCCTAATGAAATCCAACAAAAGACCTGTATGTGAGATGAAAGCTCATACAGAAGCACAGGTGGGGGACTAACTGGCTGGAAAGCATCTTTAAAAAAATTAATTGGGGATTCTGGTGGACAACATATTGATCATGAGTCAGTATTGTGCCTCTATGGCAAAGATGACCAAAGAAAAGCATTGCCAGCAGGTCACAAGAGGACATCCTTCCCCCTCTACTCAGCACTGGTGAGACACATCTGCAGTGCTGAGGCCAGCGCTGGGTGCCCCTGCACAAGGGAGACACGAACATATCCAAGCAAAGTCAAGGGCCACAAAGATGCTACAGGGATTAGAGCATCTCTCATATGAGAACATGTTGAGCTAGGACTGTTCAGCCTAAAAAGAGAAGGCTGAGGGGGATCTTATCAATATATATAAACACCTGTGGGGAACTGTGTGCGGTGTAAAGGTGACTGTGCCAGACTCATCTTAGAGATGCCCAGAGAGGACAGTAGGCAATGAGCACAAACTGATTACAAAGAGGTAACCTTTTCACTAAGTCCACTGAATTTTGCATACACACCTACTCTCTCGCCAATCCAACAATACAGGATATTCTAGTAATGCATTTTATACTGCACTACCTGATAATATTTTTAAAAGCTAGTCTGAAGACTCAATCTTTTTATAGCCCTTTTCCTAGTCACTTGAGATGCTGTGCCTTTTTAGTGGGAAAAAAAGCCTGTTAAATTGAAAACAATGCTAAGTTTCTTTTAGTTGTATTTAACCACTTATAACTAAAACAGATTAACCTTAAGCACTCAGAATATCTAAGGCTATGATTTGAAATGACAGCTAATAGCAAGAACTATTGATTACATATGAAGAAGTCAGTAGGCATGTTCCACTATTAATGAGTTTCCCATTTTCTTTACATATCACAACTCCAAGGACACAAGAATACAACCCATCTGCTTTCCAGACTAGCCAAAACCTAGTATTTTCATTCTTTTTTTTTTTTCCACAGAGGGAAAACATCTATTATTCAGAGTAATCAATTGCAATTTCATTTAGAAAGCAGTAAGAACAACTACAGGAGGATTCTTAATTGAACATAGCTTCTTAAAAGAATATATGGAGCTGAACATAAAACACCTGTGTGGGTGTGTATGAACATCTTGTCTCTTGGTTACTGTGTGCCTCCGAAGGAGCTTACTGACCACAGCACTATTTCCATTTAAATTTATAAACAGCCAGTAAATTAGAAAATGTACACAATGATTACTCGTATTTATAGTTGTGCTACAGAGATGAGAAGCTCAAGGAAGTTTTCAAGTTAAATAATTTTTTACCACTGGAGTGATAAAGTTCTGACTGGATTACATGACTGAGTTTACTCCAAGGAAAACTACTGGACAGCTTGGGGTGGGAAAGACCCTTTGGTCTTGGGTTGCTTAGCTACAAATAAGAATACCCAAGAAAATCAGACCTACAGCCCACCTACCCCTGCATCCTTTGCGCACTAGTAGCCAATAGCAAACATCTATACAAAGGACAGGATAAATATATAATTACATTTCTAGAATGGTCTCTTGGTTTCCAGCTGTTCATGATTCAAAGACTTTGAATTCAGTAGCCTTCAATAGAGAGAAGCTGTCAAAGAAATCAAGTAACTTTTGTCAACAAGCTTCAGAGCAAGAATATTTTGGCATGCAGTAACAAGACTGTACTTCTGTACAACCACTGAGGTATTGCTGAGTGAAGGTAAGTGTCAACAGCACAGAAATAGAAGCAGCAGCAGACTCAGTTTGAAGGAAGAGTCAGAGACATGACCATCACATGAGCTAGTTTCCAACAATTACAGAGGAGGTTCTTGGCTCTTTTACAGCCTTGGACTGAGGAAGGTAAAGAAATAAGCATATTCCCCAGTGCTTTGGTAAGGATATTTATTCCTCCCTTCCTCTGCAACTTGAGATAAGAAACTTTTGATGATACAGGAATACACAAGAAAGAATAAAAGCATCACATAGCAGGAGTGAGACTTTAGAGGACTCTGATGTCTACCTCCTTGCAGAGATGTGAGGTAGTATTAGGAGTAGGAAAATACCTACTCAAATCAAAACCTAGTATCTGTATAAATGTTAGAGCTCTTAAACCCAAAGATGACTCCAGAGATTGTAATTGTTTTTCATGGTAATGCCATTTTAAGTTTGCAGCATTGTTTTCATATTTGTTTAGAAATTTTACTGCTATAACATAAATGGCAAGCCTTATGAGAATATTCATCTACAGACATTACTTTATTGACCCTTAACTTTTTCAACAGTTCCGTCTGTTCCAATTATTTTTCTCTCTTCCAAATACAGCTGCTATTTATTTTCCCCAGGGCTTTGTGTAAACTTCAGTTTCACAAACACTTTTCAGCTGCTATCTCCAAAGATTCCACTTCTAAATAAAATTTTCAGAACTTGCTCATTTGGAGCACTACATAGTCCAAATTAATAGCAGCTGCTGCGTTCTGAGCCCATGGGCTGCAAATAAGTGCATGAACCTGCATGTTCCAGAAGACTTAGCACCTTTGACACTTTGTTATAGCATGACCTGTGACTTTTAGTTGTTCGTTTAAATTAATATACATTCAAATCAGTCCTAGTTTTTGCACTAAGAACATTCAGCTCTGTGAACAGATAAGGTTTTGCTGTATCTCATCTTTTGCATTGACTTCAGCAGATGTTTTACATCAGATGTATCATATTGGGTCTTTTGAGTTTTTTTGATTAAACATACCTGTATTTTATCATTCTCTGGAACCTTTTTCAAGCATGAATGTGCCAATTATTCTTGAGGGAACATCTGTTCTTGGTAATTTACCTCGATTTATACTTTACTGTCAAAACAATACAATTGTAGCTGAAAAACAACCTCCATACTTAGGGAAGTATCAAGTGACATCTCCTTTCTCAAATGAATGATCTTCTTTTCTTTTTATAAATAGACATTATGCAAAAATTAGATCTACTCTCCAAACTCATCGTGGGCTTAATAGCAACTGTCCAGGTAAGTATCAACATGAGTAAGTACTACATAAGCAACTTTAAGAGGTCTCAGAGTTCTTTCTGCAATTGTAATTCAACGGAAGAGGTAGAGATTACACTCCTCACAGTCATGGAAATGAGTTATTTCCCATTGGTCTCCTAATAAACTGATTCTTAAGAATAAATACAAATAACAGAAAATGACCTCAGGAATCCTTTCGGTGAAGAGGGTCCAATTTGAGGATAAGTGGAGGTAATCAGGGAACAACAGAAAAAAATCATTGGCATCAGGGTTCCAAAAGTGGAAACTCCCTGGAGAAAACAACTTACACAAAATGCTTGTTGGATATTAATATTATATCCTTAGGACTTCTTCATATATATCATTATCACATTTTTGTCCCCTTTACAGTAAATTTAGTTGAATGAAACATATTCCTAAATTCCCAAAAGCAAGTAACATACCTACTATTGTCCAAAAATCTATATTTTTTCAGGATATTAGCCCAGCAGACATTTTAAAACAACAAATTACAAGAATATGTTAGAAACTAATGATGTCATTACAGTGACTTTTGAAGTCCTTCACTGCTCTCAGAGGAAAGGAATACTCTTGAGAAGTATTCAATCTCTTACCCCAGTGAGAACAAATTAATAAAATGAAGGCCTTACAAACTTGAGCTAAGCAGGCAAAGTAGGGTCTTTGAGGGTGTCTACTAATATAAATAGCTTTGGGGATTTTTTAATTTATTTCAAAGGCAAGCATTTTATCTGTTGGAATCTGAACTTTAATTACCTAATTACATTTACTACTTTCATTGTTTAAACTATTACTACTGGGATCCATGGTGTCCTTTTGTTTTGCAGAACATTACAGAACTAATGAAAATATTCATATTGCTCAACTTAGCAGACAATAATAAAGCAGTAAATATTTGAAGAACTAAAGCCCAAAATGCTCTTAGCAAGTTTGTGAGACAGGAATGTGGGGGATATTTTTCCAAAACCAGATAAACAATATAAAACCTCTGCAAAAATAAATGCTGCAAAACTGATTGCAAATGAGGTCATAACTGTTTATATTAACTAAAACTTATTTAAAACCAGATCATTATGATAAAAATGAAACTGAATAATACAACTGAAAACAAACTAATATTCTATATTGGAAATATGACGTTCCATTTTGGCATTACTTCACTGCTTTTATGGAAGAAAAGGGCAATCTTTGTAAATAACCACTGATAAAAGTGGCTTGTTACTTAAATAGTATTCAAAGTAAGACACAATGAAGATGCCACAATGATGGAGTTCTCAATTATATTACAATAAATTTAGCTGCTATTATCTCAGCTATAGAATTCTTTACACTCTGATAAGATCAAAATAATTGATTGGTGTGCTTCTACTAAGAATCTGAACAGCATGAGAAAGTATGTATCTGAATGTTAATAGTATGCAGACAAGTGACATTTACATAAAGATCCCCTTTCACTGGCTATTTACCTTTGGAAGGATAGGGTGTGATAGTTTGATCTGGCTTCACAAAAGCAAATAAAGCATCTCATGATGAACATAATTTTGTAGTTCAGAGAATATTTAGAGGACAGATTTTATTAACATAAATTTCAAAATGCTAAGTATCACTCACAACTTAGTCAACATGTTTACTGAATTCCACTTACTTTTCAAGTTAGGATGGAGCTGAAAGGAAAATATCAAGCTGATACTTTTACCATGCAAACTGAAGACTTGTCAGTGAACTATTTGAGCTGTGACCGCTAGGACAAGTAGGTGTTGCTAAGATGTAAAGTAGAGATAGAGACTTTTAGTAAATTACAGTTTAGAGGTGTGTGCAAATCTGACATTGGTTTCAGGTCCAAATCTCAAAAACTATTTGCAAGAGAGCAAATAAAACGATTCCATATAGAAATCTATGCTCATATTAGTAGAGGTCAAAATTTATATTGTAAAGCCTACCTAAAATGTTAAAAGTTTTTCTAAAACATGCTGTCCTTTATACTCATAAAACACTACATACTTTACAAACTATAAAGTATTAATATATTTGTATCTGAGATAGAAAAAAATTGAATTTAAAACATTATGAACTTATCACAAAGTACACATATTTATTTAATTTTAGAAAATGACTATATCAACACTAAATTTGGTGCAACAGTATGGCAAAAGCAGCTTGATATAGAGGTATGGATGACAGAGCATACCGGTGATCTAGATGATTCAGTTGTCACCTATGTTTATGTCTTTAAAGACACAACATAGGATAAGAAAGATTATTATAGTTTGTGAGAAAGCTGATATATTATAGGACTACCTTGGAACTCATATTTGTCACAAGTGTCAGTTACTACTAATGAAGAAGAAATTCATTTAAGCTAAAACTTAAGAGTTACCTTAAATCTAGACTCATTTTGGTTTTGGGTTATTATGACCTTTGTGGTGTTCATTTTTTTTGTTGTAGTTCATTCAAAACTGGTATAAATACAGTCCTAACATGCTGTATGCAACTTATTGACCCAAGTCACATATTGGGTATATTTCAATAAAATTTGTATTTTGTTACATATTTCTTTATGATGTGTCCCTGCACATGGCAGGGGGCTTGGGTGTTTATTGTCCATTCCAACCCTTTAGCATTCTATTATTCTGTGATTCTGTATTAAGTTTTTCCCAATGCAAAAAAAGTCAGCAAATACTCCCCTAATAACTAAAAACTTTTGCAGTATTATGTAGGTTACTTTTATGCAAAGATATGAATAACATTTTCCTCCACCTCGTGTAGCCAAAGGTAGCACAATAGGCAACAAAACCCTGCTCTTCAAATAGTTTCCAAAAACAGATGAAAGATGAAGAGACCCAAAGAACAGGACTTCAAGAAAAAAGAACTATCTAGGGCAGGTTAAATGTCCGTGTCGTAAATGAGACCAGTGGTTAACAAGACAAGCTGAGGATAATGATACAAATTCTGTTTAAGCACTGGATAGCAGCTCAGGTCTTGAAAGGTATGGAGTATAGGCTGAAAGAGAAGCTCCAGAATCATGAAGTAGTCACTAATGGCTAATTAACGGTCACTGAAAAAAAGCACAATCTCAAGCACTGTGAAAAGATTGCTTTTACCTTAAGAAAAGAAGCAGTGGCTAAGCAAGAGAAAATCAAAGGCACTGAAGTAGCCTGGCGAGTTTAACACACCCTGAAGCATTTTACATCCTCTAACCTAGGGAAAGACAAGAGGATTGGAACAATCTAGAAGCAAAACCATTTTATAAAAGAGTAAGATCTCAAACAGTGCAAGGGGAAGGAAAGAGAGATGGTAGAGTAGAAAAAAATATCCATTTCCATTCTAGCTTCCCTTGCAGAAAACCTCTCAAATTTCAGTCTGTCAGCTTGTTTACTAGGACCATCATTGGTAGCCATCATTACTAACACTACACTACCAACTCCATGGGATTTTACATTGACAATAAATTTAGGACACAGATGTTAAGACTGACTATGCAGAGGATTGATTGGTACTAAGAACTAATTATAGTGATAATGACAAATAATGCACAAGGGTAAGACAATAGCAACCAGTGCTGCTAATGACTGTCAGATCAGTAAAGTGGGATTGGATTATTTTTTGATTGGTTTTGTTTGTTTTGATTTTTTATTGCTGTTGCTGATTCTTAGAGTTTTCAAAAGAAGTTTAGGAGAAATAGCTAAGAAACCACAAAGTAGCACACAGTACAGGGATACACAGTCATTCCTAATCTTCAAATAATTTAAAAAGGCATGTTACTAAAAAAAAAAAATAAAAGTTGAGATGTAGAGTACACTATGATCTATCCACCGAGAAAAAAAGTATTCAAAAAAATATATTTAGCATATATATTCTAATCTTTTCTCTTCTTTCAAGTATGCACCTCTTTGAAATCCCAAAAGTAACTTCTGGGTTGGTGATATCAGTAAGTTTTATTCGAGTAACATTTGAAATAATGTTCCTACAAATCTAATATCTGATCTAGTCACCATATAAAGAAATAATATGCAGTAAAAATCAGTTACTCCACAGTCACACTCTAGGTAAGAGTGTTCTGGTATTTTGACAGAGAAAGGACCTTGTTATGAATTTTTGAGCAGATCAGACATAAGCATTTTGTGACTGATTTCTCTTAATGAGAAGATAGCCATTTGAAGAGCAAGTTATAGCTAGGAAAAAAAAAGGGGAAAAAGGAAAAAAAAAGGGGTTTTGATTGCCTATGTAACTCCAAAAAAATCAGAGCAACATTATGCCTCTAAATACTGTAAATACAATTTTGGTAAGACTGTCAGAATAACAGTAACAATAATCATTATTAAAAAACCAAAACAAACTCCACTTTTCATGTATTTATTATTGTCTTCCTGACAAACAAATCTACACCACATGCTTTCCCTTCCACTCCCAGAATTTGAGTTTTCAAGTAGACTTAAAAATATGTTGCAAACAGGCACAAGTAACCTTATAACTCATCAGTGGCCAATTTAGTGAATATCAAGACTCAAGACACTTATAGCTTGAGGTGATACTAACACCATCTTTTACTATGTGCTGTTTAGATCAGTCATTTCAAACTGAACCTTAAGTGACTCACAAGACAAGAAATATCTTTTGTACACTTGCATGATATCAAAACCCCAGGCTACTTAAAGACAGGTAGAGGACAAGTACTTAGTTCCCTGCCAGATTAGCTGAAGTGGTAAGGCTCACTACCAGAGGCCTACATACCTGTGTATACGACACATTAGTCTCCAGCATTGGCACCTGTATTCTGGAAAGCCTGAATATGACATTATGAAGAACAGGACTTAGAGTAGCTTTAACTTCAACTAAAAGACTATCAATTTTCCATCCAAAATGAAATCAGTCATATGTACAACATGTCTGAGAGAAATCTCTTTTGAAACACATCCAACCATGCATAAATATAGACACCACTTTTACCCCTTCCTAGTCTTCTGCAGCCTCCTCTAAATTCTGTGAGCTTTGAAAAGATTGTCCCTGGTGGTTTTCTGATTGGGTCTTGAATTGTCCTTCAAAAGAATCAGAAATGCTGTGTTCAGAGGGCAGCTGCCTGATTTCCCACCTTACAAAAAAGCTTTAGACTCACACCTCAAAACATGGATAGTCTTATAAAAATAAATCAAAGACTTTTGGTCTGAAGCATCTCTGAAACTGAACACACCTACTTTGGCTATTAGTGAAAACTCAAAGAGACAGATAATCATTTATGCCAAAGGTGCCAACCAGGATTTAGGTAGGGAACTGTTTAACAAGATCTGCTCAGAAAAAAAAAAAAGAGTAGCTCATGGCAATTTACACAGTAAGTCATGTATCATTCTGAAGGACTACAGAAGCTTGCTCAGTCTAGGATAAAATACAGGTGTATAGAGGAGCATCAGAACTGCTTTCAGTAATAGAGGACTCACAGCACCTGCCATCTCTTTTGATACAAAAGACAATATAGCACCAGTAACTTTTGAAATGCATGGCTGAGGGGGTTTTTGAGGTGTTTCAATAGGGACCTGTTGAAATAACAATTGACATACTCAAAGTAAAATACAAAGTACTTCAAGAAGGGCTTAGTCTTAGAACAAAAATGAGTATATAACCTTAGTTAAAGAAAATGGCTTTGTGATTTGGAAAATGTCTTTTCTCAAGTAATGTAAGGGGTTCTGAGCATAACTGAACTTACACTTGATCACAGAAGGTTCAATATATTCGAATGGAAAAATAAAAAGCAGCAATTTGAGTTATAAAATAACTCAAAACCCTTGGCGATTAGGAAAGCTCATTAAAAAACCACAAAATTTAAAAACCTCTTTGCTGAAAACTTTAATCAGTGAAAATTCATTTATCTGTTTTGTTTTTTTCTCATAGCCCATTTAGATAATGAAAAAATAGCAGCTTTATTTCCAGTAAAATGTTTGGTAAAATGTGTTTTCTACATCACTTACCTGTTTTCATTTCTAACAAGCGTTTTTTCTTCTGTTGCCTCTCTATTTTTTCTTTTTCTGCCTTCTCCTTAGCTATTTTAGCACGTCTTTGTTTTTCTTCTGCTTCCCTTCTTCTCATATTTTCTTTCACTGCTTGCTATGATAAAAAGTAATAGCATTCCATTAAAATTGAAGTCTTAGCAAAAACAAAGCTGAACCTTAAAAACAAAGGAAAAAAGCTTTCAAACCATATCCCCTAACCTTAATTTATCAAATCAAATAAGTATTTTACATTCCACATTTAGTACATTTTATTCAGAAGAGTAAGCAAATTCAGAATAAATACATTAAAAGCATACTAATTGCCCCCAAATGAGGATTATAAATTCAGCAAGAAATACATCTTAAGAATACAAGTTAATGTAGAAAGAACTCAAAATGCCTAAATCACCCTGTTCTGCAAAATTGTATGTTAACATTTGTAGTTCTAAAATAATTTCAACACTTTCTTCTTTCTCATGCTGCCACTTCACCAAGCAAAAACAAGGCTACCTGGGTAACTGTTGAATTTTTCTTATTTTTATCAACGCATGCATTAATTCACTGTGTTTATAAATTCTTGTCTTCTGGTTAATATCCATACAATATTGATTATTTTAAATTAAAAATATGTACTCTGAAACTTCCAAAGAAGCTAAAACAGAAAAGTGAGTTTCAGAGTTTTGAAATAAAAACTTTGCGTATTCAGACATTAAGCCAACAAACTGTATGACATTCCACACATTTTTACCAAAAGTATTTTAGGATTACATTTTCATTATTTTAGTGTTAGCTTTGTACACTGGTAAATTCTCAGTGCTCTGAGAATTTACATTTGCATTAGATTTAAAGTGCATTTATTCTTCATTGCAGAAAATTTCCTTTTTAAGAACACGGTTACACAAACCCTGTCTTTCATAATATATCAGTGTCCCCTCTTACATAATGGCTAACATCTTCACAAGATTTGAGGCAAAAGCTGTGGGTTTGCAGGGATAATTAATGTCTCATTTGTTTTTAGCAGAAAATATCCAGGCTGCACTCAGAAAAAAAACAATGGACTGACAAGTTTTATATAGTAAACATGAATGTGGATTACAGCAAAACTTGTACAGGCACTGTTTGTAGCATCACTGTCATAGAGAGTGACCAAAAGAAGGGAAAAGAAAAATATCACATAAAGCTTGTGAAGAAATACTTGTCTTGGATAGCTGAAGAAGAATAAGCTTTCCACCATGAGAAAATGACAATGAAATGGATTTTTTAGACAAAGCAAAACTGTACTTTGACAGTGACTACTCCAAAGACACTTCTGTCAAATTTCTTGATATAAGGGGAGGAGGGGAGATGTTTCCTACAAAATGCTAAAATTATTGATTGAATTAATTTTAAAAAATTATTTGCTGATTTTCAGACTGGGCATTCTGCAGAATAAACAACTGGATAAAATTCAAACGGGACTTGGTACTTGACAAGTACAACACTGGCAGAAATTACACACTTTCCTAACACAGTGACCAAAGAAATTCCTACTTTGCACCTACTATTTCCCCAAAAATAGTATCAGTAGAACTCAGCCTCAGACTGAAGTCATTCAAATGTATTCATTCAGATGTCTATTCTTTCCAATCACACTGAACAAGTGGGCCTGACTGGATAGATCACACCTTCATATGCAGTATGACTTGGATGCTTTGGAGTATCACACCTTGTCCTCAACCTTTCTGTAACAGGAAGTGATTTTCCTCAAATTTCTATGTCACAGTTTAAAATTTCAGGCTGATGATGTCTTGGGTACTATTTAAGACACTTCTCCAGGATAGTAGGTGCTTCTGTTCTGTCTCCTTTGAGACATCAGGTAGGCAGCTCTCCAAATTCCACTAAATGAATTAAAAATGCATCTCCCTTGACTAAAACACAAGATTAGACACTCAAACTCACATACAGATATGCCATAAGGCCAAATTCTATCCTACATGTTCCATGTGTTTTCAACATGAGGTTGAAAAGGTAAGTGAAATGCCAAGACCCAGATTTTCCAAGCTGGAGGCATTCTTGGGTTCTCTCTTGTGATTTCCAGGGTTATTTCTAATTTTTATTTAATTATTTGCATCATATAAAGGAAAAATGGAATCTAGGGAACACTTGGTTGCTCTTCTGGTTCTTGAAGTTATGTCTCTGCTGCAGAGCAACCTAGTGCTGACAGGAGTAAGGGGTTTCTATATCCTATGATTAGCCTGATTAGCCTTACTCTTGGACAGAAGAGTTGTTGCCTCACAGTGTCTTCGCTCCCTCTCCTACAACTGGAGAAAAATTCTAACCATGAGACAATTTCTTCAACATGAAAACTATCCTTCCAAGGCAAGGAATGAGCTTGTTAGCAGTACCCATGATGCTATGAAAGTACAGAGGGAGGTTAACAGACATATCTGATACCTAAGATGTTCCACTGAGTGTACCAGGAATTTGATTTCAGAAGCTAAAGCACTGAAGGCAAGACGCTTCACTCCTTTTTTTGGATCTGACCAAGTGACTGTACCCTAAATTTGGGGCTCCCAATGTGCAACTAGTTGTCGCAGCTACCAAATAACACTGAAATACGAAGTGCAGTTCAAAGTTAGCTATGAAACTGAAGTCTAGGGCTCCGGATATAAACACAGGGATTTTTAAAAACTTTTTAATACATTTTTATTAATTAAGAATAAAAAAAAATTTAAATAGGAAAATACTTCATGTAGATCGTCAACTCTGCATAACAACAAGTTGACTGAACTTCAGTCTCCCACTCCTATTGGTGATGAGTGGTCTTTTAGTTTAGGCTTCTCAATAATCCAATTATTTTTAGCACTAAATTTACAAGTCTTCGGAACTGAATTTTCTAAGATAACAATCACCTTCAGTTTCTGTCAGCAATCAAGACCAATATTGAAAAATCCTGACGATCAGCTCATTTGCCTCATGCTAGGCATCTCAAAAATCTTCTCTGAAAAGTCTCAAAACTGAGCAAGTACTCAAGATTTTGGTAAGTGTCATTGAGTGATAGCGGATTTCATGCCTTATCTACACAACTTTTTGGTATAGCCTTCAAACTGTGCTCTGCAAGACAGAATTATTAATTTTCTTCAAGGTTTCCTCTATCATGATCATCAATAATACCTGTTTTGAAGCATTAATTAATCAATCTTTATGACACTGCTGTGAAGTAGAGGCTAGCATCACTGCTGATTTTTCAGACATGGAGAAGAAATATGGGAAAATTAATGCAAAGCACAACCACTTCCTTAGAGTCTCCAACTCAACATGAACCTAAGTGTTTAGAATTCTACAACATTTACATGGGAGGTATGGTTTAAACATCAGAAATTAAAGTAATGCAACTATTTTGTAATATTAATTAATTCTGAAATCAGAGTACCGAGTTTCATATTAGGGACTGATCAAGTTAGGAAAACAAAATCAATGCCCCTGTTGAAAAATATGGCATATGTAACTTGCCAAGGAAAATTATTGCAATTGAGTAATTTCTAGGCTTTTATTTGTTAAACTCTTAAGTAGCAAAGGCTTAGTAATCATTACATGTTCCAAATGGTTGCTAAATATGGGTTCCAGTTTAAGTCCTTTCCTCAAAACTGATGGACATATGAATTTCAAACTGTGTCTCAATTTCTGTGAAAGAAGTAATTTTCTCTGCCTATATCTTCAGACCTGTCTGAAAACATCAAAAAACCCAACCAAACAAGACTGGGAAACATGCAAGAGACCTAAATAAGTGTGTTGTAGTAAGTGTCAGGCTGCAATGAGGAATAGGTGGCAAAATGACTACATGAATCTTTCTACAGATCTATAGGCATTAGTTGGATCACTCCTCCAGATTTTGTCACAAAACTCATGCTCATACAATATTCCTGCAGGAGTGTAGTCAGTAAGTTAATCTACATAATCATAACAAGCCAGATGTGACACAAATCAACTTATTATCCAAATTCCTACATATAGATAAGGCTACAAAATATAACTTCTAAGAAACATTAGGCATAAAATAAACATATTGTACCATGAACATCATCCTGAAGTTGTTTAGGTCTGTTAAAAACTCCTCCACCGAAACTTTCTTCAGGTCAATGGCATAATACCCCATCACGTTCTGATACAGTTTTTCCATGTTCTCATGCATCCGTGAAAGTTTCTGAAAATCTTCTTTGGCATGAACTAGGAAGCTGTACACTGCTGTTAAGGCTGCAAGAATACTCAATGAATCCAGTCAAACACACTGCTTTTACTTAACATTGATTTGTACGCCATACACATTTTTTATTTCATCAAATAAGGACCAAAAGAATTCCGTGTTGTATATGCTTCCTAGTATTTACTGTATATACTAGGCCTGTGAATGAATTCAGGGACTTTTGTCAAAATATCTCAACTACTTTAAATTTAAAGATTATTCAATTACTAAATAATTTCTTATGAAATTAAATGAAATGTATGTAAATAATCTAACTTCAAGCACCCATGTAGTTTATTTAGTATGTCTCCTTATTGAAGCTAAACATCTAGGTATATAAATTACAACTTCCATGGAATTTAATAATTAATTTAATAATTAACCAGAATACTTCACCAATAAATAGTATTGTTCCTAGTAAAATTTAGAGTAAAAATGGAAATATTGATAAACAGTATTAACAGCAAAAACCACAAAAAATAAAAAACTTCATCATAACAGCAACCCATTTACTTCTGTTCCTGGAGGCTGCATCAGGTATTTATGCTTTTTCTAAGGCTATTTACAATGTCTATACAACTTAATTAAATTAGAGGTGAAAACAATAAAACTATTTATATAAAAGATAAACCATTTATAAACAGCATCAAAATATTGCATAATACAAATGAAATAAAAATCCCTATGTTTATTCAGGACTTCCGATAATGTAGTTTGCCAAAGAAGCTCAAAGACAAAATATTCTACACATAGTCATTTCCATATGTTGGGCAACTTCACGATGTGTGTAATGGAATGATAGGTAAACAAATATTTATGTTCCATTGTTTACCTGCTGTAATACACACTACAAAACACAAGAAACAGCCATTTTGTCTTTACTCTGAATTGTCCACCTCAACTACTGCAAAAGTGGATTTACTGTGTTTGTACACTTTCTACTACAGATTAAATACACCATGGTCATTTTATGAAGCACAGCATTTTTAATCAAGTGCATGAAAATCTAGACCAACAGAATAGCACAGAACGTGGCACTTTTTCTTAATGAACCTCATACCACTGGACTCAGTCCATCGATCCAGGCTTCACAGATCCCTCTGCAGAGCCTTTCTATTGCCAGCAGATCAACACTCCCACCCAATTTGGTGTCACTCGCGAACTTGCTTGAGGGTGCACTCAATCCCGCTGTCCAGACCACTGACTTAGGTTTTAACTTTGATATTTCCTGTAGCTTGTTAAGTGCCATAAGCTACCACTCTCTTATGCTACAACACACATAACAAAGCCTCTCTAGCTTGCTCTCCAAGGACTCCCAGACTGTCCTAGGCCCAAAAGTGTAAACCTTCATCTTGGGTGGGGGGGTAAGCTTGGGGAAATTACATCATTAGCTAAACCTTTAATTGGCGAATTTATGCTGATATGCAAATGGACCAAACCTATAAAAATGTGAAGAACTTGTGACCTGTTGTCCATCTGGGGATCCACTGAGACAGGGGAGCCTCTGGACCCCCACAGTGTACCTTTGAAAGCCTTTGAAAAAAATACCTCCTTTATTCCCTTATTCCTGTCTAGGCTCTGTTTTTAGGTAGCCATTTAAGGCATCACCATCAATAAAGATGCTGAACAGGACAGGCCCCAATACTGAGCCCTGGGGAACTCCACTAGTGACCAGTACATATGAGCAATTTACTGCTGGATGACTGTTTTCACTCTTCAGGATTTTTGCAATGCACTCCTTTTTTTAGTTTTGTTTAGAGTGGAATTCCATTTCAGTTTCACTATGAAGTGTCCTTCTGGTTTGCTAAGGTCGCTTTAAAAACAGCAAGTAAGAAGTTCATGGTTTTCTTTTTATTATTTAGAATCCAGGCCAGAAATTCACACAATAATGATCTCAGATATGTGCAGGAAGGGAGAAATAATGCACTTTCACAATATTCTAATTAGTCACTAATGGCTACTAGCTGATTCTGTAAGTACAGAACAGCCTCTACTATGACAGTCTTGTAAAAAAGGACTATCGAAAGTCAAGATTTCAACAATTTAAAAAGATACATCTTTCATCACCCCTCAACCATCTAATTTCAGACTTTCCCAACACGGCTCTTTTTCCAGTACAAGCTTATTTTCATGCTTTTAGTAACTTCACAAGATGCAGCTCATAAGCAGCTTCAGACTGCCTGTGCTGACTGGCTGGCAACAGCTCAAAGAGAACTGATGTTGCCAACCCTCTTTTCTTCTGCATCAATTTGAATCTCCTTTACTTAGCTCCCAAGATGAGCATAGTACACAGAAAACTGATCTTTAGATTTGAGATTCTTAAAAATTATTAAAATTCTAAAAAAGCCATTGGTAGGAAAGCAAAGAAAGTTGATGAGAGGTTTGTCTATAATGCTGCACAAGGACTATATAAAAAAGATTATGAGAAACAAGACATGGCAAAACACAAACTAAGACCATCAAAAGAAATGTCACCAGTTCACAAAAACACAAACAAACCAAAATAATAAAAAAGAATGAAACTAGAAAAAAGAATTCCTACATGTGATTTACTTTTGATCCTAAAATTTAGGATACTTATTATCTGTGATTCTTGAATTATTAACAGATCCCATGAAAAAATTTTGTTTTTTGCAATTATGAGGCTGCTTATTTCCACAGAGTGAAGGGTAAAGGAAAAATAGATAAACTGGTTTTTCTGTCTCTATGTATAAGTGCCAAATATTAAACATTCCAGTATTTTCAGTTTTCTAGGAAGCAAAAACAAACAAAAAAATGAAGAAATTATCAGTAAAATGTAGACTTCATCTTGTACATGCCAGACAATATCCTGAAAACTTGGGGAGTGGGACAGGTGGGAGAAAATTTCTGATATTCTTCAAGACACAGCTAAATTACAGCTATGTTAATAGAGTTCATATAAGTTTATTTTATACTGTCAAAAATTGACTTCCCTTGAATATCTGATGCATAATTTTAAACACAAAATACAGTATTCTGGCAAGATGTTTTGCTATCTAGTATTTCAGTGCCAGATACAATGAATCCTGAGATTTTTATTTTCCATCTGGTGCATTATGGGATATCCCTAAGCTCTTGGCATTCTACTGAGACTGTGCTTCAATTTAGGTATTTTTAATAACTCCTCTTCCTTTTCTCCTTAAATATGGCTTTTGTTAGCTGGCTCTAACTAAACTGGAAACAACAGGGAATACTACTGAGTACAGCAATCCCAACTGTAATTATTATGAACAGGTTGATACATATGCATTATCAACTACACAATTCATTGGTTTTGGATGAATGAAGACAGAAGGACAGCTGAGCTGCAACACAGGTGGGAAGAAAACGAAATCAAGAACTTCGGTATATGTTAACTTCTTCTGAAGTGGCTTCACTTCATGGACTGTCTTTTTGGAATCACTAGACTACAGAACATTCAGCTAATTAATGTAACAAGGAAAGCAGTGCATGGCTGAGACAAGTTTAAGATCTGTGGCAAAATTTCTAACTGCTGTATGTTTGGTCTTGCATATTCTGGCAGCTCTTTTCATAGTGAATTGCTTGTCTGAAGTTTATACTGATTGTAATATATTGTGGTATATAAAATAGTAATATAGTGCAGCATATCAAGCCGAGTAAAAGCAGCTGTTACCCTAGAAAAGAATGAATAACGTTAATCTCTATCAAACATTTCCTTAAAAGACCTCAATATTCACTTATTTTTTAGCAGAATCTTCAAAAGGGAACTGAGACCGCAGTTTCCACAAAACACGGTAAACCTTTTAAAGACTGATGCAAAAAGACTTCGAGGTCACTTCAAACCATTTCAATAAATGATTTTCTATTAAGAGCAAGTGGTGTGAATGCTGTAGGGCTCTGTTAAGGATTTCCCACATTTTGGGAAAATAGTTGCAATTGTCTGAAAAATACATGTCAGAGAGACTTCTTTCTATATACATACACCATGGTTCAACAGAAAAATTCTGCATCCGAATATAAGACTTCAAGACACACATAGAAATGTTTAGATTTTTAAATTAGTACCTTCTGAAGAGTACTTGTCAAATAATGCCTTTTCTTTGATTCACTCCTACTTACCTCTGTTATAACACTAAAACAAATTGGCAGGTATTTGTATCACACAAAGCTGCTGCATTCACTGTGTATATATCATACATTACGAGAAAAAACAGTGCTAGCTGGTTTTAAGTCCAGACCAGATACTAAAAGAATTACAGACATTAATTAAATTTACATTGGTTGCCAAAGCCCGATCTCATTACTTGTCCACACAATTAACATCTTGATGCTTTCTCAAAGAGCAACACACAACCTTTTTTTACCTGAAGAACTGTAATCTTCAAAATCCTTAGGATGCAAGGACATCTTACAGATTCAGTTTATGTTGCACAGGGGAACTTCAAACTATGAGGTCAATTAAGTAACCAACAGTTTGGAGATAGTAAGTAGTCCCTCCCTGCAGTTGAAATGGGTTTCTTCTACCTCATTTGGTAGTGAGGGCTCTGACTCATTTAAGTGCTGTTTCTTCCTTCCCTTTCTGCAATGTCAACAAATCAAATTAAATGGCAAAGGAACAGCAAATTGATCAAAAGAAAGGACTTTTTTCCCAGCTGAAAGACAGCAATCAACTGATTGTCTCTCAAGTATTAGTTCCATAAGTTTCTGTAAAAGAACACCATCAACACTACTTTTATCAGTAAGCTCAAACTTTCTCAGCTGCTGCTTGGAAAATCACAAGATGGGAGCTGTACTGATAAAGAGCATGTTGACTAAATCACTTAATTAAACTTTTAATATGCAATTTAAATACTCTCCATAAACCAACTAAATTTTTATTTTGAACGTACAAGTGTATTTTGTTCACTGCGCTTTTTATGGAACATTTCACTCGATGGATTTAATACGTTAGATCAATATCAATTCAATATTCTTTGACTTTCCTAATTAAAGGAAACAGAAGAATTGCGATAATAACTATTTCTTTTCAGCTAGCATACACATGATGGCTCACAAATTAACACAATCTAATATATAGGAGAAATATTCGTAATTACAGACTTTGTCAATAAAAGAGTGAACCAACTGTGAATATCTCTGACTTCCTAAAGAAACAAGAATGCTAATCAGTTCATTAGGGGGCTTTGGGTTGTGATATTTAGCGACAGGATGTAATAGCCTGCTTGTCCATGGAGCTTAATTGTACTCAGGATGAAAAATTATTTTCAACAAAGCACTATCCTTCCTTTTTCACATTTCCTGCTGGTTTCTTTTCATGAGCTGCATGCTTTTCAAGACATCAGCACCATTCAGATTTCCTTGTCATAGGAATAAAAGTAAAGACGGGTCCAGGTTTCATCATGCTGTGCAGGATTATCTAACCTTTACATCAAACCTTTTCTGCTTCGTAATTTATTGAAGTTCCTATTTTTCTAACAGTGAGCTGCTTTAATTAGGTGTGTTCACAGACATGACTAGAAACCATATGCAACTATGCTGTCCAGAAATTGCTGTCTGTCTGCTGGGTCAGGCAGTAGGTGAGGGCAAACTACTTTGTTCATAATATTTACTATTCAAAATATTCTATTTGAATAGTCTAATACAATGAAATATATAGTATGGCTGCTGTAAGGACAAATAGAGTGCAGCTGCCTGTCTCAAACACTCTTTAGGCCTCAGAAGGACTTCGCCATGAGAAAAGCACAGAAGGGAGCGACAGGATGTTTCTTACTCCAGGCCTGCCAGAAGTGAGACCTGAGTAGCACATCCAGACAAAAATTCCCGCTGAGGCAAACTGTGTAAAGAAGCAACTGCAAATACACATATCACTGGTCACACAAAGATCACCCCAAGTTATAGGAATGGAAACAGATGGAAAACTGTGACCAAAGAAGATGCCCCTCCCCAAATCTACCTCCTAGGGATTAATAAATTAAGACACTGTGACAGGAAATCAAGGTAAGATAAAGGTGGTACTATTGTCTGAGTATTATCTCAGACCCAGGGGTAGGTTAACAGAGCTGGGAGAGAAGAATGGATCACTGATAATGCACATAATTTATGGTCCACAAGGAAATCAAACTCAGCAACTGTGCTGAAATCAGCTCCTGACTGGGTAAAAGGTAATTCTGGCAGGGGAAGATCAGAACCCACCGAACCAAGAAACACACCAACTCAAAGGAGGAGAAAGACTGAGCACAGGGCTAACTAGCATTAGAAGCACAGGAATCATTTAACCAATACAGTAAGAGAACTCTGTAGCCAATGAGTATTAATTCCTTTGTTTGCTAAAATGTAAGAATAGTGAAAAGTTTTGAACCACCTCAGAATACACCACCACCAAGAAGCCCAGGGTGAAGAAAGACCAACAGCATGCTACCGGATCCACATGTGGGGACTATCTCCTGCTTTACATCTCCCTCCCTTTGCCCCCATCCACCGCATTTACTGTTAAATAAAATGTGTATTATTGACTTCAGCATATAGTCTCAGGTCACTAATCAGATATTGACAGTTGTTTTTACCTGAACTGATTTATTTTAAGTAAGACCAAATATTTATTTTGCCTGTTTCTGACAACAGTCAATACTCGACAATTAGGAAAAACAAGGAGGAAAGGCAACTTGGCAAATATAGCGCGGTAATTCAAGTGACGTAGTATTCAGTTTCTAGCAGCCTGCATGTTAGTCCTTCTGAGCTAAACTTACTCTGGACTACTGTGCTTAATAGTTTCTGGCATACAAACTTTACCTACCTATCTAAGCCTTATATGAAATTCATTCATGTTTTCAGTTTAATTGTCTGTTGTCCAAGAAAACATTTCTGTTAGTATGGTTTAACCTGCTGGACAGTATTTCACATGGGATGAACCCATGATTATGTAAAGACACAAAGAATATATTTGTCACTTTCCTTCCGTAGGGACACAAAATTACAAGTATTTTTACTGTATTGTCCTAACTTTTTTGATTTTCCACCATCGGAGTATTACTCTATTAAACCATCCCATATGCATAACCTACTGCCAATTGCTGCTCATCGCCACCATTCTCTGCCACATCACCAGGTATACACTACACTTTTTGAGATGCGGTAATGGAAGAACTGATGATGTAAGAGTATTGCTGCTTTTTATAGTATCTTAGTGTTAACGTTTTCTGCTTGCTCTCAACTGCATTTGTTCCCAGTTGTTCTAATACAGTGTTTCTTTTTCAGATCTATTAATCTACAAGCACTGAAGTTCACTTGCTGCTTTGTCAGCACCTGCCAGTATCTCCCTTATTTTTTCCAAAGATGTTAATCCAGGAAAAAAGTAATCAAACCACTTTTTAACCTAAGAAATTTCTTTCCTCAAAAGTCTTCGTTAAAACACTCTGCTGAAACATGGATGGAAATTCAGTTATGTTCTACTGACTTATATTTATCTGCATGCTGCAGTAGACCTGCAAAGGATGCTTTCTCTTTACAAAACACACAATGACTCTCCTCCATCACATTTTATCTCCAATAAATATATGTTCATTTTGTATTTAGTCTCCATCAGTTTTCTTGGTAAAGAAGCACGACTTACAGACCCTCTCTGTAGACCTTCTAAAAAGCTTCTTTTCAGCTTTGACCTGATCTAGTGAAAAGTGCTCCTGCCCACAGCAGAGGGTTTGAAACCAGATGATCCTTGAGGATCCTTCCAACCCAAATTATTCTACAATTCCTCAATTCTATGATTCCTTTGTGTCTTCAGCTAGTTTAGTTCATGTAAGAATCTGTAGTCCATTAAGTCCACATCTGAGTTAATTCTGAATTTTTTTCAAGTGTTTTGTCACCACTGTTTACTCCTGGGGATTTACTGCTATTTATTTTATATTAAGAAAAAGAATTCTACTGATTCCTTAATTTAACATCATCCTTCCATTTAAAATATTGCACAGTAGGGTCAACTGAAGTTCTCCCTAGAAAAAACTGATGCAAAGAACAGATTTAACTTTATGGCTATGATTTATCTTCTTGGCAGGCATTGATAATCCATGTCTTCTCTGGCAGGATTAGAGCTTTTGAGGTGACTGAAAAAGACAAGGTGTAGATCCTTCTTTGTATTTCCTAAGATGATCACTATCCCTTTTAAGTGATCAGTAAACTGCTCTAATGGTCTTCATATATGGGGATGAAATTTCAAACCCTGAAAAAGTTATGCTGTTCTTTGACAAGGTCTGCCTACTTACTCTGTCTTAAATACAATTTATAACCTTTTATCACAGCATTCCACTCACTTTTGGCATGAAGTTTCATAAATGCCCAAAATGTCAGTAACACAAAGGGAAAAAAGGCATCCTACATAATCATTTTTGGATTTTAGATGTTTGGTATTAGCATATAAGTACATCTTTATTCATCAACTTTTCTCTTGTTCCTCTTCTTAAATTTTTGGGAGGATTCACTCATTCTCAACTGAATTTTGCTAATTTTTTTCTTATCTTTTTTATAACTACATATCCAAGGAAAGCTGTATACTATCTGTTCCTTCAAAACCTAATCCTTAGCTAAAAAATGCAAAAAGTTAAGAGGGTATTCGAAGTGCCTGCATCATGACTATTTTGGATAGATGATTGCTGTGGGTTCCTTCCAGTTGAAATAGTCTATTCTATTTTAACAGATTAAGAAGGGCCGGTACTTTTTCATAGTTTAGATTTTTTAAAAATGCTTCCCATTCCTAACTTTCTAGACTAAATATAACTTTCCAAATAAAGCACGGACTTGGTAAGTCCTAGCAATATTGTCCAAAAGCTCTCATGGATGTATTTTCCTCTAACTTCCTGACAATATTTTATCTCTTGCCTTCAGGACCCATCTCCTAGTTCTCCTATTACACTATCAGTTTCTTCAGGGACCAAACTTATGTTTCGTACCATAGACACACTACTGTATATAGGTGAAATTTTATAAAATGAAACCCTTTCTGCCTTTGTAAAATCAGGCTTAGGCCTGTTGCTCTGGCTGGAGAAAGACCATGAGAAAAGCCCAGGAGAAGAAAAACAATAAGTTTTTACTCATGTAAATGTAGTATCAACAGAAGCAAGAAAGTTAAACAATAGAAGGAGAAAAATAGCAAGATAGCTGCACCTGGTAATTTTCTGAATGCTTATGCTCTAAGTAGCCAATTGTAGTATACTGTAGTTAACAATAGCTAATGAATCTACTGTAGTAATTTAGTAGCCAATAATCATGTAACACAAATGATAACATCCAAAAGTCTATAAAAAGAAGCTGCTTTGTTTAATAAAGACTTTTTTACACATTGTCCAAGGCACTGTCTGTGTGTGTTGTGTCTGCCCCAACAGCGACAACACACCATGCTGGTGGTACAATATATCTCCCAGAAACACATTGAGCTGGGAAAAAAAGGCATCACCACCAACAATAAACAGAACAACCTCAACAACAAAATACCCAACCTAACAAAAAATTAGTAATGACACTGGAAGGTTAAGATAACCCACAGCGGCAAGAGAAGGCCTGAAGCTAAGTTGCAAACACTTAGGTTGCAGCGAATCTAATGACGACAGAACTGGCCCTAAGACAGGAACAACCAGTACATCCACTCAGCCTCAGGGTCACTTGCCATGTCTTGTGTAATAGGATGAGATGAAGTAAAAGGACTGTGTCCTGAGTCCCCCTGCCTTTGTACCTAACAAAACAGTCTTACAGCTAGGTAACAACCTAACAATGCCTGCAGAGCAAATTTCAATCTGTCTGCTCCTATTTCTGCTTTCAGATTAGTCTTGGTGCCAAGCATATATGGCCAACATTAGCTAAAAGAATTGGGTTTTTTCCTGTTTAATTAATTGTCTTTATGTCACTAGGTGTTCTTATGAAAGGCAGTGAAGTTGGCTCCGTGATTTGGAAAAAATAGTGAGAAAAGGAATTTTGGCAAAAATAACACTAGAAAACAGTTTTCATGGGCTATGAATCTCATTTTTGAAATAAGAGAAATCTTCTGTTTCTGTGGTTCTATGTATAAAAACATTCACAATGGTAATGAATACTCTAGAAAACAAAGAGACACAGGGTGACAGACATCTTTCTAAAAGACTCTGATATAAAAATACCATGTAACACTAGAGTACTTAACATTCCCATTATAACTTCTTTTCACAAAGTTAAGAAACTCATATACAGTGTAAAACCTGATAGTAAGCCTTTTTTTTCTCATTCATTCCACTTCAGAGGAACCCTTTAACTGGAATGCTCATGTATTTGATTTTTGAGAGGAAAGAAGTTATATTTTTCAAAAATACATGCTACAAACTAGACAGAAGTTATGCAAAGAAATTTCAAATTTAAAGCAATGCAGTTAAACTATTTGGGGATTCTTCTTTTGTTATGTTTTTTAAGAGTGCTCTAAAGGATATCGACATTTTTGCTACAAACTTATCGTGCTTATCTTCAGGAACTGGAAAAGTCTGCAAATCCTTCTCAAGCTGTTGAAGTTGCCTCTCCATATGCTTAAGGCTCTTCTCCAGGTTTTCTGCTGAGACTAAAATACATAACATTCATTCTGTTAACATGTTAATCAAAAACCATTGCTTTCAAAATACACAAATTAAAACCTTACCCAAGTCACCATACCACACGGTTAATTCTGAAATTAAAGCACCCTGAACAAATTACAATGCAAGATGAGGAGGTCATTCTACAATGTTCAGCTCCCCCCACTTATGCAGATTCCTTATTCTGATTAGATGTATGCTGTTTGAATGCTGTATTTTCATTTGTTTTTATGCTCAAGGTTTTGAATTGCAAATAACGCCTTGTTTTAAATGACCTGAGATACACATATGCCTGTCTGTCTCTTCTGTTTAACCAAAGGACAAGTTTTCAAGATATTTGACCACAAAGCTTTTTGCCATCTCATTTGGTTAAAACAGAAAATATAAACATTCGTATGGAAGATCATGAAGAAAATAAGATTCTCAAACACAGAAAATGGGGTATTAAACACCTATGCATGAAACCTAAACCTCAATTCTCCAGTTTAAAAGCATTATGTGAGGTAAAAAACACAACAGAGTTTGTCAGAGCAAAAGTGCTTGACAAGTACTTGAAAGGGTACAAGAGAGCAACACATGGACTTAGGAAAAAGAAAGGAGTGGCGCTGAAACATCAGGGAGGGATTTATAGAAGGATGTAGAAAAAGTGCAAATTTTCTTTGCCAGGAAAACAGAAACACAACTTTCATCCATTTGAAGTGATGCATGTAAAGTTGAAAGTTTGATCTGAAAATAGTTGATTGAAATATCAAGATGACTAGAGTAATCTGAGGAGAACGTGTTAGGGTTTATTCTGTCTTAGATCTATATTATTGCTGTCAGTTAAAACTTACTTCTGATTATTTATGAAGTCAACTTTAGTTCAGTTTGATAGGAGTAATATATAAAGATGTAAGAACATACTGTGAATTCCAGTCTAATGACCTTTTTTTTTCTTTGTAATTATTTATTTCATTCATAATATACTGTATCTATAAAGGTATAGTTACCTGCATCTTCATCTTTAAAAAAAACTCATTGTAGAAAGTCTTCATCCCTATGTTACTAAGATCTGTTAGTGGATCCATAATTTCATCTACCAAATAGTTTTGTGAGAGAAAATATAAAATACATAGAATAAACACATCCTTCTCTGATAAAAGCCTGACAGAGTCCCCAAATGACCAGAGTAAAATGCTGCACAGTAACTACAATCCCATTCATAGCAGAAAGGTTAACACAACTCTAAAATGATCCATGGTAATGCCATAAACTGCTTCAAAATCACCATTTTTAAAAGCCTCTGGTTACTCAAAAAAATAGTTTCTCAATTCTATGTTAGACTTGCAGATTTTCACGCAGCGATTGGTAAGCCCAAATCAACACCAGTTAGGTCAGTTGGCTTCAGTAGTTAAAAAACTGCTTTGCCTGGGGAGCATAGCTAAATTAGAGGCTGACAATATTGACTAAGACGTGTTTCAGTCTTCACTAGTCCCAGAAACAAACCTGATTTTAATAGAAAGTCATACTTCTGCTGTCATGAGAAGCATCTGAGGGTTAGGCACATGCCATTTTAAATCATTGATTTACTTAGAAAGCTGCTACGAAACACAATTACAACAACTTGTGCCTAATGTAATTATTGATAGGACTCTTTACAAGACCATTCATCTTACATAAAGAGTTCATAGTATAAATTATATATGTGACATATACATATAGTATGTATAGTACCTAATGTCAAAATCATGAGAGCTGGCAAGTAACACAGATTTAAAAACAATACAAAAGCTCAACCCACAAAAAAATCCTCTACACCAACTGCATGTAGCAGCTGAGTAACAGCTACACTATTTCACCCAGATGAGAAATGCAGCAAAATAACTGAGTGCCTAGAGCTGATTAACAGGTTCTATACAGAAGGTTTTCAAGCTCTTGCTTCCAGCAAAGCCTATTTTTCACTCTAGTACTTCGGTTTTTTTGACACTGAACATTTACATATTTGATCAAGAATCTTTATATCTCTATTTTGTCCTGAAGAGGTTTTTTACCTCTGTCATGACCTTAGATTGTTCTTGAACTTAGGATTTCAGCAAGTCTTTGCTTTTAGCAGTACAAAACTATTAGATAAATTTTCCTTTACAACTGTATTTCTAATGATAGCCTCAAGTAAAGGCTAGTTCACAATATGCTGCTATGAAGTTTAGTACAGTTGTCTTTGCTGCTTTCAATTTAGTGAAAACAGATTAAAAAAAAATCAAACCTCCAAACATAATCAGCTCTTCCAAAAAAAGATTATATAAAATACTTGCCAACATTTTCTTGTGTCCCTCTAAAAGGCATGGTATAAAATCTGAAAGGACATAGAAGAATGGCAGAAAAGGGGAAAAACTCTTTAACCCCTAATCCTGGAAGGATTCAGAAATAAACCCAAGCCAAACTGAAGTACACAACTCATACGCTAGCTAAAAGACAATGTCAAACCCTGGGGTTTTGAATGTTAGCAAGCTCACAAAAACAAGTTGTTCACTGAATACAACATGTTACTCACATGTTAGGCACGTGTGCCTAAACAATATCCTACGTACACCCAATCATACCCCCTAAACTCTCAAAGTTCTCTTCCAAAATGGCTCCTGCTATTTTTGCAAGCAATAATTAGATTTCCCACCATCTGCTTTTCATGGTTGAAACAACTTCATTCTTAGGGCTTCCTCTTCTGAATCTGGTTTTCTAATATCACAATTATTCCGGAAGCCTCTTCAACTGCTTCTGTTTTCAAATATTTCTGCACAGTATTTCAGGTGATGACTCACCAGCCCTTTAATTTTTGCATTACAATTTCTCCAGTTCTTCTGGGAATACCTTATCTGATTAACTTACAATAAAATATGCTTTTTTTCTTGACCAAAGCCCTTATTACAGTATCAAGATGCATGATCTTGTACTTCATGCTATTGATTTTAATTTCTTTTATTCTGCTTCCTCAGGATCACTCAGTGATGGCAACCCAATACCCCTCTCATTGGGCAAACTATCTCTAACCCTGTGTCAGACACGCTCACTGGTGCAATACCAAAATTTTCTTTTTTTTTTTTTGGCCATGTTCCTTTTAAGACAGTACTTGGTTTCTTCTACTTTTTATTCTAATGAATATTCTCCCATTGTACATAATATCAAGTGCTTTACTGAAGTCAACATGGATGTCATAGGATTGAAAAAAAAGACAAAAATTAATAACCAAAGATAGCAATAAATTCATTTTCATTTTAGGCTACTCTCATTAACCTCTATTGTGGATTATTCTTTCCTCTATAACTTATCAATGAAGTCAAATAAAGAGATACGGAATTAATCAAGTCACTCTTTTTTCAGTTTCTTAAATATTTTATAGTAACACAACATTACTACAGCCAAACATTACACAACATTACACAGCAAAACTCGGTAAAAAATGTACTTACTAAACTTCTAGTTTTATCTCAGCTACCTCAGGATGCAGAATATGAAACTGGTGTTCACAGTATGAGAATACGGCACTATGATTTTTTTTCTTCCAACAAATTTTGTAGGGACTTTGTGCTCCCCTCTCACCTGTCCCCAGATCAATATTTTTTCTTAAAAATAAAACAATATTTCATCTAGCTTTGAAATGATACCTGTTTAATCTCAAATACTAGAAATAACTCTCCAAAGTGAAGCAATACTTGCATGGTCTCTCATTTCTATTGCTGTAAACATTTTGTTACTTTTTGCATCTGTTGGTATTTCAGACATCTTATGTGCCCACCCTGTATGACAATTTGCTTGGTTGTTGCCATCTCCTTATCATGATGTTCTTCCTCTTGCCTACAGGTACTTTGCTTCCCTTGTGCTATAATGGCCCCTTTATTCTGAGAGAGTGACAAATCTCTAGCCTGATACAGAAAATTACACCATATTATTTTTTAAAATTCTGGAAATATACTATTGGTTTTGCCATGTGAAAATCACACTGGGCTGATTGAGTTTACTGAGTAATTCTCTAAAATTGTCATCATATTACTAATGCAGCTTTTAAAAGTGAAGTTAAATGACAAAATATAAGCCCAAAAAAGCCCAATAACCAACAAGAAAAAGCCCATACTTGTGTCCCAATACAGCAAGAGTTGTTGATCCATTACAAGTATAGACAGCAGTGCAAAAAACCATGAATAAATATAAAATCGAAGAAATATTCAAAGGTTTACTTTAAACCACATCACTCTGAATTTCCCTCTTCAAATATTCAATGCTCCTGGTATGCTGCTTTAAATACTGGAGTGGCACATTTTTGTCTTAAATGGTTCATTTCCAGTAAATAGATACAAATTTTTAGTCTAAGATTTTCAAGGTTAAAAGCCAACTTATTTTCAAATAATTAAAAAAAAAACCAAACCAGTAGCCACAAAATAAAAAGCTTTTTCAGTCTTGTGAAAGAATCTCTTTCATACAACTTAGAACTGGAAATAGACTTCTAACCTAAGAATTGCATTAATGGGCAAATATTTACGTTGCAACTTCCTCTATTGCTTAGTACTCTACCATGTTGCAAAATTAGTGGCTAAAACCATTAAATACTTTCTCAGTCTTGACTTCAAACAGCAAGAAAAAGAGATGACTTTAATAAACTTTTTCTTCCTTTTAAACAGCAGCATCTCAATCCTCTTTTTCCCGAGGGAATTCTTTGTCATCACCTTGCTATACTTCAGTATTTATTTTAAGGCTTTACAGTTAATATTTCTCGTTTGAAAGCCAAATCAAATCAAAACTTCAACTCCTATTACTCTTAAGCCATAAAATTTTGTGTTTTCTCTTTTGAGCGTCATTTATATAGTCATCATTATGACCAATCTATCTCTGTCTTTAAGATTACAGTTGCTTTTTTTCCACCAAGAAACGTATTTTTTTCACATAAGGAATGCTCAGTTCGTTTGGTTGCCTCTAGACTAACTTGTGTTAGAGTATTCACTAGCTAAGGAAAAAACACATGGCTTCTCACTGCATAAAGGAGGTTATAAGATACATTTGATACTTTTCTAGGGTGGTGTCTTTATATGTAGCCAAGTGGTTCAGAGGACAAGAAATTAAAAGTTCTCAAAGCTGCAAGGTGATTTTCCAGTCAGCGGACTTGTCAAAATTGACTTCTCGTTTGGTAGTAAGACTCCTGACTACAATTTATAGCCATTGTTCTTCAAAATGATCACTTGAGGTAGAGAAATCCCATAAATATAACACTAAAAAAATGGGAAATTAACTTTGCATTTTAAAAAAGGAACTCTCAAGAAAGAAAAAAACAAACCTAAGATAAAAATGTTTCCCAAATATGTGAGCTGTTAGCTCCAAATATTTCTTGAGGTAGATTTCTGAATGGGCTACAATTCCATTAAATCATAGAATAGTTTGGGTTTGAAGGGACCTTCGATATTCTAGTTTCAACCCCCCTGCCATGGGCAGGGACACCTTCTGCTATATCAGGCTGCTCAAAGCTCCATCCTGCCTGATCTTTAACACCTCTGGGAATGCGGAGTCCACAACCTCTCTGCGCCATCTATTCCAGTGAGTCACAAGCCTCACTGTGAAGAATTTCTTTCTAATATCTAATCTAAATCTGCCCTATTCCAGCTTAAGGCCATCCCTCCTTGCCCCATCTCTAAATGCCCTTGTCAAAAATTCCCTCTCCAACTCTCTTGTTGGAGAACCCTTTAGGTAGAAGAAGGTGCAATAAAAGCCTCTCTGGAACCTTCTCTCCTCCAGGCTGAACAGCCCCAACCCTCAGCCTGTCTTCACAAAAAGAGGTACTCCAGCCCCCTAATAATCTTCATGGTCCTCCTCTGGACTCACTCCAACAGGTCCATGTTCTTATGTTGGAGGCCCCAGAGCTGGACACAGAATTCCAGGTGGGGTATCATAAGAACAAAGTAGAATGGCAGAATCACCTCCCTTGACCTCCACCACACCTCTTTTGATGCAGCTCATCTTACATCTTGTGGTTGGGATTACCCTGACTCAAGTTCAGGATCTTGTACTTGGCCTTGTTGAATTTCATGAAGTTTGCACAGGCCCACTTCTCAAGCTTGTCCAGGTTCCTCTGGATAGTGTCCCTTCCCTCCACTGCATCAACTGCACCACAGAGCTTAATGCTGTTGGCAAAGTTGCTGAGGATGCACCTGATCCCACTGTTCATGTCACCGACAAAGATGTTAAACACCACCAGTCCCAATACCAGTTCCCACCAGTGAGGAACATCATTCATCATTCACTGGTCTCCACTCAGATCTTGAGCCTTGGACTGCATCTCTCTTAGTGTGACCATTGAGCAAATTTTCTATCCACTGATTGGTCCATCTTTGAAACATATGTCTTTCCAGTTTATAGATAAGGATGTTGTGCGGGACAGTCGCCAAATACTTTGTAAAGACCAAATACATAACATCTTTTGTCCTTCCTTCATCCACCTCTGCTGTAACCCCATCACAGGCAGCCACCAAATTTTTCAGGCATGATCTGCCTTTAGTGAAGCCATGTTGTTTGCTACCCAACACTCCATTATTTTCCATGTGCTAAAGCCTAGTTTCCAGATGGATCAGCTCCATTACTCTGCCAGGTACTGAGGTGAGAGTCAACAGACTGTAGTTCCCTGGGTCTTCCTCATCTGCTTTTCTAAATACGAGGGTTATTTTTCCTCTTTTCCAACCCGTGGGAACATCACCAGACTGCCATGAATTCTCAAATATGATGGACAGTGGCGTACCCACTTCCTTGGCCAGTTCCCTCAGGACCCACGCATGTACCCCATCAGGTCCCATGGACTTGCACATCTTCAAGGTTCCTTAAATGGTTATGATCCCAGTCTTCTACAGGTTCTTTGTTCTCTCAACCCCTGCTTTCAGCTTCTGCAATGAATCTATTTCACACTATAAGTCTGCTATAGGAACTTAGAAATCTGCGTCATCTGCAAGATACTGAAACTATTGATTTTGGTGCTGATTGATTATAATAGAGTATGGAGTAACTCATGAAGTGTGCAATGTTTTCTGAAAGCATAGAAAAAGCAACCCAAACAAACACAACAATCCTGACAGCCTGAAAAGAAGAGCCTGTGAATTTGTGAACCAAATCAAAACAAAAACCCAAGTAATACATAGCATAAATATATTATTTAATAGTACTGAGAAATTTGCCATTGACTTAGAAATTCTCTAGTAAGAAAGAAACCCCTTTCCTTATGACATGTAGAATGCTTATGGCATATATATTAGTATTTTTCTCTCATGCTGTCCTAATGTTTTTAAGTGTCATAGGTGAGGGTGTCCTATTATTCATTACTATAGTTTAAACTTCACATTTTCAATTTGATTCCTAGGGGTTTTTTTATTTTGAAGTGAAATTAATTATCTCTGGAAAAAAACTAATGAAGTTTCAAAAAAGAGAAAATGGATGCATTACTTGTAAAGCTGCGATGAGTTAATGTCTTTTAGAGAAAGGAAAATCTGCAGCTTCATAGTGTTATTACAATATGAAAGACTCGATACAATATTACCTGTAAGATCTTTATAAATTAGAGTCAATCAAGTAAAACAGCAGCCTGGATAAATGCAATATAAATCTTTACAATACCATAAAATAAGAAATTAGTAAATTGCACTGAATTACCAAAATATTTCTTGTCTGGAATACTAACAGAAAAGCAGGAAAGTCTTTATGTTTAAAAGAAAAGACAGCTCTAATTATATAAATCTTCATGAACTGTCACATCTGTAAGCTCATTAGCTGCAATGAAAGTTCCTCCTGCTGATCTAAGAGCACTTAGAAAACAGGATTTGTTATACTTCAAAGTAAAAAGGTATCTTTAATTCATGTACTGTAACAGTGAATTGAATCTACTTCTAGTATTACAAAAGTAAAAACTAAAACATTAGCACACAATGGAAAAAAAAAAAAACACAAATTAAATACCTTAAATACCCTGAAGCAAACATCAATTGCACAGGTCACATGTCCCTTACTGTTTGCCTCTCGAAGTTAGATTTTAAAAAATATCTTTTCCTGCAACAATTAATTTACATACTGTGAAGATTTAATCATTTATAAAATACTAGAAAATATCTTAGCTTCACCATTAACTTGGTACAGTCACTTGTCACTGCTCTTGAAGTCTTACAAGCTATTTTAACAGCTTACTGTATGATCACTGGACAATATTTAATGAAATGAAAGAAGTAAAAATGTTCCTTCTGAAAAGGATAAAAAAATGTGTAGCTGAACATTGCAATGTTCTAATGTTCACCATTTCGAATTAAAAGAAAAATTTTAAGAATGAGCAAGTACAAAACAAAAAAGAAAAAAGGCATGCTACAAACAGGCTGGGTGATAGGACAGTCACGTCAAGGAAGAATTCTAAAAAAGGCATCCTTCAAGCAGCTTGTTTTGAGAAACCTGTAGAAGACTCAACAATTACTTGAAGGTGATCAAACCAAAATAAGCAAGTGCACAGTAGAGTTCCATTTTTATGTATAAATACGTATGTTCAAATTTTCTGTTAATATTGTCCAAATGGCATCTAAAAATCTTTCTACCACATTAATTGTGATTTATAATTTAAAGGACACCTGCAAATAATACTTTCATGACAGATATAAAATGTGAAATTATTGTATCTGAAAACATGAATATGCAGAAAGCTAATAAAACCAGCTCAATAAAAACCAGCTTGCAACAAAGGTATAGAGAATAGAATATTCTTATCCAACTTCATTGATTTATTCTTGGGAACTATTTCTAAAAATTACTTCAGAAAACAAAGTTCGGTAAAACCATGCAGGGAATTTAATTCCACCACCTGTACAAGGCCCTAAACTTCGCCAGGACAAAAGCTAGAGAAAAGGATTTAAAAACAAGTACTAGAACAAAATACAACCTCTGTGGTTCAGGGAAAATTTGAACATTATATTAATATGATACAAAAGCAGAAAAGAGTGACGTTGTCTCCTTACCCAACAACTTTGAGTAACAAAGTAGCACACATGTGAATAGAACCTTTCTATCGGATACAGGAAAAACCCAGGCTGACTTTCTCCCTTCTGTACTATCAGCAGCCTGTAACCCTTAGACATAACATTTGGATTCAGTGGTTTTTCAGATTTACTAGAAGTGTAAATTGCCTACCTGAAACGCACACCAGGATGGATTATCTCTGCTAAACCCTAAATTACAGTATCTTGGGATCAAGGAAATGCTCTAAGTCCTCAGTACCAAAGTTCTGTTCTACCATAACAAGTATTTTTTTTCTGGAATACACATATTTGACAATATAAAAGATTTTTGATGACTTCCCCTCTATCACTATTTCTAGTAGCCATAATGATTGCATGATTCATCTGCTATGATTTTCCAGCTCTCTTGGTCAACTTGTTAGACTTCATCAGCCTATCAGTAAGTTACATGAGGCCACTAGGTGGATGAGACCGAACAGATTCAGATTTTCTTTTTAACTGACCTTTTTGGTAAGCTCAAGCAAAAATAGCCACTTCATTAAAAATTTACTGTACAAAAGTCAGTGCATATTAAATCAACTTGCTTCATAAAAACGTACTTTTGCAGGAATACTAAAAAGTTGAAAAAACCTCTATGAGTTACAGATTTTGTGATCTGCTGGGTTTTCCAAAATCCCAGTGCAGCAGGAATCTTTCAAGAACAGAATGGAGTTTTGCAGGTAGGGAAACAAGTATAAACAAACACACTGATACACTAATCTGTTGAAGATATCCTAAGCCTTTTTCTTTTTCATATAGTAAAACTAAAATACAAAAGGCATCTCATAATTCACTGTAGTAAATGCAACACATAAATTTGAAAACATGATCATTGATTTCCATCCAACCTCATACTGAGTGAGATCAAAGACTCAACTAGCCATTAGCAGATGCTGAAAACAGAACAGAAAGCCTGGACTAACTGATAATTTTACTGGCTACTCTTTGAATGGTCAGTGATTTAGATCTCAGAATGTTTCCAGAAAACAGTCAGCAGTGTCAGACAAGATGACTGTCTACACTGCAAATAGTGCATTCTAATAAGGATATAAAAAACTCAAGCACAATACAGACAACAATATATCAGTAATGAAAAAAAATCAGTGACCGGTTAACACTGAAAATAATGCCAAACACACCAAAATTTATATATAGAAGTATTTCATTACACTACTGTGGTGGGCTTTTAGGTTTGCACAGGGTGTGGTTTTATTTGCACTGCATATGGTATGTTCTGTATCACCCCCTTTTCCCACGGGTGAATGCTTTGTCCCTGATATCACTCACCCCGTCCCCTACGTCATCTGTATCCCATTGGCTGTGGTCCCTCTGTGTCCCCTTCCATCCTGAGGGTTTAAAACCAGGTGGGAACCTTCGCTCACTCTCTCTTGACTCCTGGAATTGGTTCTATTAAAGCTACTGGACCATGGTCCTGAGGAAGAGAGCGCTTTTCAGTCTTTTGCTTTTGTTCATAAGGCACTGCATTCCCTTGGGTTCCTGAGCTAGCCGGACGGAGCCTCGTGGGGGAAAAGCAAACACAATATAGAAGAAACTTTTCCTATTACCAACACAAACAGCTAGGTGAAGGGCTTGAAGCAACTGACAGCTATTAAAAAATAATTAAAATTTTACAGGTTATAATGCACCAAATAAAATTGGAAACTCTAAGAACCAGAAAATGAACTCACAAGGGACCACTATCTCAAGTTCTCTATCAGAGGCAGGTTTTGCAAAGCTGTAATTTGTGGCACGGAGATTGACTGAGGCATGAGAGTGACACTCTACAAAGCAGTATAGATAAACTGTGATATTTTCCAAACTGACATAAACTGTGAAAATTTTAACTGAGACAGACCATCCAATCATTTTTTTCCTGCAAGAGTAGGACAGTGTTGAGGTAGCATCAATTTCTATCCCCATGCTTAGTCTGTTTAAATTACTTACACTGATAAAATATGGAAAAGGCACTTTTAATTAAGAAATTAATTGCAAAAAAACCTCCGCTGCTGTTCATACGGAAATTTCCCATATTCTGCATTGCACGATGAAACAGTACAAATTTTTCCAGATTTCCAATGCTACTGTTGCACGAAAAACATAAATGTAGGGAAGACAAAACTAATCCATGTTTTGAAAACAATAAAATAAAATTAAGTGATGCCGTGACAGCCTTCCTGCATATCTAATTAGAAGACAGTGAGTGATACACTTACCGTATAAAAGATTGCAAATTGGAATTAAGATCTGTTAACAGAAAAGAACTTTTAAAAGAAATCCAGTTTGGAAAAGGGTTCTAGAAAATATGTTAGAAGAAATGAAATGGGAAGTCTTGTAGTAAATTTTAGAGGACCAAACAGTATCTTCAAGACCATTCACAGCAGCTCAAATTACTGATCCGTGCTATTGACTACTAATATCTATTTTTTTAAATATTGTTAGTAAAAAATAAGCATCATCTCACACACAAGACACTGTAATGTTTCAAAATCAAAACTTTTAGTTAGTCACACAAACCTTTGCTAGCTTTATCTAAATGCTGAAAATCCTCAACAAAATTTAGGACATCCTGATAGTTTTCTTCACACACTTCTACAAGAAAATGGAGCAATGTTGTTTTCTGGTCGGCCGACTTTGTGTCCTTCAGCTAGGTGGGGAAAAAAAAAAAGAAATGTACAAACATTGAGAAAAATTTTAGAATTTTAGAAAAATCTTAAAGTAGTACATTTTTTTTAAAGACAGCAATGGGCTGTTTTATTTAGCCACTTGCTAAAAAACCCTAGAAAGATCACACTAAATATTTTTTCATTCTATGCAATATTTGCATTGAGTATTGAAAAACAGTACACATATTTCTTTCAAAAATGTAATTATTTTAACAACACAGGAATATTTGCAAAACTGTGAAAAGCGCATGAAAGTGTAAAAAAAAATTAAAGCTAAATCAGCAAAATCTAACTATACATAATGCATTGCATGACTTCATATATCCACTGCATTACATGACTTCCTTCCTTATGTATGAAATCAATTCTAGCCTAAAAATATTTATGTAGTGGAAGCTACACAACCTCAATGCGCACAAGTTCTTCTAGTTATAGTTTTCAATGCAGCAAATAAGAGTTCATAGGTCTCATTGTTTAAAAAAGTTGACTTCAATAATTCTTAAGCATAAATCTTTCTTTCTGGACTCCTTATAGATATGAAATTATTTTCAAGCCTAGTCACTTTAAAACTTGCAGTTACTCATGTAAAAACATTAACAATTGACAACTGACAAACATTTCTGTTGTAGTCTTCCAACTAAGCCATTCTTTTAAATCAAAGAGATTTTTATAAATAGAAAATGACATCATGTATGAAACTATCACATTCTTCACTATTTAAGAACTATTTCTACATAAAAAAAATTTGCAGGAAAAGTATACAAGCATGTAGGCACAAAGCAAGTATGAGTACAAAATGGGCTGCCACAACTGCACAAAGACTTCTGTACATCTCAATATTAAGGCACAAAGTCCTTAACACAGTATTGATATGTCATAACTAACTGCAAAAAGTCTGGTTTCTTTTCATAGATCAAAATGTTACTATGATGAAATACACTCTTCCAGAAAGTGCATGTGTTCCTTCAGACAAGCGGATTAATAATGTGAAACACAGTTTTCCAAATAAACAGAAAACAGAACACATATATATCAAAAGCCAAAAATATATTCCAGGACCCTTACTGTATACAATGTTATAAAATATGTTACTTCCACTCTATTGGGAATCTCGGTGAAAGATGTCTCAATAACACCACAAAAAATTTCTACTATGTGACACTGTGATACATATGATACACTGTGATACATAACAGAAATTAGCTGCAAATATGAACCTGTGTTATAAACATGCATATAATTTCAATACTTCAGTATTTAATGAATGAGTATTAGCATATCAATATTGTATCTCTCTCTTCCCAGAATACTCATAGCTGCTCTCTGATGTAGAACTATTACAGTCATTCATTCAGTACTTTCATTATCTATATACATCAATTCTCTCTCCTTTGTCTAGTACTTCACAGCTATCTTCAAAATCTTCACATTCTAGATCTTAATAAATTATTTCTCCAAGACAAATTCTGACTTTTGATCCTGCTCTGCAAAGTGCTTTTATCAATTACCTTCACATTGTTTTCATACATGTAATTTTTGTCCTGTGCATTAAAAATACAGAGAATATAAACAGATCTAGGACAGATTCTTGTAAAATCATACTTAAGTAAATACACCTAACTGGAGAAAGAACCTTTAGTACCTTCCTTCTGAATATGTTTCTCAACAAGTTGTATTTTTAACTCAATCACTTCCTCTACAATGTATGAACTCCAGGTGGATGACTCATTTTTAATGCTTACTTTAGACTAGGGAAAGTATATAACTCATTCTCTATGCATACTTATGTCACAGGTATCAAATTCAACACTCAAAAACCACAGTGAAAGAATTCTTCTGAAATATAGCAGAGTAAGGGTGATTAGTTTCATGAGTGTAGAAGTTAACAAACTGTATTTTCTCTTGTGCAAAAAGATAAAGAAACAGACATATAAAGTTTCATATAATTCCTTGTTTGTAAGAACTATATGTGCAGTCTGAAGATTTTGCAGTAACCTCCCAGGGAGCACAAGGAAAAAAAAAAAACACTAAATATGGGAAAGGTAATTAGCATTATAATGAATTATAAATTAACACTCAGAAAAGTATAGACATCTTCTTGTATATACCTTATACAAAAGTTGAAAGAATGAAAATTTAAGAAAAATTAGAAGAAGCAAGTAACTGATGAAACTCAGCAACATAAGAAGAGAATCACATAAGGAAATAATTTATGTCCAAGAGAAAACATAACTGCATTAAAACATCCTAAAATGTGATAGATGCCTTAGAAGTGCTCAGACATGTTAAAATTACAAAACTACTATGATCACAGTGATAAGGTCCCTACATAACCTGATTTAATTTGGGTTTTTTATTACTGCCTCAAAATAGAATCTCTTAAAAGTGATTAAATGCAAGACAGTCTCAAGATGACTATTCATGGATTAGCTGCACTGTTCAAACTAATGCTAATAAAAAGGAAAAAAATAGTAAGCAAATAATTAACTTCAGGAAAAACATCAAACCCAGAGTATTTAAGTAGCATAATTAGAAAAAATAAGTGAATGTAATATTCAACATGGACATTTCAAAACTCACTTTACATAGCGAGCTGAGATTATATCCAAAGGTCTGTGCATTCCGAGAACCTGCATTCATGTAGTTTCCCATTAACAATACTAGTTCCAGCAGCTTGCTAAAGCTTTTACTCTTCTTTATCTCTTCACAGGCAGCACTGACAGCCATGATGTCAGGTTTGATGTTGTTCACCTGCTCCTCAAACTGAAGCTTAAAAAGAATTGCACTGAGCCGTGGCCGTAGTCTCTTCACGTTGCTCATCTGATTGAAAAGAAAAATAGAAGATTTCCTTTAAAATTCATGGTACACTTTGGCACTGTACAAATGCATACGCTCTGAAATGATTTATTGGTGTGACAGGCTTGAAGAAGCAATATATCTGCTATAACTGATAGCAAATGAATGAATGAATGAGAGACACTTGGGTAAGCAACTGAAATCCCATCTTGTGGTTAATAGGAACTGCCCCCATCCTTTCCAAATAACTAGTATGTGTAAGCAATAAAAGATAAAGTGTCATCATATATCACATCTGTCAACTCTCATACCAAATCCTATAAAACTAATCCAAGTTTATGACCCAGTAGTTGCAAAGGAATGAAAGTAGTTGACAAATTTTGTCTAACTCTGGATGTACCAAAACAAGACAAATCTCATTTTCTGGTGCAAATATCTGAAAGCTGACGTCAATAAGAGCTTATTATAAACTAGCAGAAAAATAAGAGTTTTGAAAAATCTCAGCTATGAAACACTTAATATAGCATACACTAATAAATACCAATATTCATACCCCCTACGCTCCTGTACACTAACCTAATACAGTTAATTAGGTGCAGCTGAATGCTCCCAGGAAAACAGCTTCTGTAGATCATATACAAAAGACCTGGCTTTTTCTATGGGTTACTGATCATGTGTTTTCAACAGAAATTTTTATCTTCTTATATACTAGGTCACTGAATTTTCACTCCAGACATACTTTGCACATTGTTTACTACATCCACACCAGAAACACTAAAAAATTATTCCATGAGCCGCTTATCTTATTTTTCTCTATCCCCGTTTTCACATCAATTCCATGAATTCCATAAAATCTCCTTCTTCATCCTTGTCTTCTTCCTTCTCAAGGCAAGATTCAAGACAGTAATCCCTTGACAATTCCCAAAATCTTAATCCCAGTTTTGCTTTGTTTCTTTTTCTTAATAAGGAACACATTGTTTCCAGCTATAAGTAGCTCTAAATGCACGAAAGAAGCAATAATATTGGCACTTCTCCTACAAAGCAGTAGGTTTCATACAGAGGCCTTAAATTTTTACCTTTAAATTGGACATATCTCTCTCCAAACCACAGTGATACCTAAGGTTTTACAGAGTACTTCTCAACACAGATCTAGTCTATCAATGTGAAAATTCCTCTGACAGTGCAACGTTCCTAAGTCATATGGTACTGATTATCCCAAGAGACTCAGTGTAAAGGGTGATGGTGACACTCCGTCCATTTTCAGTGCAAAGCGAAACTGAAGGCTGTCTAATCCAAAGGGTTTTATATAGAAGCAGAAGAGGATGGAATTCACAATCTATTTTATTGGTTTTACTGTGACAGTAGAAGAAAATAAAATCAGGTAGAGTTAACATTTCATGTTACTAGGCCATTTCAGAAATGCCTGCATAGCTGTGCAGCCATCCATGATGCCTCAATGATGTCTCATTGAAGTAAACATATAATTTTGCATTTTAGCCCAGGTAAGAAATCTTGATATAAAATAAGAAATCCTTTCCACTAACCATACTTTGGTTTTCATCATAAAGCCAAGCACACAATCAGGATGTCTTTCAGATTAAACTAGGCTAAAAATCAGCTGTAGCACTTTAGTCGACAGACTGCCGCCAGTCTGGTCCTCAAGTAAAACACTTAAAATGTACAATTTGAACATTATTAGCTCAGTACCAACTGTAGTCAGACATTCTGTTCTTATCCTACATGAAATAGCATCCAATAAGTGTGGTAAAATTCTTACTTAAGAATGGGTTCATGAAGATAATGGAACTTGAATTTGAACAGGGCATTTCACAGCAAAATAGAGAAATACCTAAATTCCACATGAAATTAACATGGTATTCTTGCAACACTATACCTAATTTAAGAATAACCACTTAAAAGAAAATTAAGGTAATGGACAGAGGCAAGTGTTACAAATTGATTCTCCTAGCTGCATCAGGATGAATAACTATTAACTCCTTTTCCTCAGTTTTCTTACTAAATTTGTATCCGTACTACTACTTCCCAGCATCTTGAGAACAATGTTTTTAATTTTAAGTTTTGTCCTGAAGTTAGTCAGGAAAAAATTGAGACTAGACTAGGGAAAAAAAACCCACAATACTCCATTAAAATTATCCAGATTTTTAATATTTAATATTAATAAAAATTGCACTCAGGGTGCAATAGAAATGATCATTAACATTAAACCATAGAAACTAAAAAACGCAGTGTAAGTTGCATGAATTTTAAATGGTACTAAACTCAAGATACTACAGAATCACCAGAAGATGCATCATTTATTGACTCTTGGTTTTTCAGACAGGAAGATCCTTGAAACTGAAATAATCATGCACTTAAGACCACAAAGATGAGTTGCACAAACATGAGCATGCACATCTGCATAAAAAGGGTAGTTTTCATCAGAACGACTTGAACTACAAGAAATTAAGATGTTCAGTATGTAAGATATGTAATTCTTAAGGATGAATGCAGAAATATGTAATCTAAAAAATTAGAAACAGGAACACATACCAGAAACACAACAGAAATGCCACTGGGATTGTTACTATTGTTATTTCTATTATTGTTATTGTTGTTCTTGTTGTTCAAAATGCACTGAAATCCATGTATTATTTCTTTACCTGTTTGGTAAGTCAATAATTGAGAAGAAATTTCCTCAGAAATATATCACTTTTTTTGTGACATGTAGTCCACAGTTACATTCAAACTGTAAAATCCATACACCCTACCACAAGAGAAGTTAAGAATTTAAGTGTTGCAATGCTGACCAGCTTATGTTAACGACCTGTATTTTTTTATAATCAGCATATAAGGACATAAGTTTACTTCAGTCTTGACAGTGGAACTCTGAAAACAAGCAATCCAAATAACTAAAATGGGAAGTTGAAGTAGACTACACATCAGAGAACTCAGCATACAGGGAATGAATTCTTCTACTTTTTAAGTAATAGTCCACAAGAAAAGTCTCACTATAAGCATGTCCAAATGGGAACTGACTTATGAGTTAAACTACCCAAGTAGCAGCTCTCACAGATCTCACATACAACAGCAAAGTCAGGTTTTTCTCTCAAATACAGCATAAATCACAAGGCAACTACAAGAATGTGCAATCTGATGTATGTGTACCTTCACTATCTTTTTTGTTGATGTCAAGTAAAGGAAAGCATCTCAGAAGTTCCACTGACACTACATTTTGATCACTGAAGGGGATTCATTCCTGTCACAAGCTCATAGAGAAAAACACTGCAAGCACTTCAGTTTTATACTTTCTTTAAAAGGAGCAACAGCACTGAGGCTGTCAGACCACCTGAAAATGTTCCCGTCCAAGAAGGAAAATAACAGTTGTAGCCAAGCTGACTAAAGAGCAAACTGGAATGCCATTCCTGTGGCTAATGCACGGCTTTCACTACTGCAGCATCAGTGAACTCTAAAGAATGCAGAAGTAAAAATGAGGGAATTCCTGACACCTATCTTTAGACCCAGGCACTTGAAAAGGAGAAAAGGAATTCAAATAATGAAGGACTGATACCTTTACAGAGATTTTATCATGTTTAAAGAAGATAAAAGAACATCCTGCTGAATTTGAAAAGGACAGCCAACATGCCTAAATCTTAGTGAAAAACAGCAGCATTCTAGAAAGATCAAACATTATTTCACAGTATGGGAGGTCAATTCACAAGTAAAAAGTAGTGTTTTTCTTGAAATGTTTTTATGGATGTATGGAAAAAGTACATCTTTCTCCATCTTTGACACACTTTTTTTTCTCGAGGAAATTATAATAAAGCCAAAAATCGTCAACACAAAATTAAAATTACTTAAGAGAAATCAAGTCTTTATTTATATATATATACACATACATACATGTATATATACACACATACATGCAAACAACTGAACTAAGGACTTTTCAGCCTTCTTAGCAGTGACAGAGAGCATGTCCTGTTATTCTGTTTCTTCAGCCTGAATTATAAACAGCTTGAATTTGCACTACTGACTAAGATTCTTGCAAATCCAAGATTTTTCTAAAGGATATTCAGGTCAGAATAGAAGGCAGTGTTTCGTAAGTGACACAGGGACAACACCTATCAATTACCTCCTGGCTGCACGCAGGCAGCCTTCTCTTGTCTTGTGGATGACAGTACACTGATTCACAGCGCAGAAAATCCCTGGTACTGTTTTGGTTTGCATTATGTTCAACAAAGACGAACCAGCAAGGTCAGTGAGCAGATCTCAGAACTGCCAATGGGGGCTATAACACAGCTGTCAAAATAAGCTGAGCTTACAGTCTTCATGCTGAAATTCACAGGAAGGTAAGTTCTACGAAAAGAAAGTGTGGTTTGTTTTTTGCCTTATCTAAACAATACCATTAGATGTACTGACAACCTGATCAGTATGGAATGCAGACAGTTTTTGTTTTTCCAAGTTGAAATCAGACAATGATATTTTCCTAAAAAGGAATCTTCCAAGAAGGGGAGGGTCCAAATTTCCCAAATTCTTCTATTTTTAGCAGGCCTAACAGATGTCTGAAAGGCTATTTTCATTAAAAGACATATAGAGCAGATGCTACTAGACTGTAAAGCTTTCCTCATGGGAAACCAAGTCAAGAATTTAATATAGGTAAAAATCCTCTGTAAAACCTCCAATTCATACAGGTAGCAAATATAAATAAATTAACACCAGAAGTCAAGGGCAGATGTCATTGAGGAATTAAAAATCAAATAATATAATATCAAATCAAATGGAGAAAAGTTTCTAAAAGTAAATCAGATGGAACTGTATTCCAGATGGAAAAATCTGATAAGCATACCTTTAAAATAAATGCCGCATTTTCTGTCTGGCTACTACCAGGAATTCATCTCTGAATGACAAGCAAGTCTACTACAAGGAATACCCCACAACAGAGGTCATGAAGGTATAGATACATGATGAAGGTCTGGATAAGAATGTCTCAAAACCATGACAGCAAGTTTAGTACTTCCCATCAGGTTGAACCACATTAACAACTCCCACATAAAAATGTTACATAGCTAGCAGCTGATTCTGGTGTCTTTGATGTGACAGACATGACCCATTTCAAGAAATCTCAGGCCTTCACCAATTTGTATCTGGTATCATCTTCTCTACTGACCCAACAAGGTGTATCCCACTTAATTTCCTAAGAAGAAAGACATGTGTGTATGATGATGACAGTACTGATAAGGAAAAAACATTCCACTGTAGAGCTTCTGTAGTCCTTTCAATAGTAAATTCAGTAATGACTGGGGAATTTTTATCTATAAGGTTATTTGGTTTATTTGGAACCAGAGTTATTCTGTGGCAAAAACAGTGTGACATGAAATGTCACATAAGTGAATGCTGTAGAAGACAGTTTGCATGTCTTGGAGAAAGTTCCTCAGTTCTACAAAATGATTACAAGGAAAGCAAATCCTAAACCACTTGGAAGTCCATTGAGCTCTAAACTCTGAAACTGGAAGAGGTGGAATATCTGCACAGTAATTTCAAGCTCAAGAATTTTAAGAGCTACTAATCAGCCTCAAGGTTCTTTCAGCACAGCTGCCCTACACTGGCCAGTCATTTGGATACTTCACTCAATTTAGGTGACTAAATTCCAAGAAACCCTTGAAGTTGCAGGGTTAAAATGGCAGGATTATGGTCCTTATTAAAACCAGAAGTGTTTTCCTTATGATGTGTAAAGCATGACATGAACATTAGAGAGTTGCTTACATTACTAGTGAAGAAAAACATCAAATCACATTCAGGACAGGCTCTTGAAACATTTACAAGAACGTACAAAGTGAATGGCCGGAAGCAAAAGATGGGGACCCTCCAGAGAAATAACATTCGTGATCTGAAGCTGTAGAGATATCTGCCAAGAAGAAAACTGAGATAGCCTATATGTGTGCTAGAACAAACAACAACCACCCACTTCTAGCCATCTGAATTAACATCAAACAACAGTATGACAAAATTTTTTAAACTGTTCTTTAGATTAACTACCCAAAATGGTTTTACTGGAACTAAACAGAGATTAAGACCTGCTGGTACTGAAGCATTGGCAGAAGCAAATGCCATATCTATAATATGGCACCACAATCTTTCACTGATGAAAAGGAAGTAACATAAGCCAATCCAACAGCAATTGCAAATAGTCAGATCAGTGCAGGCCATGATGGCCACTTTGAGAAGGTATTTCTGGAGCTTTGCTCTCCACCCTTACCCAGGTTCAAGGTTTGATATACGTCAACATTACAGGAGTTAAGGACGCTCTCCTTCTCAACAACATAGGTAACTTGACTGCAATTTGTCATAAAGATTTTTTAACTCTCACAGATGGCATATAATAGACAGTTAATCTTTGGCAACACTCCTGGAAAGGCTGGAAATACTGATACAGAACACTGACAAGGCAGAGCAGCAGATACACATGACATCTAGAAGACACAGAAGATAACATTTGCAGATAAAAATTAACACAATCAAAATATCTCACAGCCCAGATGCACCTCAACACTTCAGAATTTTAAACAGACTGAAATGTCACTAGGTATGGCTGTGTCCAAGCATCAAGTATTATGAAAGGCAGAGTACACCTCTGCAGAAACAGTGATAGTATGATATTTTCCGGACAACAGCGAAAACACATTAATACCTTTTGAGTTATCCTCAATGAGAACATACAGGTGAAACTATCAGCTGAATATGGAATTGATCAATTTAAGTGTCTGCTGAATTATTTAAGACAAACTAGCCCTCACTCTAATCTTCAATTTACTCTAGTGAAATCTTTTCCTTTGATACGAACTCATTAAAAACACATCCATCAATGAACAAGCTGTGAAGCCACATGAGGATTGCTTGCCAAATTCTATTTGGGTTAGCTGTCAGTGAATTTCACAAGGTCTGAGCATTAATTATTTCTGAAACAATATTTTGTAATTCCCTCAATTTTATCTTTGAACAAATATAAGTGATCAAGGAAAAATCTGTTTCCTTTTTTTTTACTATCAGACAATATGGGAACATCTTTCCAAATGTCTCAGGTTATAGGAAAAGAAATATAGTAGGAGCTATCACATGTGGCTCTTGAGACAGTATTCTCTTATGTCAGAATGCTAGTACACTTGCCTACACCTGAGGTCAAATGTCTACCAAGAACATCCTGTCAAATATTAGAAACTTCTTACATCAGAAGTGTTTATAAAATCATCAAAATTGTAATTTCTCCAATGGAATTGCATTTATGGATTTCAAACAATAGAATAAATTTAATATGGTCCAAGACCATTTTACACCACCAAGCACTGCAGGCACTAACAAGTGTACATCAAATCATAGAATGGAATTCTATGAAAATTCAGAACATTCAAGTTCTGAACAGTTGAAAGATGCTTGTACACAACTTCCTTATGAATAATATATTGACCAGTGGTATGGTTATAGTTCAATGAAAATCCATTAAACAGATTACTGCAATCAATGAATCAATAAATTGATCAATAAATCTAACTAGTACTTATTATATCAACTTCATTGAAAACAAATGAGGTTAACATTACCAAATTATATACTCCTTAGAAATTTCTTTGATATGATGACAGACACTAAAAATTAGGAAAAAATATTCTCCAAAACAATACTTTTTTCTTAGTAGGAAAAAACTACCCACAAAAGAAATCAACATTTCTAAAAGTCCTAAAGCAACATAATATTTCTACTGTACATTGAAGAAAGCACCAGGTAAAAAATGCAGAAACCACCAAAACACAACCTTCTGTCAACAGTCACCAAGGTAAACATCTAGATGAAACTCCATTCATCTCCAGTGTGTTTCACATTGCAAGTGTGCTGTCACAGGACTACTTATTTCTAAACACAAAGATAATCTTCATAATTAACAGGTTTTATAGAAGATTCTCCATGGTGCTAGTAATGACAAGGCTGCGGGTTTGATCCCTATATGGGCTATTCCCTTAAGAGTTGGACTTGATGATCCTTGTGGATCCCTTCCAACTGAGAATATTCTGTGATAATCAGTGAAACCTCCAATAAAATAATATGAAGGTTAAGGAAGTTTTAAAATACATTTAGAGGAAGTTTACTGGAGTAAGTAAAACCATGTACCAAACAAGAACTATGGTAAAACAAAATGCAATTGAGTATTTATTTTTTGCCACCCACAAGCATATTTCATCAAGAATTTGAGAAAAAAAAACATCCTTCAATATAACATCAAATTAACAATAGTAAGCTAGGTTTTTAGTAAGATGAACAGAATTAATGTAATTTTCATAGAAGAGTTAATGAATCTTGTGCAAAGCCTTCTCTGCCTCCTTCTCTCTCCCCCTCCAAAAAACCCCCACAACCCTAAAACAAAAAAAATAAACTCCACAGTAATAGGTGATAATATCTGTGCTCTGAGACATCAGCCTGGAGTAAGTTAAAGAAAGAACCTAGATGAAAATAGAGTAGTTTATCTAAAGAAAACCCAAAGTCTGGAACAGAAAATAAGGGCAATAAAGGATTTATTTTATACTTACTGCTGAATGAACAGAAAATATGAAAATTATAAATAATTTTTAAAAAGAGAAAGCAGAAACCACAAAAGCAACCCATAGAGCCAATACAAAGAGAACAAATCCTCACAACCATAAGATTAAAACCTAAACAAAACCCCAAAACCACAAGCCACACTCATGAAGGGAACCTGAACTGTTTAGAGTCATGCCCTCAATGTCTTTAAGCTAACAACAAAAGTTAATTAACTTTGTTTGAAACATAGAGTACTGTAACAGTCACAGCAAGCCAATATTTCACTAAGTGAAACTTGCTGTTTCTTTCAGAGTATCAAACCTTGACTTTAAATTCAAAGCCTGAAAGATAATGGGTTTCCATGTTAAAAAACAAAATTATCACACTGATAGTAATTAGCCATTTATTCACTATTTAGGTTCTTCTTTAGGAGTCAAATAATTCAATTGTTCCTTTATACACAACTTTAGAGCAAATTAGCATGGAATTTCCTAACTCTCTGTAAAAACATAATGATAAAACACTACTCATCTAAAAGACTTAAGTCTTGTAAATTTCATATTTAAGTTTGATTCTCCTCATTTAAGACAGCAAAAAAAAGGCAGAAACCAACATTTTAAGGAAAAATAAACAAAACCAACAAAACCAGCAATAATGTGAACAATTAGCAGCAATAGTGACTTCTAAAGAAATTAGAAGAATTTCTCTGCCTGCTCCCTGGTCAACAATAAAATAAAAGATAGAAAGAGCCAGATGGAGTTTGAAGAACAGTGAGGAAAAAGAAAATGGATACGATCCCATATTCAAAGAGCGAAAAAAGTGACTTATTCAAATTTTCCCCCATGAACAGAAATGAAAAATGTTTCATGTAATAAACAGTGTAGCTTATTCTCTGAAGTCTGCTCTACTACATGCATAGAAGGTGTGACAGGAAAGAAACTGTGTTTAATGATGGGGATTGGTCTTGTTTGTGGACTGGTTTTTAATGTTTTGCAAGGAAAACCAGGAGAAGCATGGACCTGTACTTTCCAGTGGGAAACTGGTTGTTCCTTCAGAAAAGAAGCTCCACAAATTTTTGAGATATAAAAACTGTTATTACTTTGTCGATTTATTTTATTTTTCTGAGTTATCACATTGCCTCAACTTTTTAATACAAATTTGTCAGAAAAGCTGGGCTATACCCAGCAAAATTCTACCTACACTGTTACTGGTCTAGCTCTTCTCATCAACTGACAGTTCCATCCAACTGAGTAAGTATTATTCCCTCATGGGAAATTCCCTCAGATAAGCCAATCTTAGCAATAACCACCTTAGGGTGAATCTCTAGGAACGGACAAGAAAAATCAAAGAACTCTATAGATATATGCACTAGGAAACTACATAGCATTATTCTGAGTTTGTCTGGATGAAGTAATTACCAATTATGAATTATGAGCTATATAGAAATTACATGCAAACTGTATTTCCATAAAAAGCACCAACTCCCAGGACTGAATCAGCATTTTCTTTTTTTCATTTCCAGTCTTTCTTTGTGAATTCAACCTGGAAGATATTACAAACATATCTTCCCAGTGGGAAGGGAAAAAGTGATTATGTGTACTCCTGACAGAATAAGGTATAAAACACAGGAGGTAGGAGGCAGAATAGGTTAATATGATCACTATGACATTCTTTTCTTGTCATTTACAGAATGAAAATAGAAAGAAAAAAATGAGTGTAGAAAACTTCAGTGAAAAAGTTAAGATTTCTTAATGCAAACAAAAGTAAGGCCAAACTATTTTAGCTATGGAAATTCAAACATAGCTCTGTATCTCCCAGTGAAACTTTGCCACAGAAAATACCAAAGTTTTTATGGTTTTGGTTTGATTTCTTTTGCAAAGGTAAATTACTTTTTTAAACAAAGAGAATCCAAAATCATTCCAGCAGCAATATTTCACTAATCAGGCCATCCACATCCATGGATATGTCCACTAAAAGTCCAATTGAAAGGCAGCACTTGTACTCTTCTCCCGGCCTGGAACCCCTTCACTTTTAGGAAGAAGCAAACATCAATTTTTTTTCTCTAATATTATATTAAAATTGTATTTCAAGAAAGGACCAAAACAAAAGGTGGTAATAAAACAGAACTCACCACAACTCCAAACTGCTCTGGCTCAGACAAATTGTTATACTCATTCTTGAACTTAGACAATGCATTCAATTGTTCTTGTTCAGGGAGGTGTTTTATCAAATTCTATAAAGAAAAATAAAATAGTCTTAAAAATCTCAGATTCTATGTTGCTCGTATTATTGTAAACAAATGGGTTTATATATGCATCATTACCATACAATCCAAAGACAACACTCTTCCCTGAAGACAGCAGAATGTACATAGCAACGCACAAATTAAAGTAACTGAGTGTAAAAGGCAAGTGATACAATACTGCCAGCACCTGATTCTACACTGATTCTACAGACACTTCTTGTAGCCTTTTATTTAAACTTTTTTTGAAGAAAATATGCTTGATAGGCATTATGCAAACAGAACACTTTGAAGCAAACAGAACAAGAATTTCAAGTGTAACACAATCATCCAAAGGATGGCAAGAATTACTAATGCTAGATGAAAAGTATTTTGAAAAAGAGTAATTTATTTTCTAGCATTTCAAAACAAAAGTTTAAACCCATTACACTTACTTATTTACTTACACTACTACTTAGCCTGAAAACCTGCTAGAAGTAGTAAATCAGAGGTGAGATTCAGCTTCAGCTGAATTCAAAAGTCCATACGGGGCGGTTGGACACATATGTTTCTGATTTTTAGCAGAACAGCAGTCATATGTATCCTTATCACTACTACATTTGGAAAATATTTTTGGAAAAAATCTACATTTATTAATTATGGATGAAGATGTCCAGCATTAAATCAGTAACAATCAGCAAAAATGAAAGGGTACAAAGCATAAAAAGATCATTTTAATTAGAAATTCGTAACACACCTATTTCTTTTTTTGATATCCAACATTCGCATAAACAGCTCTAAATACAATGCAATTCCTTAATCTTTACTGAAATTAAAATGTTATTTTTTGATGCAGAAATAGTTTTTCTATGTAGAAAAACTGCCCATAAAACTTTCAAAAAACCAAAACAGGCAAGTGCTGGATGAGTATTTTCAATACTGAGCATCAGGAAATAAGAATAAAAACTCCCAAAACTGAAGGAGTAGCTGGTATCAAAGAAGCTTTTTTGGTGTTCAGATAAAGCTTTTGAACAGCTACAGATGAAACACATTTTGAATATCAAACAGAGAATAAGCAGAAGAAAGAATTTTGACTAAGTCACAGGAAACATTTCAGTAATTAGGCAATGAGTTTTTGGATTACAACATGACTTTTGGAGTTTTTACATTTTTCGGCACTACATTTAATTTCTAACTGAAGCAGGGTGGGGTAAGGAGGATGGAGACAGATGGAGAGAAAATACATTTTATTTCTTAAGCATAACAAGAGTTGGATTAAGGACAAATTCCCAACCAGAGACAGGGATATTAGGACACACTGAAAAACATTTACAGCTAAACAAGAAAACCTGCTGAAAGCAATAAATTCCTAGAAAGGAGAAGTACCACATTGTCTAAGGTAACTTATATGAATGAAGAAAAATAGCCATGTGGTTGCAAACCTATGTGTGCTTTCTCTCTTCTCAAAATGACAAAATACACAGAACACATTTTCATAGCATGGCCTTGAAAAATCCTTGAAAAGGATTTTGAAGGCAAAAATAGATACATATAGCTGAATACTTAAATTTATTTATTAACCTAAGTATATATGAAACTGGATACCAACTTCTTGAAGCAACGAGGCACATTGTTTTACCACTTTTAAAGAAAGGTAAGTGCCTTAAGTCCTTTTTCAAGTTTGAACTCAGATAGTCCCTTTTTCAGAGTTATTAAAGGATTGTTTTACCCAGAAACAAGCAACTTGGATGAAGCCATTTGATAAATATTATTACATCCAAACTTGCAAACTAAATTTGAAGCCTAAGTTCTACTGAATTTTCCACCTGATTTAGGTCTTCAAGTGATTAATCACTTGGCAAAAAAAATGCTGTCTATATTCCTGAGTGATTGATATGTCTGTGTTCGTACAGGATGTTGTGAGCATGACCATTTATATTCCGTTTCACTGACTTTTACACAATCACAGCAGCTGCTAACATTACTGTACGCTTGTAGGATATAATTTCTCACTTTTGGCTCCTTAACTTCTCTTACCCTTTTCTTAAATAAAATTGTTCACTCCCCTCCAAAAGCAAACACAAAAGGGCTCAACCACTGTCAAAACCACTCAATTTTGGACTCAATTTTGATGCCAGCTACATAGAGAGGTTACTGGATACACTGACTTTCAACATACTTTACTGTTAATACCAATTAATAGAGCCAAAAGATTATCCGCATAGTGTCAAAAAGTTATCTAATATACTGTTACTGCATAGCTCCAGTGGGGCTAGGGTGTGTTAGGTGTTTTAAATACATAGAAAATTAGGCATTCTTTATCCCAAGGCATGTACAATTATAATGAAAATAATAGTCCACAGAAGAAATTAAAAATAATGATGGAAAAGCAAAAAAATTAACCATGAAAATAAATTTTCTCAGCTTACTCCAACTTGACATAGAAGTTAATTAACTACCATTAATTAACTACCGATTAATGATTTGATGACTTTTTTTCCCCCGGAGCCTAAATGTAAAAACAAGTTTTGCTTTCTTTAAGTAATACACACAGAAATTATCAAAATGATAGTTTTTCATGATCTTGATATATAGTATTTATTTATATAGGTTGCTTCTTATTATTGTTGAGGACCTAATTTTTCTAACAAGTTAAATTTTAATGGTTGGAAAACAGTGCTAAAATCAAATAGCATGAGAGAGTCTCAGAGCAAGCATGGACTATGTGAGACAGAGTTCAAGCTGAACATAACAGCAGAGCATATTCCATCTCTCAGTTTTCCATGCTACCGTAGAGAATTTCTACTATTATACCAAATAAAATAAAATAAAGATACACATCACGCTGCTCTTGAGCATGAAGAAAACCTTGAAAAAGTGATCTAAGTGCAAACCAGACTAAAAAAACAATTTAGAAGTGTAAACTATGTTCATCCTAACAACCTTAAAGTAATAGTTTCAGTGCCAATATTAACTGCATCATTGAACAAAAGAATGAGAATTATACAATGGCTATATATACTGTCACTGGAGATGATGGTTCATGCTTGCTCCTTCAAATATTTAAGAGAAACAACTCATTCTTCAATGAAGAAGAGAAAGTGAAGTCCAAATAGCTGAAGAGACATGAAATATCTTTGAAATCCAAGTGACAAGAAGAGAGGGTAAAACTGCATGCAGGAAGAAAAAGGGCATGCTGAGCCTCCTCAGTAGGATGTTATTTTGACATTCCAATATGGTGGAAATTTATTTTGCAGGAAAACCATACAAATACAGATTTTACTTGTTTTGACCTCTGAATATTAATCGCTATGTGTTGCAGTACAAGACACATCTGAATTTCAGTAAGCCTTAATGTAAACCTAATTTTATGACCCTAATACCTGTATTTGTTTTAACTAATCAACATTCCTGCAAAAAGAGTATGTTTCTAAAAAAACAATCTACCTTCAACTTTCTTCCATGTTTCGACAGGGACTGGTACCCATGTCTGTAACACACCTTTAAGGAGGCTGAAGAGATTAGCTATCTAAAACCTCCAACACAATACTACTAGATAGACAGTAATTATCAATTATTGATCTATTATGTTTTGACATTATGAGCCAAAATAGCAATAATTTGAAGATAATCACAGTATGCCAGAGCCCTGTTCAAAAGACAGAACATTTTTCAAAAGACATATCTTTTCAAATTTACTGATGCCCATCAAGATGACTCAGGAATATGGCACATGACAAGCAAGGACAGACCGAGAAGAGTCAGTGTGTTGAAATCCAGGAAAGCAAGCCTCACAGGCATTTAAATGTGAGTAGATATCCAACTAGAGAGTAGAAAGAAGATGCAAGTAAGTTCCTCTCGGAGCTGTGCAACAGAAGACCAAGGTCACAAGTTATAACAATAAAGATTTCAGTTAGATAAACAAAGAAACATTTTCCACCACAATTGTTCAATACTTGAAAAGGTGTCCAGAAAGCCTATACGGTTTCTCCAGCCTTGGAGAAACTAAAAATTTGATGGAAAAGGCCCTGATCAAACTGCTCTAGTTGACCTGGCTTTGAGCAGAGCCTTGGTTCACATGACGTCAAGACACCCCTTCCATATTATTTTTCCCACTGTTCTAAAATGATTAATTTGTATTTATTTAATTAAATCTTCATCTTTTCAACCCTAAAATACCACTGTATATAGAAGAACTTCCATTTTCTTTTGGCTCCACATAAAGTCATACTGGCTTTGTTTTTTAAAAAAACAATATTGAAAGGGAAGACACTACCTAAATAAACTCCATGGAAGAGAAGTGGTGAATGCTGTAAATGCCCTAGGGCAAGATATTGGATTGTTACAGCTCTAACAAACAAAAAACACACAAACCAACCAAACAAAACAGGTATTTGTGCAGATAAGACAGAGATAAAAACAAGGCAAAGAAAAAATTGGTAAGTAGGGAAGACACAAAACATCATATGTACCCAAGAAAAAGTCTCTATTTAGTTGGGGACAATATGGAAAACTGAGAATATAAATTCAGCTGTGTCATAGTTTAATCCCATCCAGCAACTAAGCCCCAAGCAGCTCCTTGCTCACTCTCCCTGCAGTGGGATCAGGAAGAGATTGGAAGGGTGAAAGCCAGAAAACTCATGGGATGAGATAAAACCATGCATACAAGCAAAGCAAAGCAATGAATTAATTCACTGGTTCCCATGGACAAGGAGGTACTTTCTGCCATCTTCAGGAGAGCAGGGCCCCATCATGTGTCATTTCTGTTACCTGAATCATGGACTCTGAGAGCTGCGTTTCATCTACTTCCAATATCATCATTTTGATCTCTTCATAAGGCACTCGGAAGGATCCAAGGAAAATTGCTGAAAAAAAGATTCCACAAATAATGAAGAAAGCAAGACAACAACTATCTTGCTTCTGCTTAAAAAACAGCAGCAAAACAGGTGATAGCATCTCCAGATTAACAAACACTATAAGAGACAACAATTTTTAATGTATTTTTAATTACTGTTCTCTTTCAATTCCAGACTTCTCCATATCCATTCGTTATGTACAACATCCAGCATCACAGAAGACCTCCATAAGCAGAGAAAAGTCTGCTCTGCAGAAGAATCAGTGCTATTACAGTATTTTGTGTGAGGTGACAATTATAAGTTTTTTCAACAGTCTTGTCAGAGCTTTCTCTTGAAGAAGCACCATGACAAACCAAAACCATAGAACCAGAAAACAAAATGCTCTTATAAGCACTCCTTATTTTTTCACCATAATCCAATTATTTCTTATTTAATCTCTGATGGCATTTAGGAATCTATTCTTCCTAGCACTCCTCTCCATCAAAACTTTTATCTTCTTTGTTTGCATACTATTCCGTAACACCGAGTAACGCCATCATGAGATGGCCATCATGAGACATCTTGCAGACATTACCACCCTTCTTTTGACAGGGGATGGGGAAATGAAGAGGAAGGGGGGCAGCCACTATTTCTTGATGAATATATTGAAAATACAAACAGAATAGATACATAGCTTTATGCTCACACTTCAATATATACAGCCTGGAACAGGAATAATCTTAAACTGCTTTTGGCTTCTTTTTAAGTGCTTCAGCTGTATCAATTACATGCTTGGGCTTAAAAATAACATGCACACATTTAAACATATTTTAAACAAGAAGGGGTTACCAGGCAATCAGACAATAGAGAAAGGCATTTTTATGGAATGTTTATACATTACTTTGCAGAAAAAAAAACCCAACAGAATCTACTTACACAGATTCTGTGCAATCTTAGGATCCAAAACTTTTAATTCTTTTATTCGTTTCTTAATGGATTTCTTTTCTTCAAAATCCTCCTCCTCTCTTTTTACTGTCAAAGTAAACACAAATACAATCATGGTTAATTCTTAATATTTAAAGGAAACATTCATGAATTCAGAAAGCATATTTGGTATCAAGCACAGTCAATTCACAGAGAAAAGATGATATAAAACAGACGAAAAATAGAGAGGCTTCGCATGTATTGCTTGTATTCCAAAACTTTTGCTCTTCAGTCAAATTTGTCATCTTGTTAGCCTTCTAGATTTTGTTTTTTTAATATATAGGACCTGAATAAACATGTTAATGTTAATTGTACAAATTCAGTCATATTTAAAATACCATGCAACATGCTCCAGTTACCCTGGCCAGGCTAGGACTATGAAATAGATTTTAACAATAACAAATGTTAAAAAACATGGCAATACATCTCAACACTGAGACATTTATCTATTTTTGTGATTGCTTTTGTCTAACCATATGCACCAAAATTGTCAAAGACCACTGACTTATTAAAAAATTAACATTACCTTGGAATATAGATGAGTTGTTATATACCTATATGGCATAAAGAAATATATATATATAAAATTCTATTTTCCTCCCCTTCAAAAATATATATTTTTAAAGATGTGATGTAATCACATTATTAGAAAACACAAAAAAAAAAGTTTTTACAAACATATATTAACATTGGTAGAGATTTTAGCTTATTCTTTCTTTTCAGAAAATAATTAATACAAATAGGATATTCTGAATACACTGTGCAAGCTGAATTTATTTCTCATTATTCACATCTTGTCATAAGAATTTCACTTAAAATAACAACGTAGGCTTAATAAGGTATTAGTAGGAATTATTATGAAAACAAACTAAGAAGTGAAAACCACATGTCTCTCCTTAAATACAATCTGGTTGTACTTTTTTTTAAACTTTTCCTTCTTCTTCCTCCCAGCACAAATGTTCACTTGTCAAATGTTATTTACCAAATGTATTGCTACTGTTTATCTAATTCTGTATACTATTTCACAAATGAAATTAGTTTCCAAGCTTTTACAGTATGATTGTTCCAAATTAAGTTATACATGCTTCAAGTATTTGAGAGTAGAAAATATGCTACAATAATATAATGTGCTACTGACTTTGGAAGGAGATAGCTATAGATGGAAAGTCCTGTCAAGGAGACACAGGATTAAGATTTCTAGTGCAGTGATGATCCTTGACAAAACTAGACATAAGCATGAATTATCAAGAGGATTTCCCTAAGCTGAAATTAATTCCAAAAATATTAAGAGAGATATTTAAGAGCTACATCATTCTTAAAAAGTGTTTTTCTAAGCACAATAAGTTTTGCCAAGGATTGGGACCTCTTGAGGTTTTTGAGTTTTGTTGTCTAGGATACAACCAAAGAGAGAAGGACTTCAAGACCTCACTTCGGGATTGAAGGAACCAAATTCAAGTCCCTTCCAAGTAGGTGGAGACACAAATTTGAGCCATCTCCTAAATCACTTTTGATATTCTACATCTGATAGGCAGCATTATGCTCCTGAGGACATGCCACAGTGCAGAAAAGAATCTGTACTCTGCAAAAATGAAATCATTAAGCTAAGACATAAAGCAGTCCTTAGAAGAAGGACTGATATTCAGGGTCATGGAAAATGGGATACAAAGCCACAATCCTCCTCTTTTGTCTGTTCCTACTCTACCCACAAAACTGCTTGGCCTTGAATTTCTTTTAGCACAGATTTAACAGAATGGTTAGCACTCTCCTGTACCAGGAAAAACGACATGCACTGCTTACTCCACGTGTGACAACATAAGGAGGTTTTCACCAGTGTGAGAACTCCATAGCTCAGGTTCCAAAGGAATAGAACAACTTTAAAGCTACTGTACAAAAAGAAGGTTACCACTAAAGGCTCACTTTTTCTCATTATGCTTGAAGAAGAGCCCTTACTGAACCCAGAAGGGTATTTCAAGGGGCTACAGATGCCAGAATCACATGACTGTTTTCTCCAGCAGTAACACATTTTAACAGACCTCTGAAATTTCCTAACTTCTTCAGCTACACACTGAAAATAGTGACTCTTAAAAACGTTACTTTTGAGTTGCCTCAAAGTCTTGTTAACGCTAGAATTGTGGATTTCACTAGAAGACCAACAGATTCCTGTAGCACAGGTTCCAAGTAATTTTCACACCTTAATGAAAATACAGAAACAAATGTTTTATGGCTACTTTGGAACTTTGCAAAAACTTTACAAGAAAGAAAATAATTTCCTTTGTAGTCACAATAAAAAGAAGTTGAATTATCTAATTTTATTAATTTGCTTAAACTTGTCCCAACAGCCTCAAACTGGACACTAACAGGGGCACAAACAGGAAAAAAAAAAAAGTTTGCCTCTTCCAGCACTAGAAAGCAAAATTCATTCATAACAAGTCTTAGAGATAATACAGAGATACACAAACATGTAAACAAAATTAACAGTTAAACATGCACCACTTCATTCCCTACTTAAATCAAGAAACAATGCTGCAAATGAACTGGCTAATAGCCTCAGGAGTTTTCACCCAGGAAAGGGTTATGCACAATGTTACATAGCACTACTTAAGGCGTCCTAACACTAAGGAGAAACATCTAAGCAGAGAAGTATCTACTCTAGGAAACTCATATAGGAATTGTATGCAGAGTTCTACAATTATGCAACAAACTAAATTACTGCAAACTTACATGATACTTCTTCAGCAGAATTCAGGTCATGTCCTTATGTAGTTGTCAGCAATAAAAAGCAGAGGACACATATTACTTTTCTTGCTGGTTTGAAATGTTGTGCTTCCCACTGAAAACTCTGATACCTCCTACTGTCTTTAGAAATTTTTAACTCCTTTGCTAATATCCTGATTTCGACCAAGGACACCAATAATTTTTCACAGGAGTCATGGGGGGGCAGAGGCTGGAGCTGTGGAGGCATAGCCAAGACACTGTGCTATTTAATCCTACCTCACAGCCAGGAAGGAGGGAAATGGGTCTCTCTCTTGCTTCCTGGAAAAGAGTGGGAAGGAGAGGGCATTCCTTTTCCAGGGGACCATGCAACAACCAGAATGGTGGGGCAACGCTGGTCCTGATCGGATAGTCTGTCTGCCTGCCATGTTTTTTGTTATCTTGGGCTTGGGGGAAAAACATGGGGGCAGATAATCTGTCTACCATTTTGTTCACTGTCCCAGTCAGTGAGCAATTTTTACCTGTAAATCACTCTCCTTTTGTAAACTTTTGTTATTAATGTTGCTGCTGCTGTTCTTATCTCACTGCTGTTACCAGCAAATTGCTTTTATCTCAACCCATGATCTCTGCGGTTTTTTCTGCCACTGAAGGTGGCAGGGGGGCACTAAATAAGGGAGTGCTGCTCCTAAACCATGACAGGTGGCAAAAAAAAAGCCCCTTAAGTCCCAAGAAACATAACTATTCTCTATTTCCATTAAGAAAAAAGGGAAAAAATCCCACAACAGAGGGGAACGAATAGGTGAAGTAAGAATCAAGACTAAAAGGAAATCAAAGGAAATATGCAGTTAAATTTTCATTTGTGGAGAGCACTGGAATAGAGGGGAAAGTATACAGAAGAAAGAACATCTGCTTACAGTGGAAAACAAGAAAGCTGCCTAGTGGGAGCAGGCAGCTGCTGCAGAAAGGAGGAGACTATTGAAGGAATTAGATGTGAGATGCTACCATGCTAATGAGAGAAGAATCAAACCAGGGGATCACAAAATACACAGAGAGTTCCCATGGCTCCAGAAGTTTCATCTTACTAAACCATCAACTTTTTCAAAATTACAACTTTTTTTAGCTATTACTCAACAGAAAATCACACACTCTTTGAAGTTCTGTACACTAAATCTGTCCCACTGAGGTACATACACATGGCCCTAGCATCTGAGCTGGACAATATTTTGTCAGTAGTACTTCATCTGATGCTCCTGCTCTGCCCTCTCAGGCTGAGAAACAAAGTGCTAGAGCACTTTGAAACACAAAGAATGCACCCCTCACTCTTAGCAGTTCCTCTTCACACCCCACATCCTTATTGACAAGACTCTAAAATTAATAAATGTGGTTGCCAACATACACACACACAAGCAAATACCTTAAAGGAGCTTTAGATACTGGACAAATTGCTTTTACTGTCTCCTTCAAATTCAGATCCATACACACATTCAAATGTAGTCAACTACCTCCATCTGTGGCAATGACCTGACTGAAATTAGGGTCCTGAAAAGAGTGGTGACAGGATTGTTTTACAATATTACAGCTGGAAGCCTACAGAATAGCACTTCATAAAATTGAGGACTGGATCCTATGGAGCTACTCTGTAGAACTCTGAAACAATTACATTCTTGGTAGGTGCCACTGAAATAATCTACATTCATGAATTGCAATACATATTTCTATTTCTGCCACAGGTCTTGATATAATCTGCTACCCACAATCTTTATAAGAAAAATCATGTCTGTGCATCTGTATGCCAAAGGAAGAAAATCTTCTAAAATATATCATCCTAGTGAAATAAACCAAAACAAAATACCCTTGAAATACAAGCTTCAAAAGGAATATATCTAAACATTTAGATCTCAACGTTTATTTTTAAAAATCTGAATTCCTATTTAGAGTGAAACTTGAAAACTACATTACACAGAACACTCAGTGGAGTTATTTCATCACTAAGTTACAGAGTGTACAGAAGATTACACATGACCTTACACTTTTCCTAGCCTTAGCTAAGACAACACTCATCTTACATCCTCTCCTCACTGAAAAATGAAAGAACAAGCCTGGAGTCATGGACTCAAAGGGTGTACCCATACCAAGTGTCACTATGAAAGTAGATGCCTACTTTGTCTGTACAGAACTCTAATTCTTAAAAGTAAATGAGCATAGCCGGGTATTCAACTGAAAAACCTGCAGTTTTTATTTCCTAGAAGTTATCTCGAATCAAAGGAATGGACTTTTAATAGAAAATGAAGTTGTAGATAAATAACAAATCCTGCAGAACTTCTTAGTTATTCAAAGCTAAAATGTACAGTACCTTGGTATCAATCACTGTTGAGGTTGGAAGTGACTTCTGGAGGTCATTTGGTCCAATCCCATTACTCACACAGGGCTATCTACAGCCAGGTGCCCAGCACTGTATTCAGGTGGCTTTTGAATATCCCCAGGGATGGAGGGAGAGTCCAAAACCTGCGTAGGCACTCTCTGCCAGTGCTCAGTCTCCCTCATAGTAATAAAAAAGTAGCTTGTGATGTTCAGGAGGAACCACCTATGTTTCAGTTCGTGCCCACTTCCTCTTATCCTGTCATTGGGCACTACTGAAAAGTGTCTGGCTCCATCCTCCTTGCACTCTCCCTTCAGGTATTTATGTAAACTGGCAAGACCCTCCTGAGCCTCCCCTTCTCCATGTTAAACATTCACGGCTCTCTCAGCCTTTCCACACAGGAGGGAGGCTTCAATCCCTTCACCATCTTCATGACCCTTTTTGGACTCATCCCAGTACATCCATGCCTCTCTTTTACAGGGGAGGTTCGAGCTGGACACAGTATTCTGGGTGTGCCCTCACCAGAGTTGAAATCAAAGGCTGGACAAGGAATGTGTCTTTTGACCGACAGGACAGAAACTTTTGGAGACTTGGATTGTTTTAACAGCTTCATGACTACCATTCCATAGTATGCCATACAAAAAAAAAAAAAAAACCAAAACCTTTAGTCTAAAAAAAAAAAAAAAAAAAAAAGCTACATGCAAGCCTATTATCAAGACCATGACACTACACAGGTGCCATCAGCTCCACTTCCACATTTCATACTGATTTGTTCACCAGTACAGTTATTTATGACAATCTGCTTTAAAATATAAAAGAAATTCTGAACTAAGTCTAAGTCATTTTATAAAATCACGGAAAACATCTTTTTTTCTTATAAAAACAAGGATAAAGTGAGGTTACCAGGCGTAGCCAGAAGAAGTTGGAAGTTTGCCTGAACCCTGAAAGACCAGGAAGCTTCCTACCATCAAGATTTAGCTGTTTGGGCCTTACAAAGCTGATTCATCACTTGTCAAAGGCATCAAAAGCTGAATAACAGAACTGAGTGCACTTGTACCTGAAGTAAGCATAGTTGATTCAAGAAACATCACAACATTATTGATTGTAAATTGGAATGGCAGCTGTGCACTTCCACTGTTTGGTGTCCACTAGTTGGCTTTCAGACATTGTCAAATTCCAGAGGAAAATCTTTTCATTTAATCATCCTAGACAGATTGTTCTTCCACACATTTGTGTAATTGCTTTTTAAACCTAATAAATTTTAAACATTAAGTCCTTCAGCATGGAGTTCCAATTCTTAATTATGCATTGTACAAAGAAAGACTTTATTTTGATAATCTTGATCAGTTTTGCTGTACCTCCACTATATTTTTTATTAGTAAGAGGAAAGGAAACCACACAAAGTGAGCAGGCTGTGGGCACAGCTTAAACTTCCACAGTGACACTTTTATTATATTGTTTTCCTTTCTTAACAGTTCCCAAAAACCTATTTTGCCAGTATATCAGTAATTCATTTAATTGTTAACTAACTCTGCCATTTATCAATTGTTATCTACAATATGTCCACCGCTGGTATCAAGTTCGCCAAGTAGATATATCAAATAGATATTCAAGTTATTTTAAAAACAGTCATCACATTTGTCACCTTGTTTCCTTTCCTTTGATGTTGGCATAAGTTCAAGTAATCATTTACACAGCACAGTCCATAGCTAAGCTGTTTCATCCTTCAGTTCCCTTAGAAGTCCAGGGTGAATACCAGCTGGTCTTAGCAATCTGTTACTGTCCACTTTACTGACCTATTCTAAAACTTCCTCTACTGATCATGGAAAGTTATGTTTCTTGCTCCAATATGGTGTCCCCCCAAAGTCCAGCTTGGAGGTAAGTTCATTATTGGTCAAACAGAAATAATTCAGAGCTTCAGCATGTGGAAGCAGAAAAAAAGGGGGGGGTTGCTCTTTTTTTTTTTCCTTTGGAAAGACAGATAAGAAGTAGTAAATCATACTTTTGTATAGCATTTTTATTACATCTTTATCCATGCTCAAAATTCAATAGTATGAAAATTTTAACACCTTAGCTCTAAATCAGCAAGGTAGTTACAATCAGAAACCTACCAAAGCCCACCAAATTAAAATACAAGCATATACTCTTAAGTGAAACCTGCATGAGAGTCACTCAAAGATGTGGCTTCTGCTGCTTATAGATTTTATGCAGCATCTGTTAAATATGTTTAATATGGTGCAGTCTCTGTACTTCCTTAACTATGTCCTGGGTTTTTTTCAGGTAAGTCTACTAGTTAAATTTTTTTTAATCTTCTAATGAAAAACTCATTACTTTGTTTGATATCAAAACTCTTTAAACTTCTCTAAACAGCTTCTAGAAGCTGGTCACAGCTTGTTTCTGGACCAGTGTACAAGAGAATTTTAGTTCTTACTGTGCGAGTTTTGAAAACGTTGGTATTTATTATTTATGTACAAGAATAAGCTGAAGTATGTTTTTCCTTTTTACACCTTAATTCGCTACACTGTCAAAATTGTTTCATCATAATCTTAACTTTCAATTTAATACAGATGTTTCCAGCTCTTAAGTTTCAAAGACTAGAAGTCTTGGAACATATAATAATTCGAGTTTTTTCACCTTTGGAGGAGGACTTGGGGGTGCTGGTAGACAAATGACTGGACACGACCTGGCAATGTGAACTTGGGGCCCAGAAATCCTTCCACAACCTGGGCTGCAGCAAAAGCAGTGTGCCCAGCAGATCAAGGGAGGTGATTCTACCCCTCTACTCTGCTCAGGTGAAACCTCACCTGGCGTCCTGCATCCAGCTCTGGGGTCCCCAGCACAGGAAAGACATGAACCTCTTGGACTGGATCCAGAGGAAGGCCACAAAAACAATCAACGAGCTGGAACACTTCTGCTATGAAGACAGGCTGAGAGGGCTGGGTTTGTTTATCTTGAATAAGAGAAGCCTCCAGGGAGACCTTCTTGCAGCTTTTGAATATTTAAAGGCGGCTTATAAATTAGTGTCTGTTGTGACAGGACAAGAGCTTTAGCCTCAATACAGTTGATTTAGACTAGATACATAAGTGAAATTTTTTACAACGAGAGTGAGGAAACACTGGAACAGGTTGCCCAGAGAGGCAGTGGATGCATCATCCCTGGAAACATTCAAAGTCAGGTCAGATGTGCCTCTGAGCAATTTGATGCGGCTGAAGATGTCCCTGCCCATTGCAGATGAGTTGGACTAGATGACCTTTAAAGGTCCTTTCCAAACCCAACTATTCTACATTTCCAAAAGTCACAGTATGAAGACATAGCTGAGCACTTCTGCTAATAGATGGGAGTCCACTCCTTCCCTTACACACTGCTTTCCTCATGCTTGCATATTCCTAGAATTTATGAATAGGCCAGCATAATACTCAGTGCACTTTAAGAACTTCAACTCACAAAAATGACCAAAAAATTAACAGGGGGGAAAAACTGTTTTTTATCAAAGTAGCAAGTTTAATCAGCTTGAGGAGTAATCAAATGAGCACCAAAGTGGGGCAGACAACGTAAACCAGGAGCAGGATGGAATACATCAATCAGGCCTCTCCCCTTCAGCATCAATGAACTGGCATGTGTTCTGTTGCTCAGAGAGCACCATCCTGTGATCCCAGCTGAGCAGAAGCATACAATGCATCCGAAAGAAGCTGTTCACCATATCCTGACACTATTTTTATCTGTCTAGTGAATTCCAGAAGCTAGTTTTCAGTTGCACAGCCATGTAAATGCTATGAAACAAGACAGAGAATTGGACCCCCCCAATCTAGCAGCACCAGATTTGCCTGCCACTGAAATATGACACAGAAAAAATTCATGAAATTTGTTCTCATGTAAATTATAAACAAAAATTACACATTTTCAATTAATAATTTGTTTTTAAGGGTCATTTCTCTCAGAATAGTACACTGTAACTAATAAGAGAGACATTTTTCATAGTTTATTTGATCTTTGTTATTGTAAGATTTAAAGTGAACAAGTATCATCTGAATGTACATACAGGTTGAAGACGCATTTCTGGCAGAAAAATTATTCCATCAAGATCTCATTTCCTTCCTTCCAACGACAGGGTTTATTTCACTTGTGTGAAATAGTGTTGTATCGTCTTACCAGCATCTAGCTCTCAAAATCAGTTTTAGTAAATATCCTTACAAATGAACAATACTTCAATTCACAATAAAGACAATTTTTATTAGTTATTATGTAGAAGTAATTTCATTGCAGAACACATATTGCACTACACATTATTCATCTGTAAGTACTTTTGCTGAACAGTTTTACAAAGGGTACTCTACGTATTCTGATGTTGTTTTTAATTCTTTCATTAAATGCTGATATTAACTTAAAACAATCCAGCAGGGAAACACTGGATCAGGCTTTCAATCTAATTCTTTGAGTGACTATACAAAAAACCCCCAAGACATGGAAGTAAAATAGATGGGGTAGTGCAGGGGTAGGAATGAATGATGACATACAAGGGAGGGAAAATTTACTAAGCTAGCACCATCACCTCATAGCACTGTCAACGCCTCAAAACCCACAAAGGCAGGGGCAGTACCAACCTGACAAAGGACTGAAGGACTGATCATTAACTTGTGACAGAAACAGCAGTACATGGGACTCCAAACTGAAAGTGCCAATGGATGAGAATAGCAAACCTGGATTACTAAGGAGGAGCAGGTGTATCCTGACTGAAACAGAATGAAGAGTCACAGTCAGCAGTGGATTGCCAGGTTACAAAAGGAGCAGGAGACCAAGACTGTCAGAGATAATAAACAGCACTCCCATACCAGCTCCTGAAGTACCTCATAGCACCTGATACATGTCCGGAGATCAGGATGGGCCACTTCTACCAACCTAAGACATGACATACTGGTATATAACCAGGCAGTGTGACTAGATCTCCAGGATGATGGCATTAGATGAATGCAGCCTGAAAACAGAATGGCCTTGCAGGTCAAATGCTTGAGTTTGAACCTTCAGAGTGAGACTGCTTTCCCTGTTACAATCCCTGGGAGCTAGAAAATGTAGCAATTTTGGAGGCAAGCCAAAAAACAGACAAATCCACACTGTGGATTTCCCATCCTGCAATCTGCAACCCACCCTCTTTCTCACATATCCTGATAAACCTGCTGCTTACAAACATTTACCTTATATGGTGTATGGGAGCAGGGGAGAGAAGATAAAGGAATGCAAATCTATCCCTTACTTGTAAGTTTTTGCAACAATAATACCAACTACTGTCATCTAATAAATGTAATATAGGAACTCATGGTCCAAAGTTCAGGTCACTCCTAAAACAAAGCACAGCATATACATTTTCCGTATTTTTGTTAGGTCTACCTTCATAATATTGAGGTATTTTTCTTAAAGAGGCTTTCACAAGGTAAGTGTGCCTGAATCTCTCTGAACTACTTGTCTGGAACCAATATGCAGTTTAAATTTATTCATAATTAATTTTTACTTATTTCTCTTGGTTGAAATAGTTCTTTTCCCTTTCTAGCACTCTTCTTAAAAAATAAGAAAATATCTTAGCACTACAACATGATCTTTGCTTTTTCTTTAATTAAATATTTTGAATCCATTTAATCTCTTCACCTGATGATACCAGCAGCTTCTACGCATCTGTGATTTAATCTGCCTTGAGTCTGGGACAGTAGAACTGAAAGTCACATTACAAAGCATGACTTGTAAACTTATTAATGACAATGCTTCCCTAGTGGAAACAATTCTCTGAAATCCAGGATTTGTTCTGCTCTTCTTCCCTTACGTTTATATACTTTTTTTTTGTAAACAACCAATATATAAACACCCACATGTGCATAAACCGAAGTAAAAATCACAGTGCTAACCCAAAGTTTGTGTTCACACTGTTAAATTTTGGGCATGAGCACCTCCACTAAGTTCTGATTCCCTGACCACAGGGGAAGACAAGTCTATGCCACAGTCCTACACAATATCAAATACATTGGAATGGACTGGAGAAGTCTTAGCTTGTTTCAGACCGATTCTTTCTCAGGTGTTTAATTATCAAATTTGTTTTCTTCTGATAAAGCTACACTTGCCCTCACACTCTCCATTCCCAAACACCACCAATACTCTGGCACCTTGTAAGAAGTCAGTCAGCTATTACAGGTCTCCATAATCCACTCTTAGCAGATGAATGCCAGCAAGGCCCCACAAAGTTAGTAACAAACTTTATAGTGCCTGCTACCTATCTTCCTATCCCACGCTCTGTATTGGCCCCCCTGCAAACTTCATGTATGCACTGGGGCCTCAGTAACATGCTGGTAAATACCAGTTAGGCAAATACAGTAGCATTTAGCAATGTGAACAAGGGATTGAATATGTTGAAATTTCTCTGTTATGCGAGAAAAGTTCTGTTTAAATACGAACAAGTGAAGTTGCAGTTAAAGGGTTTGTATGAAAGAAGTCCTATGGTTCTGATTTTGTAGATCCTACATGTAGTGTAAGTATCCTGAGATTACCTGAAATGCACTTGAATAGAACAAGCTCTTTCAGAATTAATGGGACTTAAAAATAACATAAAATTTACCCATCATTCTTAAGTATTTGGCTTTGTTCTCAAATTCCTTTCTTCTATTCATCCAGCTTCTGTAACATCCTACCCTTCTTGAATTTGAAAATGCTTCCAAACCCCGCCATCACAAAGTTCAGCCTTTTTTTAACATATGCAACAAATCATTGAGACTATTTAATAAATACTTATTCCCAAAACGGATCCTTCAGAAACTCTACTAATACCCTCACAGTCCAATGCAGCCTTTTTCGATATTCCCCACATCCTCTTAAAACTACCTGTTTTACAAGTTGGCAGCTAATCCCACTTTTCATTAATATTGATACAATGGCAATCCTACTGCGGTCCAAAGGTTAAACTGATCATATTTATTTTGCTTAGAAAAACTGTCATCTTCTCGAAAGAACTGAAATTTTATCAACTGTCTAGCATAATTTACTTTTCATATGCTGAATCTGACACACACTTCACTCTCCTTTTTTTTAATCTACTTCTGTGTCTTTGATTATAATTTTGTAGAAAAACTGTTCCATGTCTCTGTATATCATTGATAACGGACTAATGAATCTATGAAACAAAGTCCTCCGTCATTTTTGAAATTAACTTACAGAAAAGGTCCTGTCTTCTTTTCCCAGCAAAAATAAACATAAACCCCCTCATATTCCCTTCCTAGAATCACAAAATGACGCATGGTTCCTTTGCAATCATCACTAAAAATCATATACACTGTTTCTAATAAAAACAATGAAATGGATTTACATAATTGAATAAAGAAAAAAAAATAATGGTCCACGCTATAAGTTAAATTCAAGGTCCTTATGTGCACAAGCATTTCAAGGATTACACTGAAACAAAATACGAATTTAGCCAACAATTTTTATTGCTAAAGCAAGAGCTGTCAATCAGCACATTTGTTTGTTAGAGTACATTGCCTCAATCTCAACAGTCATAGTGAAGAATGTAGAGAGCATAACTGAGCATAACTGTATCTACTTAACAAGCACCCATGCACCCTCATTAATTTTTTTCATCTCACTTTCAAGCATGACATGCCTCATACCGGAACAATAACTTGCTGATAATTGTTTAAGACAACAACTGGACAGAAACAGTGCAGAGGTGAACTTTCCTAGAAATTATAGTGTGGCTCAGTGAATTACAATTAGTTTTAAAAGTCATCCGTCCTGTCCAGCAGCTTTCAAGACATTTCATTAGGAACTAAAGAAATCCTAGTGTATTTTACACATTAATGACCCAGTTGCCTTGTATTTTCTAAGAAATTTCCCCAGAACACATGAAAAACATCAAAATATGTGAGCTCACAGCTCAATAGTATTTATCAAATTGTCATGTGATATAAACTGAAGCTTAGCTTGTCATTCATTAATTTAAATGCTAATAAAATAATGAAAATAATTTATACAACTCCCAAATCACAAACCACCTTTACAAAATTCTGATAACTTTACTGTACTTCTCTGCAAGAAGATCGGTATCATATTCACAAATATAACAAAACAATTCAGATCAAGTACAAATAACTAAGGAAAACAACTGTATATAGAGTTGTGTAATTGTATTCCATAACAACCAAAAGGAAAATAGAGATTAGTTTTCTTAACGCGTTTCTTTCTCTTGGGTAAGAAAAAAGCTATCCCCTAATCTTCCAGTCTCACCGAAAATTCCAAATATTATTTGCTGTAACTGAAAAAGGAACTATCGATGAAAAAATCCAAAATACATATGCCTTTCTGCAACAAAATACTATATATCTACCTAATCTATGGTTATTATAATGTACTGGTAGTATAAAACACCCAACCAACTAACCAACCAATAAAAACCCACACCACAAAACCTAACAAGATTACTTATGAAATAATGTTAAAAAAATCTTTCAGATGTCTAACTCTCTTAATAAACTGCTACGTGCTCATAATGTTCCCTGTCTCTCCCAGAAGAATCACGTCAATGCTTCATTATCTCTTGCTTTTGCTGCCCCAAAACTCAACCTTTTTGGAAGTCAGATGGTAACTTCCTCTACATTTATCTCTAGCTTCCAAGGAAATTTTTGAAATGAAAAATCTCTATATCTAGAGAAACATCATTTCTTAAAAATTATTAATAGTTAGAAGGCCACCTTCATACTAAAAATGGGTTTTGTTTTCACTGTTGTTACTATTAAGTGACAGATATCTGCAGGAATTATTCACTCTTTTTACTAGGATAAAAAGAGGTTGGGTGAGGAAAGAAGAGCTATAAAAATGAAAGCAGATTTTCAACAGAAAGTCTGACTTTAGATGCAGAAAAGAAACTGCACTGAAGATCCATTAGAAACCTATATCCTGACAAAATTCTTCAATTTGAAACATGTAAATACATGGGCCTCCAGCAACAGCTAGTGATATCAATTTATATAGAAGACAATTGTGTAAGAAAAAAAAAAATCAATTAAAAAAAAACCCAGACTTAAATTAAAATTTTCCACTGCCTTAGGAAAAGACCACACATAATGACAGTGTGGAGAGAGACCACTGCATCTATTCCAAACAGAATGCTGGACAAGCATCATTACAAACAAACAAAGTGCAAGACTTACTTTTCTTGATCAAACAAGCAAGAAGCCTTCAGGAAGTAGGAAAGATTTCAGGTACAGTTTAAAACCAGCTGTTAATTAATTGGTTTTTGCAGCACCTATCTCCCAAAGGCAGCACTGAGAACAAATGCAGTTATAGTTTCTTGCATAAAGGCACAAGTACACCACAGTCTTTGAGCCACCGTGATTTCTTAAGGCATATATTGTTACCATGGTCTTCCCCAAAGCTGAGGATGTTCCCATACAAATATGGTGCTGGAACTTTACTTTCGACCTCGTATATTCAAAATAGAAGTTACATCCATACATGTGGATAACAATGAATTCCAATCACCAACAAGCAATCCCTCTCTCTCTAAGAGTTGTGTATCCAGGCATTCTACTCACACACCTGGAACAGCATCCTGGAGTTTACAGAATAAATATCATTCTTTTAAAAGCAATATGATGCTTAGAGATATCAGCAAGACAGTAGCTGGTAAAATCATAAATGCACTTGAAGCAACCAACAACCACACTATTATCATAAAGTTCTCTCCATATAGCAATCAATGCTTATTCAACCTAAATCCCACCCATTTCCCTTGTAACAATGCCCGATGCATCTGCAAATGAAGTCTTTTGGGACCTCTACAATACAGAATGTGACACACAACAGATGGGTTGCAAACATGATGTTTTACTTTGGTTTAACTAGACCAATGTAAGACAAGAATGGAGAGAAGTTGTGGGAGCTGTTAGTTGTGTTTCTCCTGTGACTTTTTTTNTTCCAAAATCGTCCGTTATAAACATTTTACTATCTACTTAGGCATTGTTTGTCTATAGTTCTCACACTTTCAACACTTACTCTGGAAAGAGTAAGTTCAAAAAGCTCTTGGACTTCCCACACTTACTCTGGAAAATGGGATTATGAACAGGTCAAAACTAACAGTGCTTTATGGAAGCACTTTATGGAAAAAGAGAAGGTAGACGCAATTCTATCTACCCATTTGAGTTATTTTCTCTCCTAGGGTTCCACTGGACCTCAAGTGCATCCAAAGATGCAGACACATACTCACCACACTTTCAGATGGATAAACTTTGGGAAGGGAATTTCACCCAAAAACCTAGAGAAGGAAAAAAAACACTGCCAAAAAGAAATAAATAGATAAATAGTGTCTGTGCATTCTGGATGGATAAACCTTTCTATAAAGAAAAAAACCCACTTATGCACATGTAAAAACAAAAACAAGTGTCATGGCAACATCAATATAGCAGCTTAATTTTACCCAAAATGAAGTGTAAGAATAGGAAAATACCATATATTCATAGGGAGCACTTTCTGGCTTCTGCCTTCAGAAATCAAGACTTCTAAACATTATGCAGTCATCACTGAAGGTTCTTTGTCAGCTATGCTCCTGCCCTGCTCTCCCTCTCTTCCCCTATCATAGGTACGAACACCTAACACCTCCAGGAAAGGAAGTGGTCCGAGCTCTGTCCGTAGCTAAATACAATGATCTGCCTTCATTACGCAGGGTAGAGATGCTCATACTTCAGTTCATGAACCTCTGAAGAAAAGATAGCCTTTTCCATTTCCTTTTTTATAACACACTTTACAAAACTTGGCTTACTGATTTTAAATTCAGGCTAAGAACAGATAAAGAGATACTGTGTCATAACAATATACTCATAATGTTATGTTTTATAATTGAGGCAGTTTGATCAATATTCAAAATCAAGAGAGTAATTCCAACTTGTATCTTTTCTAACCACTCTAAAAAATTAAGCCTTTGTTCTTCAGAAAGAAAATAGGAAGCTGTTGTCTTTTTGAAATTATCCAGGAGTTGAACCCAAAATGCCTTTTACCCAGTCAACCTGAAGAAAAATGTGGATGTATTTATATTGCTCTCTAAGCAGAAGAAGGGAGGTTATACAGCAGCTTCCCACTTCCAAGTAGAGCCTTCAATTTTTCATGACTACTTTAAAACTGCTCACGTTAACACAGTAGATAACCAGGACTGTATTAGACACTTTATAAGATAATGAAGAAATGCAAAATTCTTCTTCAAAAGCTTTCCAGTCCCTTTTAGCTGTACTTCTTTCCATATTGCTTCAAATATTTGAAACAGTAAACCAAGTAAGGAAAAAAGATTGCCTAATGTTTCGACAGTCAGGTACCCAAATACTGAGTTTGACCTATTGCAATGTTCAAAATTAACTCTATTCAGTACCAAGTAAAACCAAACAGTGATGTTTCTCTACACTATCCACTTGCAAAAATATGACATTGAGATTAGAAATACATGAGCTTACTCTAGCTGTATAAAGTTGAAATTTTTGTTGTTGTTGATCAGCAGTACCAACATAATTGATTCATTATTAATAAGTGATTGGGACATGCACTCGACAGCTACAATTTCCCTTACTATCATCCAGGTTTTCAGTGGCACACACTGAGACTCTGCACAATAATTCTACTTACTAAAGCTATCTCACATGAAAATGATCCAGGGTTGCCTTCTTGCATTTGCTTTCTGAGAAAAAATGCAACCACATAAGCTAAAAATCAAAAAACAGTAACAGAGCTCTTTAACTTTTAAAATGTTCTTTTTGGTGTCCACTTAACTTCAAATCAACACACAGAACTAGACTGACTATACACAGCACTCGGAAACATAATTTTAATCCTGTCAATAAATATGCAAAGCTATTTTTTACATCTACACTAAAATACTCTACATATCTAGAAGCGTAATTATTTCTAAGCTATGACCTGTACTTTATCTGAACATTGGTAGAAAAAAAAATCCTTTTAATGTATTAGAGAAATTCACAAAATATTACTTTACGATTTTATCTTGAAACCTGATTAAAGCCTTTTCCAAGAAAAACTGACACTTTGGTACAAGATGACATTTCTTCATTAGAAACTATAAAGGTAGTATTCTTGTAAATCGCTATGGGTATATTTAAATCTACAAGTTAACTAGAATAGAAAACATGTTTTAGAAAACTGCCACTGTTGCAGACTGGGAAAAAAATAATCTATACTTAAAGCTGCACAGCCATTATTTTCAACACATACTAAAAATGGTATTTTTAACCAAATATTTTAAAAAATCAATTCTAAACTGCAACACAAAAAGAAAGAAAAATAAAGATTCTTTGCTTTCTAATCTCTAAAACCATAGCCTACATATCTATCAAAAAAGCAGAGGTTGCAAGGTTTACAGAGAGGCACAAATTAGTAACTTATCCAATATGATGTTAAGATCTATTTTTAGTATGAATGTAAGATGAGTAAAGTTTGGAATCTTTTGTACATGTAGAAAGGTCAAAGTAATATAAGACATAGTACAGGCTGAAAAAAGATTTAAGAATATAGTTGCTATGGTGAAGACAGGAGAAAGTAGAAAGTCAAAAAGATATGCATAAATAGTTTCTAAGAAGTATTTGGATATATAAAAAAAAAGATGAGGTGCAAGAATGGAACACAAGACATTACAGTGATTTCACATAATACATGAAAAATTAAAGAAAAACATATACAAAGACAGAAACATACACTGAAAACCTACTGACAAATCTAAAGCACTGCACAGACATTTAACAGATCATTACTATTTCTACTAGAAAATGTAATATTGTACAATTCTTATAATAATGTAATAATGTATAATTTGTGATCATCATTAAGTTTTTGTTAGAAGAGAATCTTGTTGATTACAAAAAGGCTGCTTACATAAAATTTTTTTAAATCATATTATATTCACACAACATAATCATTACTCAATAATGAGGGTTTGATTTAGTTGAAACCACTTGAGATCTAAGGTGACAGAAGTGTTTGTTTAAATTAAATTATCTCAGCCATTAAACCATCAGACAAATTTAAACATGCTAAAATGCAGAAAATTTATCACCTTATACTTAAGCAACTGAACTATCATTTTTAAACATTAGTTTCACATCAAATAGCAACAGCTGTAATTTTGATCTACCTATTCTTACAAGTATATATTAAGTCCTCAAAGTAAAAGACTGAGGTTTAAAGTGAACTAGAATTAAGGAAACCATGATGAACAGTAGAAGTTACAGTTACAAGAATGTCTGGTTTGCTCTAATAAGGGAATGTCCATATCTCACCTATCTGTCTCCCTACATGAAAGTTACATTCCGCCTCAATTAAACTACACTACTTAGCATTGTGGAAACAGAGATCATATAAACTGGAGTGAGCAGTTTGTAACACAGACGCACAAAACGCATAGCTACTGCACTATGAGGATCTTAGAGATTTAGTCTTCGATGTCCAAGAAATAGGAGAATATCTTTTCTCTCTGAAACACAGACTATAATAGCATGCATGCATAGTTTTCTGAGAAAAGTCTCTGTGAAGGAACTCAACCTGGCATTTGAAGCTTAATATATACCTAGCAATCATGTTATAGGTGAGTGAGCTCTCAGTTGCACAAGGGAACACTCCACTTGATAAAAATATATGTCAAAATAGTTTCTGAGAAACATCTGAATGAACCAGATGATCTACTTACTGAAAGCAGCATTAACATATCTTTCAAACTAACAGAACCTGGCAAGTAACAAATTAATCCATTTTTAAGTGTAATAAACCAATCATACTGAACACCAAATCTCCAGAGCACAATGGAGTACTTGCATGATAAACAAGTTACAGAGCTCCATAACTAAAACCAGTGTCAATCAAGGTCACATAAAATCTCCATGTGGCTAGACTCGTCATATTTAATAAATAAATCCAGGTATTATCAACAGCATTAACTTGTTAATAGATGAATATAAACAACATAGTCCACATTCTGTAGAAAAAAAGTTAATTAAGAATAAAGAACTACCATGCATAAGTCTGTACTGCAACTCCTCAATAAGCTAGATTAATAGCCTTACATATTTTACAGTAGGAATTTATTAACCATCACAAATACTAGGCTTTCAGTAATACAATGAATATCAAAAGTAGCTTTCTGACAATAGCCTGAGGACTTCAGACCAAATACTTACAATTATTTTATGAGATGTTCTTTAAATTCAAGAGTATGAAAAGTATGCTGAACCTCAGCAGAAGTAGATAAGAAGGGAATTCAGTCACCCAAACCTTATTTCCCACCTTGATCTCCACACTCTTTCCAGTGTGATAACATTGCTAAAAATATTTTCAAAATAAATGCTTTTAAAATTAAATGGCAGCTCATACAATTAATGCTGGCTTCAGCATAAACATCAGAAATTATTCTTAAGTATTTCTGTAACAATTTTTGCTAAAAAGTCTAATGAACACTTTCAACTTCCTGCCAAAGTATGTCTTTAAAAAATATTAGAAAATTAACTAGTGAAAGAGATTAAGTGTTCCAGAGGACAAGGAAAGGCAGGTAATTTGTGGGGGGTTGTTTTATTTCCTTTTTCTCTGAGGAGGTGTTTAACAGCCAAGAAGCCACAGTCATTTCTGAGTCTTCAACAGGCCAAGAGATCTGACTGACCTCATACATTCAAGCTGGGTACAACTGGATCTTAACACATTCTAGATTAGAAGTTTCTATTTAACATTCTACAGTTTACATCAAATTGTAAGATCGTTTTAGACAAATTTAAGGGTTGCCCAGTATATTAAAAGTGGGTAAAGTAAGACATTAGGAATAGTAAATGAAGTTTTAGAAGTTTCAATGCATTGCGTGTCAAGCAAAAGATTATACTGTTACAAGGTATTCCCTCTAAGCTCCTGAGTTACACTGCTAAGGATCTGTGCGCTCATCATACTAAACACTAAACTCTCAATCTCAAGCCATAATGAGACTGCAAATAAAGGTAAATGGAGCATAACTTTATTAAGATTATATGCTTTAATATACCCTGTAATAAGCAAATTATTCAAGTCTGTGCAGAAGAGTGCCCATTTTGGACAGGTCTCATACAGAAAAAATCTACTAAAAAGTATTAAGAAAAACATACAAAATGAGGCAATGATCATTCATTTAATTTTATGACTTTATACAATGTCGATTAAAGTTTTGCTTCTCTTGAAATAAGTCTTGAAAGAGAAGAACACTAACAAAGCCAAACAAGAGGGAAAGGAACATCTAGGAATTGCAGCCAGAAGTCAATTTATCAGAAACTGTAACATATAAAATTGCTCTATTCATAACATACTCATGAAGATATCTAGGGTACAAGGAAATTGCATCACAGACCTCTAGACACCAGATTATTTAGGTACCAGATTATTTTCTTAGGGATATAAGGACTCTTATATGTAATGCTCAGTAAATAAGTCATAGCTTCTTATTGTTGAAGACTTATTAAGTACCACAAACCAGTATTTTTCATTAGCAATCTACAAGGAAAACAAGCCATTTGAACTACCATGATTGATATGTATCAATACACTTATCAATGTATGTGTGAACATAGAGAGAGGGTTTTAGCTTGATCTGGTTACTTGCAGTAAATAACAACATCTGTTCTTTAAAGATTTTAAAAATATTAAAATGAAAAAGGGGAAAGTAACATATAGTGTTCTCAGTGATGTTTCTGATAGTGATAGATATCTAACTTTTTGAAAGACGCAAGCAGTTTGTATCTTTCTTTTTCCAAATAAATAAGTTTGAAATATTGGTTACATACTAAAACCAGTAAAACTGGCTTGATTATTTCAAGTCTACTAAACTGCAGTGCCAGAACTAAGATGTTAGAACAAAGGCATGTATTTCATTCTCAAAGGAAGTTTAACCTAGCAGTGCTATCATACATCCACAGTTTTATTTTTTGCAAATAGTCCTTACCTCCTCCTATCACTTTCCAGAAATCTGCATTAAAAAGCTTTATAATCTATACCAGATAATGGGATTTTCCCAGCTACTGCTTATCTTCACTTGTATTCAGCAATACTAAACTACTTGGTAAAAATACTTCCAAGAAACTTCATTGCTTTTCATGTTTGCGTTTATACCATACTTTGCGTAAGTTTCCTCATATTTTAGAGTGTATTTTTTGTGATTGCAGTTAACAGAGCCACATAAACTCTGCAAAAAGGCACATGTTAATTACTTGTAGTCAGTGGCATGAGATGTGCAGTAAAATAAACTGTAAAGAGTTACGTAGTTCTCAAGTCTGAAAACAGGATATGAGAATTTATTTGGAATCAGAAATATAACCCATTTGTTTAGTTATAACATATACATTACTTAGAAAGAGACAAAAAAGTTCCAACTTCTATAGGAAAGAAAACAGGATGCACACCAAACATCTGTAAATCACTTTAACCTTTTCCTCAGAACTGGAGAGTATAACTGAAGACTATATGGTAATCAGCAGAACAATTTTCCAAGAACATATCAGTGTTCTAATCTAAGAACAGTTTTCACAACTGGCACATTAAAAGCTTTTAATCACTACTATAAAAGAAATACAAGGAGTAAATTTAGTAATTTAGGTACATGATTCATAATCCACAAAAGAGCCTCTCCCATTAATTCACAGCCTAAGTGCTTAGCAATATTTAAACATGCTCAAAGATTTAACATTCAGTGTACTATTCCATATAAATAGCAAAGAAAATGCTACAATTTTCTTTAAATTAAAATATTCAGTTAAAAGCCCTCTCTAATATGGAAGAGAAATGTGAAAAACTGACACAAAGAGGAATCAATGAGGCAATTTGATTCTAGGTTACAAAACAACAAGTGCTATTTCACTGGAAACAAATCTTGTGGGAAACACCGACTTCAGTTGTCCAAAAAGTGCGTAAGAGTTTTCTAATTAAAAGCACAGCTATGCATCTTCCAATTACAGAATCACATTTCTTCTGCATTATTACAGATGTACAACCGACATTACTTCCAACATTTGTATTTCTCAGGGTTTTCTCTCCTCTTTCACCAAACCTGTAATAGCTACTCAGTAATACAGATCATTTACTGTACTATGAGACACTCTTGTGGTACATTAAGGAATGAAGTGATGAGCCAATCATAAACAGAGAAAGATTCAAACTCAGAAGGCATCCATTGCAAGCAAGCTTTAAGAATATTCACCATTTTAGAAAATTTTATTAAAAAGTAAGCAGGAGAGATCTGCAGCATTCATTCTCATTGAAATGCTGTTCTATTTGACACACTATTTGACAGAATTCTGTTTCTAAACAACAGAAATGCTGGAATTGTAAGTGAATTCTTGTCTTTGTTGGCTAGAGAACACATTAGTACCATGTCACACTACTAAATTGAGTGTAACTTCACATTATGTTAAAAAGGGTATGTACTTCTGCATTAAAAATAGATAGTTGATAATCTAATGTATCTACCTAAATTGGAATATTAGACAAGTATACTTGAATATAGTTTTAGGCTAACTCTAATTAGCATATATTTAAACCTCCGTCCAGAAAGCTTCTCATTCCTCTAGCAATTCAGGCAAACAAAATTTGTATAATTAAAGCTACTTGAATTCCTGCTTCTCAAAGTCTGTGCTAGAGTTCTGTAAGTCTGAAGATGATGTAGTCTCTATTACAGAGATTCTGCATAATTAGTCTAGTATGCAGATTTGGTTATTGAACACATTTTTAATGAATAAAATTATAATTAATCATATGAGAATAATAACAGTAGTATTTCTTTACTATCTCATCATACATCTTTGTATTAGCCACAAAATGCTGGAAAAAGAAAAAAAGGGAAAATAAGTCTGTTTTGTACCAGTTGGGAGTCTTTTTCATATTGTTTAGTTAGCATCCCCAAATACTGTAGAATAGGATTTTATCTCTCTCTTCCTGCTACACTCACACATGCATAATAGTTGACCACTTAGTCACTAGACCTTGCAGACTTTTGAGGAATTAGTCTAATCTTAGGCACATAAAAATTATTTAGTAGTTCTACTAGTAAACACCAACGTATTCATTCTATTTGACCTGAATATCATTATATGTAAATGTGGTTCCTACAGTAGAATTATAATTTGATTAAATCTGTATGACTTTCTCCTCCCCGCCAAAGATTGATTACAAATATTACCCTGAGTAAACAGAAAACTCCAGCAGGTGATGACAGAATAAGCCTGAGCTTCAGAGTCTGGTGTGCCATAAGTACCAAGAGCTATATAGCCATGCCAGCACAAACACCAAGAGTGGTACAAATTAACAATTTTTGTTATTATTTTTAAGAAAGTCAAGCAGATTTACATTTCATCCTAAAAGCAAACATGAGTTCTAGCAAAATGAATCACATTATTTCCTTTCACAAATCAGAGGCACATTAGCTCCTTGACACAAGGAATGCTTTGTCCTTAATTTTTCTTGTTCTTTTCATACTGACTTATTTTTGCCACTGTAGTTTCAGGAGGGCTTTATATAGTTCCAAATATGATTCCTACTTTGAGTTTTGGCCTGTACCCCCAGGTTCTCAGCAACAGAAACCTGGAGATCAGAAATGTCTACTTCCAGTGCACGAGTATCCTGTTCTGAAAAGCCTATTTTTGTTGAAGTGGTTGAGATTCTTTCAATTTATTATAAAGCATGCATCTGCACAGCTCAGCTTACCTCACCCTTTGTTCCCACTTGATCACTACCTCTTCCTTATTCTGCTGAAGAATCCCAGGTACATTCTGAGAGTCAACTGCTAGCAGCAAATGGATTCTATCTTCCCCTTTTAAAAGTTTGAACAAGTCCATTTGTCACTACTGCTTCTCTTCTATAGAGCATTGAAAGAGAATTCAGTTCACGCCGCTAAATTAGTACTGTAAATAATCCTTCTCTTTTGGGTTTTTGCAGCTAAGATGATCTAACCTGGTTTGGTTTTAGCTATATCTATCCATATTTGTTTCTTTTCACAGCAATACTATAGATCTGCTGAACTACAGATGCCAAGATTTTTGCTGCAATGTGCAACCATCCCTTGAATTCCAGTCTCTCTTCATGCATTCCAGCTGTAGCCACCTTCCATTTTTCAGCTTTGGTAGCAGTTTTTATTCAAACAATCTTGCTGAACACCAATTTGCTATTTGCATCCTCCCAGTGTTCCAAATAGACGACCCAGTACTTCTCAAGATCTTACACTGAAATGCCAGCAACAAGAAAAAAAACATTGTTTCATATATATCAAGTACACTGCAGCCAAATTTTAAGCGCCACAAGACATTACACTGCACAGTCCAGAAACTGTGAAGACAAGCAGTAACCCTAAGCATGCTCTCTCTAGCTTCTTATCCCCGCCAGCTACACATATGAATTTACAATTTTAGAAAAAGACATTTTTATATCAAAGGACAAGTCAGAATGCACAGCAGGAAACACTTACTCTTTACAACTGTTAAGCTGAGTAATAGAGCAGATGAAATTTCTAAGTTTCATTACTCAACTGATGTTAGAAGTAAGGTTGTAGAAGAACTATCTTGTGAGTCAAAAATAAGAGTTCCACTAACTTGTAGAAATAGGAAGAGTGGAGCAGCAAACTCATAAAACAGAAATGTGAAGTTGTTAAAAGCTACCGGATATGCCCTCACTCTCTTAAGTTTAAATGACTTTGAATGTAACAAACTGATTCTAAGAAGAAGAATGTATCTGAAAACACAACCATTTCATTCTAAATATTTAACTATTGTGCCAGCCAACAACTACAACACTGCAAACACATCCTGCTCTATTATGAAAGTTTTCAGAATGTGGAATTAGATTATATCCTATGTAAAAGAGTATTTTGTTAAAAGTCTGATTTCACCGCCAAAAATCCTGTGATTTCAGATCAAATAAACTCTCTCAATTCTTATATAACCTTCAGAACCTGATTGCTCTTAATGGGGGGTACATCATCTACAGGACATTTTACTTCATGGTGATGCGTACTTCAGAAAAAATATTGAAAGAGCCCTGTTAAAATATCTGTCAGCAAACTATCATGGCAAGATATCTAGAGACTAGAAAAATCTATTTAGAATAAGGAAATTGTATGAGAAATATATCATTGAGATTATGCAGAGAACAGCAGCCCAGAACGGAAGCCTGTATCGCAAAAGTTCATATGAAGTACTCAACTTCCTGGTTTTTTAAACTAAGACCTCACATTATTAAGAAAATAAATTATATCATAGATAAGGCCAGGTCATATTTACACAAAGTTAGTAGATAACGAAGAGTATGTCATCTTAGTGGGTAAGGAAAGAGAATGTCTACAGTCACTTTTTACATATGAATAACTTGAAATATTGTTCCAGCTAAACCTGATCAAATGCAAAGAGAACCAAAGGCTCTGCCAAATATAATATTGCTCAAGTCTGCATGGCATACCAGTACCCAAGCACTGTCTAACAGCTGACTAATTGGACATCACTACTCCATTAACACATAATCTCGACTTTTTTTTGTTTCTCAAAATGAATTGTCCTTGAAATTAATTTCATCCGGAACAAGCCATTCGCTGAAAAACTAAATGATAGATTTTCTAAAGGACAAAAGCTAGTGCTCACGGAAATTGAAATGCTAATAATTTTCATCAACAGTGACTTTGAAGGTTTGCCAAATAAGGTTTGTTAAACATTTCTTGCACGTGAATTATTTTGCTCAGTTCACAATGAAAAAAGGTTACAATAAAAGCAGTGCTGTAATGAGGATTTTATTACACTCAGATACAGTGTTACCTTTAGTCAGATGTAAATGCCTGCAACATTAGATTAGAAATTCATCAAAAGCACTTAGTGTATAAATATGTAGCAAAACTAAATAGGAGGTAAAAATCCATGAAAATAGGTTTGTACCAGGTGTAGAGTTTTATACCTCCTGTGTGATACAAAACTAGCAAAATGCATAATCCTTGTCAGTATACTGACAATTATATTTAAGTTCTTAAAGTCAGTGTTTTCCATTAAATAAACAAAATTATTAGACTAAGCCAGGGCACTAGGATGACCTTCCATAACTTGCATTTTAAGTTCCAAACCTGTTTATTTATTCTGTTGGTATTTACAGTTTAGGCTTTATGAAATTGTGTAGACTTTTTTGGTCTCTGGATACATGAAAACAGTATCTATCTCCTCTAAGATCTTAGTCGTTCAACAGTCTGGAAACATTTTCTAGTAGAAATCAATAAAGAAATACTTCTACTGCTTCTAAAACATGAAGCCTTCAAAGGCTTTTCCTACCACAGTGTTGAGAAATGGGAGTGGAGGGCTTTTGTTACCCTGAATATACTGTCATGTTTTCATCAAACATGAAGTGACTGCAGATCAACATTGTATTTTGTGTAAAAATCAACTATTAAAAAAAAAAAAAGGGAATCAATTATTTGAAAGGAAAAGGTAAAGGTGAACTAAAGGAACTACTGTGTCCAGGCAGTCCACTGAGGAGAAAAGGAAAGCACCCAATCTGATTTGGAGCTGACAGGAAATAATGGTCTGTGCACAGAAGGTAAGAAACAGTCATTTAATAACAGCACATACTACAATTCTGTCAGAAAGAGAAAAAAAAGGTAAAAGAAATTAAAATTAAGGTATAGCTAATACTGTGCTTAGGTAGATGCTTACAAATGCCGTAACAAACTCTTCAATAATATCTTTTCACTATATGACAAAGTAGTTCCTAACTGAAAATATAAATCAAAGTACCTTATCTAATAAAAGTTTTTCTAATTCTGTTTACAAAATCTCCTGACACACTGACTCTTTTCTACAATTCTACCAGAAGAATGATCTGATGTTACTCATGATTCTGACATAGATTAGGGCACTGATGACACAGTCATCCAATAAGTAATTAATTCAAGGGAAAATTAATCCTAAGAAATTGTCAAAGAAGGAGATTAAAGGGGAAAAAATGCCATAATTTTAGCTTCAAAAAGAATCAAACTATTAAAAAAAAAAAAAAAAAAGCTATTTTAACCACTGCTATGCTGAACTTTTTTTTCAGGTTTTCTATTTATTGTTTGCCATACATTCATGGAATTATTTGGATACCAAAGTCAGGTTTTAGGAGTTACTCACATCCCACTTCTTTAAATAGATTCAGTTGTTCAGACTGTTAAATGTTTCTCCTATCCATGACAGGACATCAGAAAAAATAAATTAAGTTGAATTAATTTTCCCTAAATTGGGTCTCTTTTGCTGTGACCGTAATTGGTAAGTGATCTCCCTGCTTTTAATTCAATGCACAAACTTTTCCATTTTATCAGAGAGCAGTTGGGTGGGTGTTGGGTGGGCATCTGGCAGCCAGACAAGCTCAATGCACCACAGAAGTATATTCACTCACTGATTCTTATACATCAGTCTCTGCATAACAAATATGATTTGGTACCAATATTTTTTTAAAAATAAGAGCAGATATCATTCTACTTGCTAAGAACAGAAACAACTAATATAGTTACTACCAAAGCAACACTAAATACACCATCCACTCTCTCCACGTGAAGATGATCTACTCAAGCTGCCAAGATACCACTGACATTTCAGTGCTTTGGTTGCAGTTCCTTGCAAATGCTCATAAGTTACTCTTGCCTTCTTCAGAAAGAAACTCTTCTTCCTTATTTCATTTTATATGCACAAATCAATCTTGAAAAATTTTGCTTTTAGGATAGTTAGGATGATACTGAAAGGCAGCCAAACAAATTTATAGCAGGCCTTAATTCTACTTGTACAGTTACATTAAAAGATAAATCAGGTTACTCAGTGCTGTATTATAGCAGAAGTTACTAAACTATATTGTTGGCAGTCTTACAGGCTTGTAATAATAAGATTCTACAAATACCATTCGTAGCCACCTCTGATAAATCCTCCTCCAGAAGAGGAAAATACAAGGATAGTGGGCTCCACCTAATCTTTCAGATGGATGACAGCATGTTCTTTTGCTTACGAAAGGTAGCTGTGGTGTATTAAATACAGCACAAAACTGATTTATATTGCTAATTTGATCTTCTCGCTAGCCTTTACTCTCTTTTCTGGTTTAAAATATTTGAGACTTAATTGGCACTATACCACCTTGGATCTTGATTTTTCTTACAGAGTATACAGAGGAATAAAAAAAAATTAGAGAGAACTATATTGACCTTTTCAAGACAAGTGCCAACAGAGATAGTACTCCCACAGAAGTGCTTTATTTCTGAATAATCAAGTCTGGCAGGAGCTCTGGTGTGATGGGATCAGACACTGCCATTTCCAATAAGATTAGGATGAAAATCTGTCCTAGGTGATAAAAAAAATAGAGAGAGATCATACAATCTTTCTCTCTCGAGTTTGCTAGATCAGTTCCCTTTGATATCTAGAAAAGAAAGAGTACATTTCTAATTTTTTCATGCCATTTCTCATCAGCTGCAGTTATCTCCATATTGCTAAAAATAATGAAGAATTTACAAATGTTTTCATGTACATTTGATGTGCAATTTCTAATCCTCATTTGGACTTTATCACTTTAAACATAAGAGGCTTTGGATCAAGTCAAATCCATTTATTGGTAGGATATTTACAAATATGGCACATTAATTATAAAGCACATATTTCATGAAACTACTGGCTTTCTTATATTTTGCATACCTGAGATGTCCAAATTGTCAGTTTGAAGTGCTTCAAGATTCCTTTTTTTGGTTAGAGGTTGCCTTCTTGTGTACTCTAGAACCTCCTAAGTCTTGGAATCACCTTGGCAAATCACTTCAAGCACCCAAAGGATTACTGTAAGCAATATGTAGCTGGTTCTCTCTTGTTATCCTGAACACATATCCCACATTATGCTTAACCATTACAGTTTCACTACATTAATTACAGACTTCAGCAACTTACTGCTATAATCTTCTCCACACCACTACTCTTCAAAGTATCTTTACCAACCAAGAGTTTGTATATGAAAATTTACCTTATTTCAGTATTTTAAGTCTTAAACATAGTAGTTGGAAGCTACTCCAAGCAACCTGGCACTCATATCAATGATTAAAAAAGAACTGCAATAAGAGAAGTTCCTAGAAAAGATATTATACCAGTCTTACCACTTCTTATAATCCATTCTCCACACTTAGCAAATGAGAAAGCTCCTTCCTACAAATACAACCTTTCCTATTTCTTTTGGACCATATACCCCTGGATTTTTCTAATGTTCTTTGAACCTGCTGAACTTTTGAAGTTGTCTCCAAGTGGTCCCACCAATTCCTTAGCTAAATTAATTTTCAAAAAATTAAATACACATTTCAAAATTAGCTCAATGGTCCTTTGCAAGAAATTCAAGATTCAAAATGAGTATGTGAAGAACATCCTGTTTACATTTATCTAGATATATTTAATGAGTTTTCCCATTATCTTCACACTTTTACATTTTTAACGCTAAGTTTTTTCTTGCAATACTATCTTGAACTTCCCTATCAAGTCACATGCAGTTTTTTTACTCCATAGCTTTAGCTGCTGGCAATTTTTCTGTATTACAATACAAGGTTTACCCAAATCTTGGATATAGTTAAATCTCCCACTTTATTATCACAAAATTTTCAGCTTCTCTAATCTTAACATTTCCTCATCATATACATCATGTGATCCAAGAGCTAATAATACAATATAATATTATTAGAAGGAATTTCCATTCACAAAGTTTTGCACAGGAGATTTCTTTTACACCACAAGATTTTCATCACTCTAGTGCTCATGCTATCTTTTATGCAAAGTGTCACTTCCCTGCCTATACTTCTAATAATTCCAGCAAAGTTAGTAGCATGTTAGCATCACAGACCAGTGATTATTCTTCCATCAGGTTTCTAGTGCATTACAAAGCAGCTGTCATTCAATAATGAGCATTTGTGTTTGTTCATCTTACCTCTTAGGATTAAGATAATATAAAAGCACATGTAAGATCCTGCTCTGCTATTCAGTATTTCACATATCAATTAACTTTAAGTCATATACTCAGTTAAATGATGTCCAAAAGTTATAGTAAGAGATTCCTTTAAAACCATTGTTGCCAGAAAGGCTTTACACAGATTTTCTTCATTGGTCTGAGATCATGAGGATAACCCTGGTTGGTAATTCTTAAACTCTTGATATTTCTTTTCATTTCTTCCTCTTTCATGTACCAATTCTTCTTTTTGGTATTAAAATGTATTAGATAACCAAAGATCACTCATGCAAACCATTCACATTCATCATGTTATTTTCAGAACTTGTCTATTACTTTTCTTCCCCCCGCAGCCAGTGAGTAGCCATGAAGCTGTCACAGGTACACAGAACCAACTCCACTCATGTAACCAACTCGCAACCAAAATCAATGACTAAACCAAACCCACAACAAGGGTAACCGTGATGACAATCCAGTGACATTTCACAGGTTAAGGGTTCACTGCACCAGTCAGGGGTATTGCTATGACACGGACAGGAAAAATGACCCAAAGCACACACTCACGCACTGACACACGAAGCCCTCTCACTCAGGCTTTTATGACAAAGGAGTTGGTTTGCCATTATGCCCTTGACTAAATTCAGAATCAATGAAAAAAAAATCATATTTCATCTTCAGTAAGTTGCTATCAGCAGACCATCAACAACTGATGCTTTGATACTTCTCATGGTTCGTCTCAAGATTTTATCTTTATAAAACATGTTGCTTTCACAAAATGATTCAACTGTTGAAAAATTACAAAACCAGCTTTATAACACGCAAAAGAAGAGCAAATACCCTCTATCACCCATAGTCTCTGTGGGCTTTCCATTACCACCATCACCAAGGAGCACAGTGAAAACATTTCCTCCAGTAAAGTACCAAGACAGCTGCCAGCAGCAAGTTAAAGAAGCAGTTATTTCCCTCTACTCCCCTTCTCAGGGAGATACTTCCCCACTCTCAGGGAGAAGTGTATGGAGTATTTTGTATAGGTTTCCCCACTTGAAGAAAAATATAGGTATTTTGGAATGAGTACAGCAGAAAATCATCAAGATGGTTAGAGGGCTGAAACATAAAGATGCAGACAGAAAAGTTGAAAGAGTTGTCAGTCTTGAGAAAGATAATAAAAGACAAGGGAACACTTATTGCTGTCTCAAATGACCTGACAGTAAGCTGGAAATAAGAGGGAACGAGAATTCCTGGAGGTGCTCAACAAGCAAGAGGAAATAGGTGCAAGTTGCAACAAAAGATATTCCAAAAGATCTTATGAAAAAAAGAAAATTCACCACAATGACAACCATATGAAAAGGTTGTCTGTCCCTACATCTCCATCTTTAGAAATATCTCAGACTAAGCTGGAGAAAGTCCTGAGCAATATGAACTAGACTGGTCCCTTTACAAAAAGTTGTTGGACAAGATGATGTTCAGGGGTTTCTTCCATGGTTCCTGTCTCTGAAATGTCTCTGGATATACTCAGTAAAGGTTTCCTACAGTCTGAAGCTAGGGCCTCTTTTATTTTTTTATTCTTGCAGTACTATTTTTTTCATACCTCCATAACATCTTCTGGTTTTCAATTGCTTCAGTTCCCCTTCAGAATCAACATAATTTATAACTCCAACACAAATATCCGCTGAATCTTCAAATCTATTCTATACTGTTCTGTATTCCTTTTTCTAGCAAAAATTCCGTAGTGGATTATTTACATAGACATAAGACTTCCTTTTCTAGATCAACACTGATACACTTCTGGCACATTAGTTTGCAAAACGCACTGAGTATTTGAGTACCTCAATTTGATCTTACTTAATGAGAATAGAACTCACTTGAAGTATCATTGAACATTCTGATCTTCGCTTCCTCAACCAGATACCTCTTCTTATGCAAAGATTTCAATGAAAAGAGTACATAAGCAGACCCTCTAGGAGAGCGGAAATCAGCTCATTCTTTGCATGTCATCATTCAGCTACAGAATCATTTTCAATTTCTCATCTTTTTGGTTTTAGAGACAAAGCTTTAGAAATAGTCAAAGACTGTTCCCAATTTGAGTGTAGTGAATAGTTTGCTGATTCTACTTTAGAGAGCCTGGTGTTAAATATCCTCAAGACTGTGAAGAAAATGGTATGCCTCCAATTTCTTTGGTAAGTTTAGTTATAATCAGTAAGTTAAGTATAAGCTACAAAGAAGTATCCCCTCTGTCCATGGTCAAGAGAACAAAAGCAGTTGCTTTGCTGCCCTCTATACTGGAATTCATGCGGTCAACAAGTGACCTTGAGATCTGGTCCTGCCTACTAACATACTTAAGCATTCATGTAGTTCTGGGATAATCTCACTTGAACAAAGATGAAATTTAGTTCCATGTTGCCCTTTAAAAACCTACTTGCTGTTCTAAATAAAATCTTTAGTGTCTCCACTCCCTTTGAAAAATTAAGATGATGGCACATTTATATCACCCATGTGGGACAAGAGAGATTTCAAAACTTAAAAATAAAATAGATTAAGCAGTAAGCCTCATCTGTAAAAAAGAAATAAATTTGTCCCCAAAGACCACAATCTTTAAATTGCTACATAGACACACACACGTTTGGTATAAAAGTGTACTTCACTGACTTTCCAACTGTAGATCCAGTAACTCTCTTCTACGGGGTTTTGTCAAAACAATGTATTCCGTCCATTCAGTTAAATATTGAGGAATGTTAATCTTGTTAACTCTAATGTTCTTCCTGTCTGTGGAGACTCATAATCCTCTTCTGAGCCATTAACATGTTTGGCCTGAACATCATCTTGTCTCCCAAATTTTACTGTTTAATTACACATAGGAAACTATTTCCTCCAGTGGCTTTTAAAACTTCCAAACTATTAATTCAGGGAACATTCTTGGGAATTCTCCTAACATTATAAAGGCACCATAATTAGCTTCTAGACTTATTTTAATAGATTCAAGCAAACACGTCTATGGTCTGCGAGGTTTTCTTGCCTTTTTATCTTTGTACAACGTTTCTGCTATTATTGAGTATAAGCAGCAATAAGCTATAACAGTTAAATCAGTAGAAACACTGCTAGGGCATAAAAATCATGCTTTGACAAGAGTAGAACAAAGCTCTTGGTTATAGTAAAAAAAAAAAGGATAATACACATCAAAGCATACCCAAAAAAGGGAGAAATTTGAGAATGCCATGCCACTCATAGTAATTAAAGTATCAAAATAAAATTTTTAAAACAAAGTAAAAATACAATAACCCCTGTTCAATTTTCAAAGAAATTAAATATTATGGCCCTTTGGTTGCTCTAAAGTACTACATCTCTGACACCAAAAAAGAAGAGAGAAAAAAATTGTTTCAAGAATGTCCTAGGTTGTAGAGTGGGAC